>OZ005741.1:177321401-177713901 GCA_963930735.1 Dioctria linearis | reverse complement strand
AACCCAGTCACAGTTTGCCCTAGCAACTTAATTTTGGCGTATGGTCGAATGTAGTCTGGCATTGACACTGAAATGTGTGCCAGTTTCTTTCGCTCAGTTTTGATTCGTCGACAATATTCGCTCCAACGAACAGTGGATCGTTTCTTTTTCTTATTGAACAGACCGTCTAACCTGTTCAATGATTGGACTGGATTTGTTGGAGCTGTTGTCGTTCGAGACGTCGAAACTGGTCGAGAAAAGGTGTTTGGATTCCGGACCCTTCTCTTGTTTTTCGCCAAGCAGTGCCTACAGTTTGGTTTAAAGACATTTTTGCGTCCACATCCATAGCAGAACACATGCTTTCCTTCCTGTAAACAGTCTTGATAGTAGTGGCCTTGCTGATCGCAATTCCAGCAAATGGCTGCTGGTCTATTCGTGACAGCTGATAGGTCTATCATATTATTGTCATTTCCGGGTAACATTGCCACATCAGGATATAGATTGGAGACGTCCTCAATCTCGCTCACTCGATGGTGTCGATACGAATTTGCGTAACGAGTGATCTCAACTGTCCAATGGTATTAGTAGGATGTAGGCAGATCTTGTTTTGAATTTCTGGCAATAAGTTAGACTTGACTATCTCCAGGAATTCATTAGCTGGTCACGCAACTGTACAAGATGTTGGTGGTAAGTTGCGAAAGACTCACACCTTCAGAGTATCTGTGGGAACTCCCCATTCAGATAGAAGAGCAGTCTTTATATACTCCCACGTTGGCGTGGAGTTCTGTCGGAGCAGTGACCAGTACCATTCCATGGCTGGACCTGCGATAAGCGTGCTCATATTTCTAACCAAGAGATCAAAATCTCCTTCGAGCGCAGAGTAGGTGAGTGCTTCAACTCGGAAGACAAACTCATCCACTGAGAGTTTGGAACTATCTCCACTATACGAAAGGTTCCATCTTCGTATAGGGCTTCCTGATCGTCGTGACGACGAATTGCGTTGAGGTCTGTCATTCTGATACGCCTGTGCCTGGGGAATATGATTAGGCACTGGCATCTGTGGAATGTCGGGTCTATTTTGATTGGCTGATGCGTGATATTGTTCGTTAGCTGGTCTGGGCAGCTCTACCGAAGGTCTAGGTTGTCCTACAGCTGGTGGTGGTCGAGAGTATCCACGTGATTAGGCACGACAGGAGCTTGTCGAGTAAAATTATTAAAGAGTTCGTCCCGCAGAGTTTTCATACTCTGTGTGATTCCTTCTCGGATAAGGTCTTCCATCTGTATTCTTAAACCAGCCATTAACGCTTCTGAAGCATGGGTAGTAGGTATTGGACTATTCTTCCCCGAAGTCGGATGTGAAAAGTTTGCGGAATGCAAATTGTGCAATTTCGGTGATAAACATTGACGATTTACTGGTGGAACCGTTAGTGGTGGCAGATTAAGAGCTGGCACGGACTGTCGAAGCTCTTGAATTCCAAGCTTCGTAACAGTCTTTTTCGGAACAGCACCTATATAAACAGTGAAGTCATACTGTGTGAGACGACACCTACAATTTGGACAATTTGACTGTTCACCGATACACGTGCGCAAATATGCTTTGTGGAACACATGGCCGCAGATGGTACACTGTCCGGGCAGCGGTGTCGGAATGTCAGTCCCCTGAGGTGGTGTTCGCACCGTAGTCATTGTACGAAATTTGAAAACAATTCAAGGAAAATCCGGGGGTCAAAATCAATAGAACCAGATCTCACTGATCCTGAGATTCAAAAATTTTCATCAACGAAGGGCTGATGTTTAACTAATATAGAATATGCAACTTCAGTGTTGCCACTTATTCACAAGCATAAAAAAATCGAAACAAAACGCTGTGTTCCACAGTCTGGAACGTTCACTATGAGCGAAATGCAAAATCAGAAAAGGTGGTACTATCAAAAATCTCGTCCGCCTTGTTGAAGGTCGATGCAAAATTTCAAGACCGATGGCTTCATAACAATTCACAAGTACTACGACGCTATCCTAATATTCTTACTAACGTAGATAAAAATTGAAATCGAAGTTAGAAAAAAAGGCATCAAAAATTCATAAGTTTCCTATAAACTAGACTCAAAATTATTCAGACCACTGTAGAAATCAAAACGACTATCCATGGGCCAAACCCAAATCCAAAAACTCGCAATAAAAATCAAAAAAAAATCAAGTTTCCTCCCTCCTCTCTAAGAGCTCACTCTCGAGGCAAAAGTTTCCCAGGTCCACTCTCAAAAATTCGGATCAAAAATCAACAGTAACAGGTAAGTAATGTGGATGTGTGCATGAAAAGAATGAAATTCTCACAGAGATCTTGGAAAGTTCGGGTTGGAAATGTCAAAGACTGAAAATGATACTAGAGATTCATCAGCCAGGCAGTTAGTAGTATGCCAACTCCTGATTACTGAAGGTCTCCAGCATCACTTCCATCCTCCAACAACTCTTTTCTTCCTCTTCGTTCGATGCCTTCCAGTAGGGAAAAGCCAATGAGTCTGGTCAACTAGTTAGCAAAATGCCAAAAAGCCATCTCACAGACCCATGACTCTGTCCAGCCAGTTGGCCAACAAAGACACGCCTCCGTGAGAACATCAACGAAAAATACCGTGAGGCCACTTACCATTTCCATAGCAGAAGGCCAGCGGGAAAGATCTCATTAAAAAAAAATCAAAAATCAAAACATTACAACTTTCAAGACTTGAGGTTTGACCAAAGTCAAACCTAAAGTCGAACTTTCGGTAATACAAGAATACAAAAACTTTAAAACTTTCAAACACAGAACTTAACTTTAATGACAACAAAATCTCAAAACTTTAAAAACTTTAACTTTACTCTACAAAAACTTTAGATAACGACAACAGTTAGACTCAAGTCTGCATGTACTTCCCGTCCTCAGTGAAATTCACACTTAGACCACCGAAGTCTAACTGAGGTGGCCCCACGTTGGGCGCCATTTTGTTATGGAAGTATGAAGAGTGATTGACTTGGACGTGAAATCCAGACTGTCAGCATGAGCTGACAGATAACTCGGTGGACAGCGTTGACTGAAGGGCGGCACGCTAGCTCACCTCGGCTATTGGCGGACAGTGTGGGGAGGTTCCACGAAAACCTGCCGCAGCCACCAGCCATAATCAAAAAAAGTTCGTGCCTACAAAAAAACGAAACACACTATCCAGCCCTAAGGGGCCCTTACAGCACTTACCCTTGTACGTCGAAGGCGCTGATGTTCGCCCTTCTGCTGCTCGCCCCAACCACCCAACGAAATTCAGGGCAGAAATTGTTTCAATGTCCCAGTCAGACTTGAATCGTCCGGTCGAGTCTCGTCAGCAGTATATTCGCCGTGTGGCCCACGCTATGGCTGCTGCTAGCCGTCGGGTAGCATTCTGCTGCCTGCAGTACGCTACGACCATAACACTTTTTACCAGTGATCTAGGTACTGCACTAGTAAAGACCTCAGTAAAATTTTTGCTTGAGATTTTACCAGCTATAAAATTTGTATGGAAATGTCACTTTTTACCTGAACTCTGTACTGTTTTACTCGAATTGCATCATTTTGAATAGTAATTAAGTGATTACGAAGGAGTTGCCCGATTCGGCCCATTTGCAAACTCCAATGCTTCCAATTTAATACAACTTGTTTGAACCATTGTGCATATATGTACATTACATACATAGAAGACAAGGGATGTTATATAAAGATCCCAAAGGCTGTATGGAAAGCAATAATAAAATTACAAAAACAGTTCAATTAAATTCCGAACAAAAACAAAACAATACGCTTCGGTTTGAATATGGCAGACATGTTTCCTAGAGAAAACAAAGAAGAAAAAATGTTTGCAAAGTCAATACAGCATTGACTATGTATTGCTGCTAGGTTAAGATACTTATTTGTATGTATACAGGGAGTACTGCTTCTGCGTGTGGCACTAAATCGAAAGCTTTGTACGAAAGCTCACGCTACTACCCCATAGTTAAATGGAAGCTCGGAATCGAGAGCTTTATTTTCTGCCATTCAGCCTTAATATACTAATTTGCCATAATTTTTTTGGAAATCTTGTTATCTACTGTCAGCTATTACTGTTACTTTTACTTATGCCATTTTCTAATCGGAGTTTTCCATTTTACTTTAAATACTTTAAGCTCTCTATTGGTTGAGTTCACTAACTATATTGCTAAAATTGCATTCTGCCGCAATGAATTTGTTCATTGCTCCTTTGTTAGTAACGTAAAAACTGAAGGGAAGATTCATTCTGTTTGATGTATATATGTATATAGTTAAATTTAATTTGAAGTTCAAGCTTAAGTGTTCATTGGTTAGCTCTACTAAAACATAATTAATTTTGTTTGGTGTATGTAGCTAAGTTTAATTTTAAGTGTTCATTGGTTACCTCTTCTATATTCTGTTTAGTCGCTAAGACCCTCTATTACTTGTCGCTAGTCTATTTATTTTTATCTATCTTTTCGTCACAATGTTATATCATAATACAATCATACTACAAATTTTTATATTTTTAATAATATTTTTATTATTGTTAATTTTTTCTTTTGCTCCTATGCTACTTTATGCTACTATGGCTGCTCTAAGCCTCCGCTACTCTTAAAGCAGGATTTACATTATGATGACATCCAATTTTTACAGAAATTGTGAGGGAGATAGCACATCGTATACGGAAATTTATTTACGAGAGAAGCAAACGAGTCCTGAATTTTTTCCGGACGTTGATTTGTCACTGTGTGCGTGTCCGGAACCATAAAAAGACCTCAAGCATAGGCAGTTTTTATAGTTACTGAAACTAAAACATTGTTATTGGCAACCCTAATTTGTCAATTTCGACTACTGGAGCTGCCATATTGCTGTTTTGTTACTATAATATTATGGCATATACATATCTGTAAGGTAAAATTATTTGTCGAAATAAACAAAAGTAAGGTTTGAGTTTGTAATTAAATATTGCGAAATAGAAAGTTATTAAATATTTCTTTATAGAAAATATTGAAGTTATTTCTGAGGTAGTTTTCTGTCCACAAGCAGGGAGTAGTGTGTTCAGAGATTGACTGCAGTGGTCCTTTTCGTCTATAATTTGCTAGAATTATTCCGCCTTTGAGATAATCCGTCATGTGAACACGAACCGGACTGGAATTATCTTCACCGGCGTTAATTCGGTAGTGGAGTGGAATTATTTTCATGTGAGTACTTGAGTGGATGAAGTGGATTGACGTTTACACATTAGCAAATTAGTTACTGAACTTTTTGTTTACTACATGAAATAAATGAAAATTCCGTTATAGTACAAAATATTGATTGTAGAACTGAATATTACAACATCATCTGATATTTTACGACAAATTTTTTCGATATAATCTCATCCTTTGCTTCGAACTCTTTCGTGCTTTCATGCAATATTTTAGAATTTGGAAAATTATACTTCTTTTCATGATCCGTTTTTGAATATCTACGAAAACACGATTAAAAACTTGACAATTTCCAATTAGACAGTTTGACAGTTTGCGAGTTTTGCCATAAAAAGTAGAGGGGACTGTACGTGTGAGGTATTGCGATAATTACTTCCGCAGCATTTAAATTTCAATAAACTATCTCCCTCACAATTTCTGTAAAAATTGGATGTAATCATAATGTAAATCCTGCTTAATTGTTTGTTTCGTTTTGCTATAATATCTATTTTTTTTTTTTTTTTTTTTTAGTAGAAGAAGACCAAGCTGTTAAGTAACAAAATTGTAGCGCTCAGTGAAAATTAATTCAAATCATAGTGTTATTGCGAATTAGATCGTAAACACTGTTTTATTATATTCACGTGATCACCATTTACACTAATCGTATGAAGTTTCATCAAGTCTCGGTCGACAATTTTGCGTTATTGTAATTTGATTTCCTGCTAAGCGAAGACCCCTTATGGCGCCATTTTGAATTAGGCGTAATTTAACGATATTTTGCGTTAAACTGCTAAATACGTCCGAGACAATAGAATATTTATGCAGAAATATCCACGAGTAATCACGAGTAATGAAGACTGGGAATAGATCTTTGAGGAGGCGCCTGATTTATTAGCAAAGCTGAAGATTACAAGGTGCTGCTTCCTGGCTTCTATCAAGGACTGTATAGTTTTTGGAAATGCTGGGACTGGCCTCTTTAAAAAGATTAATTGCGCATCACTGCATATTTCGCTGACACTAGGGTTGCAACCACGGACATCAAACTCAATCACAACTAAGAAGATTTAATTGTACCTGGAACCAACCATAGAATTTTATCCATAATATAATTAAGTCTGAGATCAAGAGACTCATTTGGATATGAACTGTTAGATTAGATTTAAGATTGCATATTGGCAAATTGGTAAGTTAAATTTTTGGCCAATATTATCTATATTACAACTAAACATTGCCAATATTGATTTATTAAATTGAATTTAAATTAAAATCTAAATTCATAATCAAACTTTAGAACTTAAGGTTGGAAGCTTGAAAATCGAAAAACCAAACTGTTGCCTATACTGTAATTGTTAATTATAATTGGAATCAATAGGAGCAAACTAACATCAGACATTAAGTTATATATTGGATAGCCGATCTCAGCTAATATTGAGAATTTGAAGGTTGCATCGGTGCCGCAGTATTTTGAAACGGTCCGTAAGACATAGTGTTTCTAGTTTTAAGGTTGTATATAACAAAACGACAATACATACCTGGCAGCGCAAATATTTTGAATTGTTATATTTCGGTTCAGTAGAACTTTTTGGCTAGCATCTCTGGATGCAAAAGCTGGTAGTTGCATCAATAATAATAATAATACATAATCATAACTCATAACATATGGTCAGGCACTGAATGGTGGTAACTTGGACGATCAACACTGGAGGACTCGGCTCTCCACTAAATCCATTAACGCTGGGAGCCCTAATGCCCCAGCTAGAGTACAGTCAAAGAACTCGAATAAATTATTCACCCCCACCACTAGCGTTAAACCAACCACTCCGGGGAATAAAAGCAAAAATAAAACTAAAAATAGATCTATTAACGCTGGGAGTCCTAATGCCCCAGCTAGAGTAAAGTCAAAGAACTCGCATAAATTATCCACCCCCACCACTAGCGTTAAACCAAACACTCCGGGGAATAAAAGCAAAAATAAAACCAAAAATAGAAATAGAAATAAAAATAAACGGAAAGATCCAGTAATTAAGCCGGATACAGAATTACATATATGTACCATTTGTGACTGCTCGGGCGACCCACCCAAGAAGTACCCCAAAGAGAAAACAGTTGAATGGATACATTGTTTATGCTGTAAGAAGTGGCATCACGTTGTATTAAATTGGCTAGAGCTCATCTGACACCAGCAACAACGCGTGTAGCCATACAGCAGTCCCATCTTGATTCAGATCTAATAGATAGCACTTGCTCATCACCGTACATCGACTCCCCCTTCAGAGGAAGTCAGACCCTGTCCGCACAAGATTCAGTGGACTCCTCCCCCAACGTGAATCAGATCAACACAGATCTCAGCAAGCACCTGCTGACTGCAGGGTCTACCAGTGTGCTCCCCTTAGTAGTGGGTGAGTGGTCTACCATCGTTCATCGGATGGAATTCGGGTTCCTACCCCTATCCAAACAACAACTTCAACTAGCAATATTCCAGCACCATCAATCGGCTTACCTAAGAGTCATGCGCTAACAGCTACACAGCATTCCTCACATTCTCAGAGAGCTGTTGGAGGTGTATATTGTGACGAATCTTGCAAGAGCATTGAGGCAAGACTATTACAATTGTCGAGGAGGGTGGATTCTATTACTGGCGGCAGCACCATGGACATTGGTGCGTTGTCACGTATCTACGAAAAAAAAAGAACGCTGGTAATGAGTAATCTGCCTAGTGCTTTGACGTGTAGTAAAGTCAGAGACTTCTTTTTACCTGCTCTGTGTGCAAGTATTGACCTGCCAAAATCATTTTGCGATAGTGTTGAGCTGATCTCACCTATCAGACCTAAGACCGGTCTACCTACTCCAATTCTACCTAAAGTCTTCATCAGGTTTTATAAGGAGGAAGACTGTTGTGCATTTTTCCAAGCTTACTTGCATCAGCTTAAAACTAAACCCCTAACACTAAATTTAATCGACCCTGAGGGGGCCAAAACCAGAATCTATATCAACGAAGACCTATTACCTCAAGATCTTCATCTTCTCCACACAGCACTTGGTCAAAGGAAAATAAATCTGGTTGAGAGGGTATACACACGGAAGAGAACCGTTTATGTTTTATACAGGTCGGCTGACTGTGCTACCAACTTTGTAGCTGCACGTTTCACTTCGGAACTGGCGCAACGTCTCTCAAAACTCCAAACATCATCTGTCATCTCAACGTCCACTGGCAATATTCAACACCATGTGCAGCCAGCACTATAATTTACCCACTCAGGCGGACCTTACTAACTACCTTTCAACCAACAATTTTAACGTCATATCCTTTAACGCTCGATCTTCACCAAAAAATATCACTGGCATTAGACGCCTGGCTGAGCTGGGTGATGTCAGCGCCCTGTTAGTGTGTGAGACATGGTCCAAGAGACATCACTCTTCGAAAATTCTGGGGGTTCCTGGGTATAGACTACACAGGCTTGATAGAACTGTCAAGAGGGAGGGGCGGGGTATCTGTCTATGTATCTGATGTCGCGAAATCCCGGGTTCTGTTTCGCTGGATGGATGACAGCTGGGAGATCCTGGCTGTTCAGGTCATAGGTAGTGATCCTAACTCGAAACCCATCACGCTGGCGGTCATCTATAGATGCGCGGCAACGTTCATTGACAATGAGATGGCCGTCCTTTCTGATGCCCTCGAGTGCTTAGTGAGCTACTCCACTCGCATTCTGATAGGGGGCGATTTAAACATAGATGTTAGCTGTCCATCCACCTTGTCCCAGTCATTAACTGACCTTCGAGAAGGGTCTGGAAATAATCAATCTACCAACGCGTCACGGACCAGTGTCGGCTACTACTCTGGATCTTTTGATTGCCCTTCCAGGTTATCTGCCTGTATTTTCTGGTCAGTGCCCAGGAGTATCTGATCACGAACTGATGTCGCTTCCTTTAATATCCATTGTCAAGCTCCAAACCGTTATAAAACCTTCAGAAGCTTCTCAGCCATTCAAGATTATGCCATTCAGGCAGATCACGCGGGGACCGATTGGTCTCCCATTTTCACTAATCCCGATAATAACTCTGCAGCTCAATATTTCTCAGATTCACTGTGTTCAATTTTTGAGAGACAGGTCCCACTAAAAACGATTAAAATCAGTACCGTCAAGGATATAATCTTTAAATTTCCGGAAATTCTGCTGAAATGTCAGTACCGTGACCTTGCCTATAGACAATGGAAGGCGGACAAAACAACTGCTAACTATCGTGAGTTTCATTTACTTAGAAAACAGGCTGACTACTTGATCAGAGCCAAACTTAGAGAGCATACTTTGAGAGGTATCAGGGATGGTAATGTAATTAACTGGAATAAGATCAACGACCTTGGCTTGGGCTCTAAAGCAAGGGTTCAGCCGGACTTTGATCCGGATGAGTATGCTGAAGATCTGTGTCCCAGCACTGCATTGCTGCCTGATGATTTTAGAGACAGCTTCGCGGAAGTACAGCATATACCCTCTTCTCCTCTTCCGGTGGTCGCTCCTGGTGTCTCGGCTCCTATCGACACTAGTACATCCAACACTAATAATGATTTTAGCTTCAGTAATGTCTCACAAGTTGACATATTGAGTGCGTTCCAGAAGATCAAATCAAATGCTACTGGATATAATGACGTACCGCTTAAATTCTACAGGATCATTTTGCCATACATTCTGCCGATCATCACTCATTTGATGAACAGACTGTTGTCTTCATCACAGTTTCCAGACCACTGGAAAGTGGGTCTAATTACTCCAATCCCTAAAAAATAACTCCCCCGCTGATATCTCGGAATGGAGACCAATTACAATATTACCAACTATATCAAAAGTCCTTGAGATCTTGATAGCCGACCAAATTTCCACTCATGCTAGCACTAACAACCTATTATCGGACCGACAGTCTGGATTCAGGAGATATCACTCAACTAGCACGGCCTTGCTGGAAGTTGCCACAGATATTCGCAATCTTTGCGACATGGGCAACTGTGTGATTCATGTGCTGCTGGACTTTAGTAAGGCCTTTGATTCCGTTCCTCACACACTGCTGATTGACAAGCTTCGTAGGCGTTTTGAGTTCTCAACATCTGCCTGTGGAATGATCAAGAGCTATCTGAGACATACTCTGTTTATGGTAAAATGCAACAATTCCTACTCCGCAATGAGGAGCGTAACTGATGGAGTACCACAGGGCGCTGTGTTGGCCCCACTCTTGTTTACGCTATTCATTGACGATGTCACTACCGCGTTAAATAATGTACATTTTCACATATATGCAGACGATCTGCAGATATACTCTAGTGCTCCTGGGGACAATCTCAGTGAAGCCGCGGCAACTATAAATACAGCTCTTGTCGAGATTGCAGATTGGTCTGCTAACAATGGTCTGTCCCTCAATCCCTCCAAGACTCAGGCCATAGTCTATTCCATTCGTCTCAGAAACATCACCAGCCTATCTTTAGATCTTCCTAACATTCATCTTCTGGGGAACTCTATTAGGCTCTCAACTAAGCCGATCCTGAATCTCGGTCTTCTCATGGACTCATGTCTCACTTGGGAACCACAAATAAATAAGATTTGCTCCAGGGTGTATTATGGTTTACGCTCCCTCTATGCTGCTTCCCAGCATATTTATCTGGTCACCCGTACAAGGCTTCTCTCAGCCCTGATTCTTCCGATTTTTTTCTACGCCGACGTAGTCTTGCTCCCAATTTCCAATGGAAATTTCTCAAAACTATTCCGTGCATTCAAGGCCTGCGCCAGATACGCTTTTGGTTTCAAACGAGGTTCACATGTGCCCCCACAGCTCCTTGAAATGCTTCTTCCGTATACACTTGCGAACATGTATGAATTTGGTGCTGTCAAGCTTATTTTCAAGAGTAGGCATGGACTATTACCCAACTATATTACTAGACGTTTTAGTTGGAGCGCTCTGAACAGCCACAGAATTGTCCTCCCTAGGGTTCGCACGCAGTTTGGCGGAAAAACTGTATTCCTTAACGGGGCTGTTCTATGGAACCGTATGTCTGAGGAAGCCAGATGCGCAAGGACAGTGAATTCATTCAAGTCCGAAGCTCTGGACTTCCTGTTCCTGACGACAGCTGTATGAGGGTTATCCGACATGCTGTTCTGCACTTTTTGTACATTTTCAGCATTCTCACCATTTCTACACTTCTCACACCAGTTGCTTCACAGCTGTTATGGGATTGGATATGTTTCCTGTTATCCATCATTCAGAAGCTTTGACTATCTGTATAGAGCTTTTTATTTTTCGGTTTAAATATCTATACTCAACCGCAAACTAATCTAATTATTCAAACTAATCTAATCTAAATTTGTTGTACTACATTTCTGACCTTGATGTTAACTTGACTATCATGTTCTCTTCTAATTCTAAGGACTCTCTATATTTTGCCTTTAAATCTAACTGGTGCACTGTGCACCCGAACATGCTATATATTTTTTCGTTTGTTTTTATCGCTATATATTTGGCTCGTAGTTGTATTCTATTTTCATTGCATTTCATTTTTGCTTTCTATGTATTCACTATACTATATTTTAGGCTAATAATCTTAATCTTAATCTAATAATCTTATAATCTCAGTTATCTAAATATTATATTTGTTTTGCTAAAGTGTAAATCTACTATGTAACTTTCTAAGATGTGCCCAGCGCTATGCGTGCCTTTGGCACGGGTACTCAAATAAATTTATGTTTATGTTTACTATGTAGCTCGCTGTGATGTGCCCAGCGCTTGGCGTGTCTTTGCCACGGGTACTCAAATAAATAAATGCTTAAGTTTATGTTTAGTTTGCTAAACTTTGTATTTTATCGATTACACCAGCCAACTATTACTTACTCGATGTACCCAACGTTGTAACGTATCGTAAGCTGATTTCTATTGTCTTTGGAAAGGGTGCTCAATGAAATATATGTTGATATTTATGTTATGTTTGCCTGAATTATATTAGGTCCAATTATTGTAGAGTAACAAGCTTACCATTGTATTAATATCTACTTCCTCCTTAATAACAAAATTTTCGGCAATAATGTTTGCATTTGTGCGATTTCGACTCCTTATATTTCGGCTTCTTGCATAAACGCTGTAAAAAATTTCAATTATTATTTCAAAATTCTTGCTTCATGTTTATTTTACCCTCCAGCTTCTCCAATTGTACTGAACGAAGTATTTTTATTATCCTCTTGCTCTATCTAAAATAAATAATGTTGGATCTGTTCATTTTCAAGACATGTAACGTACTTGTTCAACAATCAATTTTCCGCAATTTGAGGAATATTCTTCGTCTATTTGACTAGCCTTTCTTGTTTCTTTTTTTGCTATAGTTGATCTGCCACTTAACACATCTTTGTGGAAAAATATACTTCGTAATCTTTTATCGGCATCAACACATGTTTGATAAAAATCATCCCATTTCAGGATGTTATCCAAGCAGCTTGTGCAAAGTTTAAGAGGTAGGCCGTCGTTTGGTATTACCTAAGGAATTTATATTATTTATTTTTACAATAACATATTCTAGGTATTACCTTAATTGGCAAGTAGAACATTATTTTTAAAGCAAAATTATTAGATCCGCCGCAATAAATAGAAATTAAAGGATCCTTGGAATTACTAGCACAAATGCGACACAGTGAACTCTTGTGAGCTAGGGCATCATTTATATGCAGATTCATTTTATATACCTTATTTTACCCCACTTGCAATAAATATATTATCCTCTTAGCAAAACTTAGCAATGCCTATATTGGGTGCGTTCACCGACACGATAGCGTCTTGTAGCGTAGTAAAACAAGTGTACAGAAGGCCTGTTTAATTAACTTCAGAGCAGCTCAAAGCAGAGCAGCTCAACTTAGGTTAACTGTCAAATTGAAAGTAGGCAGAAAAGAGCAAAAAGGAGCAGAAAGCTCTTTAAACACACTTTGCTGAAATTTTCTGAGCTGCAAAGTAGAGTTTATCAACACAAAATTGTTCCATTTTGTACGAGCAGGAGTGCATTCCAAAACATAGCTACAGTTGACTATAGCTGACTTCAATCGTTCCAAAACCACTGACATATATAAAATGGACTGCTGATCTTAGAATATAGAGACAACAGGAAGTGTTGATACCTGTAAAATTCGTGTGCACGAGCGTGGATTTTTCAGAGTATTTTGAAGTAGCTCAGCATTATATTCAAGAAAGAGACAACTCTATGTTTAGCTGTCGAAATATCGAAAAATCCTTCCTCCACCGAGATTTGTTTACGTTTGTGACAGCTGCGAAATTCCCTGAGTATGATGGCGTAGTGACAGTGAATAAGAATATTTTCGATGGGAGCAAACGTAATATTTTCAACCATATATCTTGTTGCCCCGCTCTCTATATTGATTCTACTACACGGCTGTACTGAGCGTTCACTACAGGGGCAACAGATACTAACACAACCAGAATTTGACTACACCAAATTTGGCTTATCACACTTCCTGTACTCTCTATATTCTAAGCTGCTGATACTACTGAAATTCCTTACATTTGACATTATTATGGGATCACTTTTCTATAGTTGTCCCTTTTTGGTTTAACTACCTTATTCCGCTGAACTACAAATAATAAGTTCTATACAAAATACACCATAGTCCAGTTTCAGTTCAGTGGTTTTCCAAATGATACATATATAGGATAGAAATAGATGGCAATACAATATTTGTAATCCTTTCGCTGTCCCCCATAGCTACTTTTAGGGGCAGGTAAACAAAAATTGCTTAATTTTATTTCTTTAAAAATAAAGTTTAAGCTTCCAAGAAGAGAAATAAATTCGAGTGCTTCTATAATTTGTTGAACTTTTAATATGAATATTAAAGCAAAAGTAAAACTTGAAATTAAGATAATTGTCACACCCTGCCAAAAAATGTTGACCCTTATAAAATAGCAAATCAGTGGCGACATGTTATAACTTCGCATCGAAAGCGATCATCGAAGTGAAGATTTCGATCTGGCGGTATGTCTATGTTATAAGATTTTCGTTCGACAGGCGGTTTTGCTTGTTTCGAAATTATTTCCGATTTTTTTCCCCTAGCACAAATGACATTTATAGATTCTTTTTCTAGTTGTTGATAAATTTTAATAATAATAAAATTGGAATTTATGAATTTTTCAGGCGCAGTGGCTTTATTATTTGTGGAGGATAACAAAATGACAAAGAAATTATTAATTACCGGGACAAAAGAAAATTTTTAAGGCAGCGGTATTATGTTATGGATATGCGTAACAAAATGTATTGCCTGATTAATTTTTGGATTCAAGAAATAATCTTACAAGTTTTATAGCTTCAGTTTGAAGAATCTATATAAATAATATATAAAATCATTTATATTGAATAAATTAAAAAAAATTTACCATTTAAATCTAATTTCTTTAATTTTACATTCATTTTTTAATCTTCGCTTGTACTATCACTCTCAGCAAAGCTCAGTGATATTCTATCGCATTTATCGCCTGTCGAAAGTGTTACAACATACCGACTATCGATAAATTGTCGAACGTCGAATCTTTCGAAGTTATAACATCTTGCCCCAGGCAGCCATGTTATATATGTCAGGGCCGTATTCACCAAGCCATTTAATTGAAATTTAATTTAATTTCTGTTTTAGTCACTGACATATAATAAGAATGGACTGAGCCATCCTATCTAATTCCAATAGTCAAAACTGGCACAAATTTTGGCTAAAATGTATTTGTCTCTTTCAAGCTCAAAATGTACACTGAACTGTAACCAATTTTGGAAACAGTACGGCTGTATTAAGTGGAATGCATTAGAATTGACATAAAAATTCAGACAAATATATTGTTTTTATATGTCTATCTCTTACACGCTCAAGGAAATTCGACAACAAATCTGCAGAGGAGCACATTTTTCAGTAATATTACAAATGTGTTTTTGGCTTAATTAAAACAAGTTTAACTTTCTAAATAATTTTAATTTAATGCAATACTATTTTATAAAAACTTTAGTGTTTCCAATCGACAAATAATAGTAAATTATGAATCGGTGCGCAATTGTACGAAATAACGGGTTTTCACAGCCTGTTCAATATTTGCGCCATTTTTGAAGCAAGAACGCTCAGTCCATTCTTATTATATGTCAGTGGTTAGGGCACACTTAAAATTAAATTAAAATTTAATTTGGGTTATTTTATGTTATAATAACGGATATATAACTTTAATTTTAATTTAAGTGAGCCCTAACCTTCTCTAACGGGAGTACTAAAATAGAAATTAAATTAAATTTCAATTAAATGGCTTGGTGAAATGGCCCTCAGTGTCCAAAACCCAGTAGTCAACTAAATTATGTCAGCTGAGTTGACTTTTGAGCGTTCCGAACTTAGATCATAAAACGAAAGGATAGGCTATGAGGAAGAAAAACTTAAGCATTTTTCTTCAAGTAGTAGAATCGCATCGATGTATTTGTTTAGTCATGGAAGTCGTAAACTACGATATTTTCTGAGCGGGCACATAATTTAGTGGTTGAAAGTTAATCAAATATTGAACAAGTTTTATAATTTCCTGTCACCGCGATTCGTATCATTTTTTCAGTTTATAATTTTATAATTCTTTTATAACTTATTACATTTTTAAGAGTTTTCCTAGTGCCCCATTTATTTGCTGATAATATTTCTTGTCGTTGCCTTTGCTTGACTGACATTAAACAAGAGCCCCGATGACAATTCAATTGTAAGATCTAAGAAATGACAAATGAGAAATGTCAGAAATATCGAACTGACAAAAACTAAAAGCCCAGCCCTCTTGTCATTTCCCTCCCGTGTCCACAAAAAAATTGCTTATCACACGTACACGAATTTTATACAAGGTAGCCTATACTTTCGTTTTATGATCTAAGGCTCCGAAACAGCGAGAGTGCATTCCAAAACATAGCTGCAGTTGACTATAGCTGACTTAAATCGTTCCAAAACTCAGTAGTCAACTAAATTATGTCAGCTGAGCTGACTTTTGAGCGTTCCGAAACATCTGAAGTTGACTAAAATAGTCAACTATCCCTGACTGTGCTCTAAACTGCTAGATATCTAATATATAAACCGTGACGTTAGTTGTCAATTGAAATATTCTGTTTGGCGCGCTTTTACAAACGTTTTGCGAAATTTATTTATTTATTTAATTTTCTCTGGCTCATTTCGGATTAACACACAGTAATAAACTATTAGTTTTAAGTATCAATAAAATTATACAATCAGTATAAATGACAGTTCTAATACTTTTAGCTTACTCAGATCGTTGCAAAACCTTAAACAGGTTTAGTTAACTGGAGACAGCTTGACATAGCTCTGACATAACTCTGACATAACTACAACTATAGCTGCAGTTGTGTTTTGGAACGCACTCCTGAAGTTGTATAAATAGTCAACTATCCCTGACTGTGCTCTAAACTGCTATAGTTATCTAATATGAGTTCCAAGTTGTTCTTCATAGCGGTCTGATGTTCCTTTTAATCCGCTCGCTTAGACTGTTGGACCAGAGTAGGGGTTTTTCCTTGAGACTCCCTCTTCCCTAGTGATGCTTTCCATGCATCGTTGGACTTGTAGTATTGCTTAATTATGTATATACGTTCATTGCTTTGCAGAGAATTCGTCGACATCCAGCAGAACGCGCCTCTACGATGGATCCGACACTACGTACGGATACATTGTGGTGTTCAGTGCTGGTTTATATCTATTAATATCAAAGTTTACTCTTCAGTTGATTTCAACTCTAACAGTGAAATGAGCGTGGCGTCGGTTAACGGTAGTTTCATTATCATGAAACATATTTGTTTTCCGTCGACCTAAATAAAATTATAATACAACACAACAATATTATTAAACAGTAATAATATTATAAAACAACAACCATACTATAAAAAAACAATCAAATGATAAAAAAACAAATCAATCATACTATTGATCAACAATCATAATATAAAATTAAAATAAATAAATAAATATCGAATTCTGCGCTTCACCCGTATCTGTTTGACTTCGCGGGAAAGCCAGATCACATAATTGGCCGGCAAGGGCCGGCAATACAGGCTGGCCAGGTGGCGTCTATACATGTTATAATAATATTGACGAATAGTTGTAGTTTTCGTCATTTGAGAAGAAGAAGAAGAAGAAGTTATCTAATATATATACCGTGACGTGAGCTGTCAATTGAAATATTTTGTTTGGCGCGCTTTTACAAACGTTTTGCGAAATTTATTTATTTATTTAATTTTCTCTGGCTCATTTCGGATTAACACACAGTAATAAAATATTAGTTTTAAGTATCAATAAAATTATACAATCAGTATAAATGACAGTCCTAATACTTTTAGCTTACTCAGATCGTTCCAAAGCCTCAAACAGCTTTCTTCTTCTTCTGCTCAAATGGCGAAAAGTACGACTATCCGACAACATAACCTCAAACAGCTTTAGTTAACTGCAGATAGCTTGACATAGCTCTGACATAATTCTGACATAACTACAACTATAGCTGCAGTTGTGTTTTGGAACGCACTCCAGATATGTTGTGTTGAATACTATGTTGGCGTGTATCTTTTTTCCGATCCGTAGATCGGACAGATTTTTCAGAACGTTCAGAGAACTCTGGAAAAAAGATACAAATCCGGAGCGCTCTAATAGCTGGATTACATGAAAAGCGCCGTCGTCGTCAAACGCCGAACAAAACGCCGGGCAATTTACATTAACGCTGGGCGGCAGCGTCATATCTAAATTTCCTTTACATTTTACAGTTGAGTTATTTGCTTTAATCTCTGCCGATTTGCAATAAAATTTTAAATAATACTAAAAAAGATATTTTCGTTTCCTTCAAGTCCACACTTTTTAATATAAAATCATTTATTTTCAGATATTTGTTATGGTCGTAGCGTATTGTGTATAGCAATATGCTACACGTACTGTAGCGTGTATGTCGGCTGCTGTCCATAGCGGAAAGCGAACGCACCTTGACTGGGAGAAGTGCTTTACTCAAGCTCAAGTACATGTCGTTGAAGACAATCGTTTTGTCTTGTAAAAAACGTGAAAGTGCAAGGACGTGAAAAGTTGAAGACAACCAAATCATAAAATTTCAACGGCATCGGTGGAAATCCATCCCTCATGAGAAAATTTTTCGTACACTTCCAGCCGACATATTCCGAAATATCTCGACAGTAAGTACACTGTAAGTACATCGGCAATCTGGGCGAATTGTTACACCACTAGCACAATTTCAGGCAAAACCCTGTTGAACTCATGGATGCCTGTTTTATGGCGATTCATGCACAAGTTTTTACCGCTCGAAGGGTTGGCAGCCGTAGTGCGAACTGCATTACCTGTTCTAAATTCTTCCATGATTCTACACCATTTAGTACAGTATATTCACCAGCAACAGCTGGACTAACATAGCATATACATAAAACAAAAGAATCTCTACCTGGAGAATCAAATAATCTCTTCTACCAAGAATCTCTAGAACAAGCAACAAAAAATGTTAGGAAGTAAACGCCGAAATAGTATTGAAACTTCAGAACATCTCTTTACAGAAGGGTAAATTGCAGCGGAAATACAGCTAAGTACCATTAGCAAGTAATTTAATAATAGAATAACAAAGAAAAAACTACAACAAAAGCATGGAACCAATTATTAAATGTGCAGCAAAGATCATTTTAAATAAATATAGCTTAAGATTTTTTTTGGTAAATCATAGCAAATATACAAATAGCATTTTCGGGAGTTCAAATTATCACTCTGCGTACACAGGCTGCACCTGTTATTATAAAGGAAAATATACATACATGCATTCATTGTCTCAAAATCGAGAAAATAATGAAAAGCTTTAAAGATTCTTCCTCATTTATATCTGCATATTAGGTATTATCTTGAATCATTGAATACAGTAATGCTCACATGAAATACGTTCATACGTTCCTGTTACATTAGATACTTACCTCAAAGTTATGTCATCTTACACTCAATTAAACTTAACTAAATTTTAATATTTAAGAGTGATTCTACACCCATATACACAAAGCAAGCTAAGGTTGGGGATTTGTGCGCACAAGTTACTTCTTCTTTACTTACTTTGAATCTCTTAACAGCTAACAATATATTCTCATTCATTTTCCGTCTCGCATCGTACGTATATGTTAGATTATCACCTCACATCGCGGCATATTTTTTGAGACTATGAAACTGGCATACCCATTTATATAAAATAATTTTAATATTTAATTTCTCTCGTTTAGTTAAGGGTAGATAAGGAAAAAAAATGCATTATCATCCAAACATTTATATACATACATTTTGAAACATTTCTTACGATAAGTTAGTCTGAAATTAAAAGCCGAAATTTATGAATTATGGCTGCAGGGCAAGATCGAGATAGTTTTATACGGAATCATTTTCTTTAAATGGTATTTATCTTTACTCTATTATTATCCTAGGAAGTTCATTAATCTTAGCTTAATTTGTTTTAATGTCAGAAGCAAAATTAAACATAACCAATGAGTCTTGCCATGAACGTTGCGGCGATTTAAAATTAAACTAATTATAGGAATCAATAGCAATTTTTTGTAAGAAGGAAACACTTGCTATTATAACGTGAACATGATTGGCTGAGTTTTTACTTTTTCCTTCACATCCCGGAGCCCTCTATCGCATGAGACCGGGGTCGTCTAGGCTTGCCTAGTCTCCCTCTCTTTCTATAGGTCAACAAAGGGACTTTGGACGATTGTGCCACCCAAAGTCGATGGGAGGATGGGGCTTGGCAGGAAGGCATGCCATCTGCGCCTTCAATGGAGCATAGGTAAGTGACGTATGGGTCCCTTCAGGACCGAGTGTGTGCTGGCTCGTTAAAGTAGGCATGAAGATTTTTTTTTTGATTATGGGTGGTGACAGCGGCAGGTATTTTCGGGAACCTCCCCACACTCTCCGCCACCATTAGCCGAGGTGCTAGCATGCCGCCCTGTGCTATCGCTGTCATCGAGTGATCTGTCAGCTTAGGCTGGCTGTTTGGACTTCGCGTCCTGACCATTCACTCTCAACATACTTCCATAACATATTTAAATATCGTTTCATTTTGTCATGTTTTTTCATAATAGATTTAGATGTGGCATATTGGCAGCAATGGAGCGCCAGCGTGAAATTTAGGATTAGAGATGGGTCGACGACCACGCCGGCGTGAGTAATGTAATGCAATTCATACATTCAGTACTGTCTCTAAATATTTTTGACATAAAACGACGACCACGCCGACGACGGCGCTTTTAATGTAATCCAGCCTTAAAAGAGTTCTGGCAGTTTATTTTTATATTGGCAGCACTTATTATTTGTAAAATATCAATTGATAATACAAAATTTTCATAAAAATAAATAAATAATAATAATAAAGTTATAAAAATAAATAAGGGGTGAAGGAAAGGAAGGAAATATGGAATTCAAAAAAGTATTCACATTTTCAATAGGATTTTCTTGCGCTCTATTGATATTACTGACGGATTGCTCCAAATGCTCCGAGGTTTATCTACGATTAGTTAGAGCACTCTGAGAAATAATAAAAGGTTTGTTCGATGAAAACACCGGGTAAGCCCCGGGCTACACCTGGCTGTACTATCTTGTTTTTTGAAAATCCTGGGCTTACACGGGGTTACGGAAACTTGTACGATGAAAGCCCGGTGTTTCTGATTTCGTGCCTCGAACTTGCACTAAAAATAGGGGTAAATTACTAGGGGTGAACTGTCACATGGAATTTGTTCGGTAATTGCGGTTGAGTGCTGTATATAAAAGTGAAAAAATCGTGGAGCTCATACCAAATTCAGATTATATAAGGAAGTTGGATAAGAAATTAGATGACACGATATCCATCGATAATATGCAAAAGGAAATTCGAATGAAAATTATAAGGGGATATTTGAGGAGGCGATTAAGGTCAAAGAACATGGATGAAATCTTAAGATCTGCCTTTCTAGTAAGAAATTTGATCGTAAAAATATTTCTTTGCCATTATTAACAAGTAATTTTTATAGACTTCACGTTATCCCTGCAGCTACCAAGCAAATAGATTTGAAGCAAACAACATATAAGAAATTCTCTAAATTTTAAAATGAGATGTCAGGAAAGGGTTTAATAGTGGCTCGAGAAGAAGCCAACGGGATAGAGAAAATCATTTCTGTAGATTTTGATCATCCAAACTATTAATTTTATACCTAGTGACAAAACATCTGATGATAAAAGTGAAAATAGTGCAGCAGTTTCTTACAGAAATGATGGAGCTATATGTGGTGACAGATGAACCAATTATCATTTTTTCAAAATAAATTTACAGAAAAGGCGATAATATCCATGTAAAAAACTAATAAAAGTATATGTAATTAAGAATAAACTGGGAAATATTTTTTGTGCATTTTAATATTTATTTATTCTTAAATTTTTAATTATTTAACATATTTTATAAATGAATTTTCACAAATCACTGGAAGTTAGAAGTTAAATTATTATATTACATTTGACATTATTATGGGATCACTTTTCTATAGTTGTCCCTTTTTGGTTTAACTACCTTATTCCGCTGAACTACAAATAATAAGTTCTATACAAAATACACCATAGTCCAGTTTCAGTTCAGTGGTTTTCCAAATGATACATATATAGGATAGAAATAGATGGCAATACAATATTTGTAATCCTTTCGCTGTCCCCCATAGCTACTTTTAGGGGCAGGTAAACAAAAATTGCTTAATTTTATTTCTTTAAAAATAAAGTTTAAGCTTCCAAGAAGAGAAATAAATTCGAGTGCTTCTATAATTTGTTGAACTTTTAATATGAATATTAAAGCAAAAGTAAAACTTGAAATTAAGATAATTGTCACACCCTGCCAAAAAATGTTGACCCTTATAAAATAGCAAATCAGTGGCGACATGTTATAACTTCGCATCGAAAGCGATCTTCGAAGCGAAGATTTCGATCTGGCGGTATGTCTATGTTATAAGATTTTCGTTCGACAGGCGGTTTTGCTTGTTTCGAAATTATTTCCGATTTTTTTCCCCTAGCACAAATGACATTTATAGATTCTTTTTCTAGTTGTTGATAAATTTTAATAATAATAAAATTGGAATTTATGAATTTTTCAGGCGCAGTGGCTTTATTATTTGTGGAGGATAACAAAATGACAAAGAAATTATTAATTACCGGGACAAAAGAAAATTTTTAAGGCAGCGGTATTATGTTATGGATATGCGTAACAAAATGTATTGCCTGATTAATTTTTGGATTCAAGAAATAATCTTACAAGTTTTATAGCTTCAGTTTGAAGAATCTATATAAATAATATATAAAATCATTTATATTGAATAAATTAAAAAAAATTTACCATTTAAATCTAATTTCTTTAATTTTACATTCATTTTTTAATCTTCGCTTGTACTATCACTCTCAGCAAAGCTCAGTGATATTCTATCGCATTTATCGCCTGTCGAAAGTGTTACAACATACCGACTATCGATAAATTGTCGAACGTCGAATCTTTCGAAGTTATAACATCTTGCCCCAGGCAGCCATGTTATATATGTCAGGGCCGTATTCACCAAGCCATTTAATTGAAATTTAATTTAATTTCTGTTTTAGTCACTGACATATAATAAGAATGGACTGAGCCATCCTATCTAATTCCAATAGTCAAAACTGGCACAAATTTTGGCTAAAATGTATTTGTCTCTTTCAAGCTCAAAATGTACACTGAACTGTAACCAATTTTGGAAACAGTACGGCTGTATTAAGTGGAATGCATTAGAATTGACATAAAAATTCAGACAAATATATTGTTTTTATATGTCTATCTCTTACACGCTCAAGGAAATTCGACAACAAATCTGCAGAGGAGCACATTTTTCAGTAATATTACAAATGTGTTTTTGGCTTAATTAAAACAAGTTTAACTTTCTAAATAATTTTAATTTAATGCAATACTATTTTATAAAAACTTTAGTGTTTCCAATCGACAAATAATAGTAAATTATGAATCGGTGCGCAATTGTACGAAATAACGGGTTTTCACAGCCTGTTCAATATTTGCGCCATTTTTGAAGCAAGAACGCTCAGTCCATTCTTATTATATGTCAGTGGTTAGGGCACACTTAAAATTAAATTAAAATTTAATTTGGGTTATTTTATGTTATAATAACGGATATATAACTTTAATTTTAATTTAAGTGAGCCCTAACCTTCTCTAACGGGAGTACTAAAATAGAAATTAAATTAAATTTCAATTAAATGGCTTGGTGAAATGGCCCTCAGTGTCCAAAACCCAGTAGTCAACTAAATTATGTCAGCTGAGTTGACTTTTGAGCGTTCCGAACTTAGATCATAAAACGAAAGGATAGGCTATGAGGAAGAAAAACTTAAGCATTTTTCTTCAAGTAGTAGAATCGCATCGATGTATTTGTTTAGTCATGGAAGTCGTAAACTACGATATTTTCTGAGCGGGCACATAATTTAGTGGTTGAAAGTTAATCAAATATTGAACAAGTTTTATAATTTCCTGTCACCGCGATTCGTATCATTTTTTCAGTTTATAATTTTATAATTCTTTTATAACTTATTACATTTTTAAGAGTTTTCCTAGTGCCCCATTTATTTGCTGATAATATTTCTTGTCGTTGCCTTTGCTTGACTGACATTAAACAAGAGCCCCGATGACAATTCAATTGTAAGATCTAAGAAATGACAAATGAGAAATGTCAGAAATATCGAACTGACAAAAACTAAAAGCCCAGCCCTCTTGTCATTTCCCTCCCGTGTCCACAAAAAAATTGCTTATCACACGTACACGAATTTTATACAAGGTAGCCTATACTTTCGTTTTATGATCTAAGGCTCCGAAACAGCGAGAGTGCATTCCAAAACATAGCTGCAGTTGACTATAGCTGACTTAAATCGTTCCAAAACTCAGTAGTCAACTAAATTATGTCAGCTGAGCTGACTTTTGAGCGTTCCGAAACATCTGAAGTTGACTAAAATAGTCAACTATCCCTGACTGTGCTCTAAACTGCTAGATATCTAATATATAAACCGTGACGTTAGTTGTCAATTGAAATATTCTGTTTGGCGCGCTTTTACAAACGTTTTGCGAAATTTATTTATTTATTTAATTTTCTCTGGCTCATTTCGGATTAACACACAGTAATAAACTATTAGTTTTAAGTATCAATAAAATTATACAATCAGTATAAATGACAGTTCTAATACTTTTAGCTTACTCAGATCGTTGCAAAACCTTAAACAGGTTTAGTTAACTGGAGACAGCTTGACATAGCTCTGACATAACTCTGACATAACTACAACTATAGCTGCAGTTGTGTTTTGGAACGCACTCCTGAAGTTGTATAAATAGTCAACTATCCCTGACTGTGCTCTAAACTGCTATAGTTATCTAATATGAGTTCCAAGTTGTTCTTCATAGCGGTCTGATGTTCCTTTTAATCCGCTCGCTTAGACTGTTGGACCAGAGTAGGGGTTTTTCCTTGAGACTCCCTCTTCCCTAGTGATGCTTTCCATGCATCGTTGGACTTGTAGTATTGCTTAATTATGTATATACGTTCATTGCTTTGCAGAGAATTCGTCGACATCCAGCAGAACGCGCCTCTACGATGGATCCGACACTACGTACGGATACATTGTGGTGTTCAGTGCTGGTTTATATCTATTAATATCAAAGTTTACTCTTCAGTTGATTTCAACTCTAACAGTGAAATGAGCGTGGCGTCGGTTAACGGTAGTTTCATTATCATGAAACATATTTGTTTTCCGTCGACCTAAATAAAATTATAATACAACACAACAATATTATTAAACAGTAATAATATTATAAAACAACAACCATACTATAAAAAAACAATCAAATGATAAAAAAACAAATCAATCATACTATTGATCAACAATCATAATATAAAATTAAAATAAATAAATAAATATCGAATTCTGCGCTTCACCCGTATCTGTTTGACTTCGCGGGAAAGCCAGATCACATAATTGGCCGGCAAGGGCCGGCAATACAGGCTGGCCAGGTGGCGTCTATACATGTTATAATAATATTGACGAATAGTTGTAGTTTTCGTCATTTGAGAAGAAGAAGAAGAAGAAGAAGTTATCTAATATATATACCGTGACGTGAGCTGTCAATTGAAATATTTTGTTTGGCGCGCTTTTACAAACGTTTTGCGAAATTTATTTATTTATTTAATTTTCTCTGGCTCATTTCGGATTAACACACAGTAATAAAATATTAGTTTTAAGTATCAATAAAATTATACAATCAGTATAAATGACAGTCCTAATACTTTTAGCTTACTCAGATCGTTCCAAAGCCTCAAACAGCTTTCTTCTTCTTCTGCTCAAATGGCGAAAAGTACGACTATCCGACAACATAACCTCAAACAGCTTTAGTTAACTGCAGATAGCTTGACATAGCTCTGACATAATTCTGACATAACTACAACTATAGCTGCAGTTGTGTTTTGGAACGCACTCCAGATATGTTGTGTTGAATACTATGTTGGCGTGTATCTTTTTTCCGATCCGTAGATCGGACAGATTTTTCAGAACGTTCAGAGAACTCTGGAAAAAAGATACAAATCCGGAGCGCTCTAATAGCTGGATTACATGAAAAGCGCCGTCGTCGTCAAACGCCGAACAAAACGCCGGGCAATTTACATTAACGCTGGGCGGCAGCGTCATATCTAAATTTCCTTTACATTTTACAGTTGAGTTATTTGCTTTAATCTCTGCCGATTTGCAATAAAATTTTAAATAATACTAAAAAAGATATTTTCGTTTCCTTCAAGTCCACACTTTTTAATATAAAATCATTTATTTTCAGATATTTGTTATGGTCGTAGCGTATTGTGTATAGCAATATGCTACACGTACTGTAGCGTGTATGTCGGCTGCTGTCCATAGCGGAAAGCGAACGCACCTTGACTGGGAGAAGTGCTTTACTCAAGCTCAAGTACATGTCGTTGAAGACAATCGTTTTGTCTTGTAAAAAACGTGAAAGTGCAAGGACGTGAAAAGTTGAAGACAACCAAATCATAAAATTTCAACGGCATCGGTGGAAATCCATCCCTCATGAGAAAATTTTTCGTACACTTCCAGCCGACATATTCCGAAATATCTCGACAGTAAGTACACTGTAAGTACATCGGCAATCTGGGCGAATTGTTACACCACTAGCACAATTTCAGGCAAAACCCTGTTGAACTCATGGATGCCTGTTTTATGGCGATTCATGCACAAGTTTTTACCGCTCGAAGGGTTGGCAGCCGTAGTGCGAACTGCATTACCTGTTCTAAATTCTTCCATGATTCTACACCATTTAGTACAGTATATTCACCAGCAACAGCTGGACTAACATAGCATATACATAAAACAAAAGAATCTCTACCTGGAGAATCAAATAATCTCTTCTACCAAGAATCTCTAGAACAAGCAACAAAAAATGTTAGGAAGTAAACGCCGAAATAGTATTGAAACTTCAGAACATCTCTTTACAGAAGGGTAAATTGCAGCGGAAATACAGCTAAGTACCATTAGCAAGTAATTTAATAATAGAATAACAAAGAAAAAACTACAACAAAAGCATGGAACCAATTATTAAATGTGCAGCAAAGATCATTTTAAATAAATATAGCTTAAGATTTTTTTTGGTAAATCATAGCAAATATACAAATAGCATTTTCGGGAGTTCAAATTATCACTCTGCGTACACAGGCTGCACCTGTTATTATAAAGGAAAATATACATACATGCATTCATTGTCTCAAAATCGAGAAAATAATGAAAAGCTTTAAAGATTCTTCCTCATTTATATCTGCATATTAGGTATTATCTTGAATCATTGAATACAGTAATGCTCACATGAAATACGTTCATACGTTCCTGTTACATTAGATACTTACCTCAAAGTTATGTCATCTTACACTCAATTAAACTTAACTAAATTTTAATATTTAAGAGTGATTCTACACCCATATACACAAAGCAAGCTAAGGTTGGGGATTTGTGCGCACAAGTTACTTCTTCTTTACTTACTTTGAATCTCTTAACAGCTAACAATATATTCTCATTCATTTTCCGTCTCGCATCGTACGTATATGTTAGATTATCACCTCACATCGCGGCATATTTTTTGAGACTATGAAACTGGCATACCCATTTATATAAAAGAATTTTAATATTTAATTTCTCTCGTTTAGTTAAGGGTAGATAAGGAAAAAAAATGCATTATCATCCAAACATTTATATACATACATTTTGAAACATTTCTTACGATAAGTTAGTCTGAAATTAAAAGCCGAAATTTATGAATTATGGCTGCAGGGCAAGATCGAGATAGTTTTATACGGAATCATTTTCTTTAAATGGTATTTATCTTTACTCTATTATTATCCTAGGAAGTTCATTAATCTTAGCTTAATTTGTTTTAATGTCAGAAGCAAAATTAAACATAACCAATGAGTCTTGCCATGAACGTTGCGGCGATTTAAAATTAAACTAATTATAGGAATCAATAGCAATTTTTTGTAAGAAGGAAACACTTGCTATTATAACGTGAACATGATTGGCTGAGTTTTTACTTTTTCCTTCACATCCCGGAGCCCTCTATCGCATGAGACCGGGGTCGTCTAGGCTTGCCTAGTCTCCCTCTCTTTCTATAGGTCAACAAAGGGACTTTGGACGATTGTGCCACCCAAAGTCGATGGGAGGATGGGGCTTGGCAGGAAGGCATGCCATCTGCGCCTTCAATGGAGCATAGGTAAGTGACGTATGGGTCCCTTCAGGACCGAGTGTGTGCTGGCTCGTTAAAGTAGGCATGAAGATTTTTTTTTTGATTATGGGTGGTGACAGCGGCAGGTATTTTCGGGAACCTCCCCACACTCTCCGCCACCATTAGCCGAGGTGCTAGCATGCCGCCCTGTGCTATCGCTGTCATCGAGTGATCTGTCAGCTTAGGCTGGCTGTTTGGACTTCGCGTCCTGACCATTCACTCTCAACATACTTCCATAACATATTTAAATATCGTTTCATTTTGTCATGTTTTTTCATAATAGATTTAGATGTGGCATATTGGCAGCAATGGAGCGCCAGCGTGAAATTTAGGATTAGAGATGGGTCGACGACCACGCCGGCGTGAGTAATGTAATGCAATTCATACATTCAGTACTGTCTCTAAATATTTTTGACATAAAACGACGACCACGCCGACGACGGCGCTTTTAATGTAATCCAGCCTTAAAAGAGTTCTGGCAGTTTATTTTTATATTGGCAGCACTTATTATTTGTAAAATATCAATTGATAATACAAAATTTTCATAAAAATAAATAAATAATAATAATAAAGTTATAAAAATAAATAAGGGGTGAAGGAAAGGAAGGAAATATGGAATTCAAAAAAGTATTCACATTTTCAATAGGATTTTCTTGCGCTCTATTGATATTACTGACGGATTGCTCCAAATGCTCCGAGGTTTATCTACGATTAGTTAGAGCACTCTGAGAAATAATAAAAGGTTTGTTCGATGAAAACACCGGGTAAGCCCCGGGCTACACCTGGCTGTACTATCTTGTTTTTTGAAAATCCTGGGCTTACACGGGGTTACGGAAACTTGTACGATGAAAGCCCGGTGTTTCTGATTTCGTGCCTCGAACTTGCACTAAAAATAGGGGTAAATTACTAGGGGTGAACTGTCACATGGAATTTGTTCGGTAATTGCGGTTGAGTGCTGTATATAAAAGTGAAAAAATCGTGGAGCTCATACCAAATTCAGATTATATAAGGAAGTTGGATAAGAAATTAGATGACACGATATCCATCGATAATATGCAAAAGGAAATTCGAATGAAAATTATAAGGGGATATTTGAGGAGGCGATTAAGGTCAAAGAACATGGATGAAATCTTAAGATCTGCCTTTCTAGTAAGAAATTTGATCGTAAAAATATTTCTTTGCCATTATTAACAAGTAATTTTTATAGACTTCACGTTATCCCTGCAGCTACCAAGCAAATAGATTTGAAGCAAACAACATATAAGAAATTCTCTAAATTTTAAAATGAGATGTCAGGAAAGGGTTTAATAGTGGCTCGAGAAGAAGCCAACGGGATAGAGAAAATCATTTCTGTAGATTTTGATCATCCAAACTATTAATTTTATACCTAGTGACAAAACATCTGATGATAAAAGTGAAAATAGTGCAGCAGTTTCTTACAGAAATGATGGAGCTATATGTGGTGACAGATGAACCAATTATCATTTTTTCAAAATAAATTTACAGAAAAGGCGATAATATCCATGTAAAAAACTAATAAAAGTATATGTAATTAAGAATAAACTGGGAAATATTTTTTGTGCATTTTAATATTTATTTATTCTTAAATTTTTAATTATTTAACATATTTTATAAATGAATTTTCACAAATCACTGGAAGTTAGAAGTTAAATTATGCTCAGGAGAACTGTCAGAGAAATGTCATTTCATTAGGTTTACCCGGTGTTTTAAAAACTTGTTCGATGAATGCACAAAACCCCGGGTAAATTTGGGGAAAATTGTAGAGGAAGATTTACACGGTGTTTTCATCGAACAAACCTCGCTCAGAGTACTCTGAAAGTAAATAAAGATAGAGCGTTCGGAGTGCTCTGAGTAGAGTAAAGATACACGCCCTGTGATGACAACCTTGCTACCGTGGAAATATTTGCACAGCCACCTGAGGAAAATAATGAGCAGAAGCGTGGTGTGCACATTTTTACGCTACGGTCTGTTAGCGTAGTGACTTGGTTCGTTTAGTAGTTTTGACGTTTAGCGTGGTTTTATGCTTTCAAAAGTGACATTTAGCGCAAATTTACAAATTGAATTCAATTGATTGCAAATTGAAATTAAAAATGGAACAAATTTATAATTTTGTTTTAAACGAAGATAATTCCTTTTTACAAAAGGAAAATACGGTTGCTTTTTTGAATGATGGTAAAAATTCCTTAACTTAGTAAAAAATTAATTTTTTAATAAATTAATTTATTTGAGATAACAAAATCGTTTTCATCCAAAACAATCTCTATCCTATTGGGTTGAGTTCTTTCATCATCATCATTGTCGTCCAGTTGAAAAGCAGATGCCTTTGTAATCTTACAAATGTATTATTTACATGAATGAATTCGTAATTATTACCATACCTGAAAAGAGGCAATCCGTTTCAAAAACTCATTAGAGGTTTCAATTAAAGCGAGTAATGCAACTGTTATTCATTTCCCTTTTTTATTTGCAAAATGTTCACTTTAAATTACACTGACAACTTTCAAAAGTGACGTTTCGGATCGAAGTGCATACCAACCGTTCAGTTGACAATTCGGTGTGCGGTATGCATCCCTACTTTTTCAAGACACATGACATGCACATCACAACGCTTTAAAGCACGGCTTTTCTTCATCAGCAGTAGCATCCGAATCCGTTAATCCAAACGAACTCGTCATCATCTCCATATAAAATTTCTTATCTAAAATTATACAATATTAAAGTTAATTTTATGTAAAATGAAAACAAAAGATATCGTTATTACCAGTTTTCAACCTATTTGCCGTATTTGGTGAAATTACTTCAGAACTGTCAACACAATTTACAGTTGTCAAATGTCTGCTCTAAGTTACTCCTTAGAAAAAAGTAGAGCAGAAAATCTTGCCCTAGGTCAATCTAGTTCACTTTAGAGCAGAGTTATTAAACACAGTTCAGTACACATTAGCGCACTTTAAAACATTGCTCTAATTTCATTAAGCACGGTTTTCTGCTCTTTGTTTTTATACCCTAGACACCCCTAGATGAAATCTATAGGGGTATACTAAGTTTGTCATTCCGTTTGTAACACCTCGAAATAATGATGGTAGAGCAAAATGGATTGGACACCCACTCATAATATTAAAAGTTATTTTAATTTTTGCATGTCCGTCCATCCGTCTGTCTGTGCGAGATCGCGTATACTTAGAGAACTGAAATTTTGTACACGGACTTTAAAAAAAAAAGTAAAATGAAGTTCGAAAATGAGACAAATCGGGCAACTCCTTCGTGGGGTTGCCATATAAAAATGTCGTTTTCCGCTATATATTTGGACACTGCCTGAGAACGCGTCGATGTAGAGAGCTGAAATTTCGTACATATTGTTTTTACTACATTACCAAATAAAATGTAAAAAATGAACTAAATCGGGCAACTTCTTCTTGGTGTTGCCATATAAAAATTTAGGTTTTTTACGTATACTTTGAAAAGGATCAGTCCAAGACATTTTTATTGTACTAAAAACTTCTGCAGAATACGAAATCCTATAAAATTGGTTATAATCATTTTTTCGGTGCGACAAACCGTTCTAGAAATATATGCGAAAAACAACTTCAAAAATCAAACTTGAATAGATCGGTGACCATACGAAATTTAATACGGGCATTCATCTAGGGTATCATAAGAATCGGTCTTAGACTAATTCTAGCTTTTTTACTTGTTTGTTCTAGAGTATCCTAGAGCAGGGGGGGGCTATTCTTGAATAACGAATGGTTTTAACGTATTCGTTATATAACGAATGGTTGATAACGAATCGTATACATCGTTCGTATTCTTGAACCTCATCGTTATAAAGTCGAAGTGGTGAAAAAGTTTTTCAACATAACGAGTGTGGTAAGATCATTTCTGTCAAATTTCAAAATAAATACAGTCAGCTGTGTCACTTATACCGATTTCCATTGATCACGTTTTCTAGCAGAAGTGTTACACTTTTCTTGTAGTGTTACACCAAAATTGTTCCATTGACCTGCACTGCTAGAAATGGTGTACGTCAAAACTCCTGTGGTGCTACACTCGAAAAATCGGCGGTGTTACACCGGAATACGCACACATCTATCTAAGAAATGTCACAACTGAATGTCATTGAGCATCACATATCAATCTTCAACTACTACTCTACCAAATTCATCCGCAATCACGCCAAAATCTTTTAAATTACAATTTTCATAGTTTTTACGTTATTCGCGATGTTATTGTTCCCAGAAAATTTCAATCTGACAAATTACACGGATATGAGCTACTGTTACATTCTCATCGCGTCAAAAGTTGTTCCATTGAACTCGTTTTTCATTGATTGACGTGCACTTTTCTTAAAATATCAATGGAAATCGACATTAATTAAAATAATATTTTTGTTTGGCTTATTATTTTTGTATAAAATATAAAATATAATTAGTATATTATTACGTGTAAAAAAGGGCTAGCTTTAGTGAATTGTCATTATTGTTTGCCTCTGAAATTCTACTTACAGCAGGGAGACGACTTCGCTCGAAAATAATCAGGCATTATTTCCAATAAGTTATTTTAGATAATTAAATAATTGATATAGAGAGATGTTTATTATAGTAAATAGTTTTTTTTTGTATATTTTATTGCTTAAAACTTCGTACAATGTTGGGCATTTTGACTTAAATAATAATAGGAACTTCATATTATATTATATTAAATGAGTGCATTATATAGATAATGACTTGGCTAGCTGTAGCTATACAAATGACAAAGATAATTTTGTCATTGCCTGCGCGATTTCTTCCCTTGCTAGCGTGTCCCTTTCCATTAAATCTAATCTTCTTTACATTAATTTTAGTTTGTTGCCATAATACTTCCTTTTTACTTTTAGTTTTTCGGCAGCTGTACTACATATTTCCTGAGCAGTCGCAACAGATCGTCTTTTGGGAAATCGTTGGTCTGTAAAATTAATATAGTATAACTATAAATAAATTCCTTTTACCCAAACATTTTAATGTTAATGTTAATTTTGGCACATCTTTTATCTCCCATTGTCACTCGTAAAGTAGCAGCTGATTCACTCTTCGTTTGGCATAACGAATGGTTGAACCCAGTCGTTAAACAACGAAGGGTTGCGTTCGGTGAATAACGAATGCGGATTTCAAGAATACGATTCCGAATGCTTTTGACAGTATAACGAATACGGAATCTGTCTTCGTTATTCAAGAATAGGCCCCCAGCTCATTAAACAGACCTAGAATACAAGATATTCTCACTAAATTTTTGACACATTGCAGCTGATGTGCCGTGACGTCACTTTGTGTTTAAGATGTACTCTACATATAGCAAACTAAGCTAAACTTTGATATCTTAATAAATTACTGAAATTGTGTATAAATTGGAAGTTTTGAATAATTTAGATGTTTGTTTTACAAAGCTTTTACCATAATTACAATAAGGTAAAAAGTGTATGCTCAAGTTCAAGTGAACCTGTAAACAGAAACAAAAATAGGTTTTTTTATGCCATAAATGAATTAACTAATAATGCTTTTGTAGCAGTAAAATATTTAATTAATACATAATTAATCTTTTTGTGTTCTTTTCTTTACTGCATTTCAATTAGTTTTCATGCTATAAAGAAAAATTAAGTACGAATAGTCACAAGGTCCCTATGTGAGATTATTTCATTTACGGGCCGGATTCTGCAGCACGGAGAATTTGGGAATTTGGGAGATGGGAATTTCGTTTTCTTAGAATTCCTAATTCCCTAATTCTCCATTCCCAATTCACTAACATGGTTGGAGAATTAGGGAAAACGTAAGAAATGTGAAAAGTGCGAATTGCCTGGGACGATTAAGGGTATCACTTTTTGTTGTAGAGGGTTGGACTTTTTTTCATATGTGAGGTACATCTGCCTATTACCTTCCACTGTCGAAATAAATTTAAATTTCTTTTTTGTTGGGGTAGTTTTTGAGGGATGTAGGAGGGTAGGTTCTCTCGAGTTTTTCCGGGATAACGAGAGAATGGAGAGAAGAAGGAAATGTATGTGGTATCAAAAAAAATGGGAGCTCAGGGCGAACAAGATAGGCGTAGGAAATGTGGTGGGAAGAGTGCGGGGTAGAAATGGGGGCTGATTAACGGAAATTTAAAAAAAATAAAGACAATATCAGGAGCTGTAATAATTCGCTGGGGTAAGCTCAGGATCTGTAAGCCCAATAAAAAAAAAATATGAATTCACTTTGGTAATTAGGTATGCATGGGTATTATAGGCTATATCTTATTTCAATTAACGGTAATTGGCAGATTTGAGCGGCCTCGGCGGTAAATTTTGCTATCGCAATATTCACGGGCGCCTAACTCTGTGTGGGAGGGCTGTAGAGTATTGGATTCTTTTTTGATAGATTAAGGGTTTAGAGTGCAAAAATATAGGTGAACAGTTTTTGGGGCAGGGTGTTTTGGGGGTTGGGGGTCGTACCACCCCTCATAGGGGGTTGTCCAAACTACGTCATGTTTGGTACCAAATTAAAGAGGGAGTAGAGGGTAATTGGGTGGTGTAGTTTGTATTTGATCATTTTAACGTGATAGCTGAATTTTGACCGCCGAAAAACGATTTTTTTACACTAGGGTCATATACACCCAGTTCCTATATTTTGCATATATTTCTTCCGTTCTTTGTTTTACATCCATTAGTACTCTGTTGTGAACATTTTTGTCATGGGAAGTAAATTTCCACAACTCACTAGTTCTTCGCAATGATGAGTTGAAAATATGTCAATTTTTGTACCAAAAACGGCAATTTTTTCACCTTAAAATGGACTGATACACTTCTTTTACAGTTATCTCCAAAATCGTATATCGGATTCAAAAATTAATTACATATTTAATTAGGGGACAAAATATAGATGCGATTTCATGGTACACACAAGCTTTACCGTGTATAATTAAAAATTTTACAGCATCTCTTCTGTACTGGACGACGACCAAATTGATCATTTTTAATTTTTAATTATTTAATTTTTTAATTATTTTTTTTTTAATATAGCCAGGATACGCAGTGAATACATAACTCAATTTGAAAATCCTAGATACCTAGATACCTTCATAAAACGCAACAAAAGCAGAAAATACAATTTTTCCACTTACTTTTCCACTAGCAAGACACCGGAGAATTAACAAGTGGAATGGAGAATTCGGGAATTCTCTACTTACTTTTCGTCTTACTTTTCCACAAGCAAACACCGGAGAATTAACAAGTGGAATGGAGAATTTGGGAATTCCGTACTCAGTTGTCAAATCCTCTCAGTTGAGAATTTGTCGTCTTACTTTTCCACAAGCAAACACCGGATAATTTGAGAAGTGAAAGCAAGACGAAAAATTCGCGAAATCTGTACTCACTTCTCAAATTCTCTCAGTGGAGAATTTTTCGTCTTACTTTTCCACAAGCAAAACACCGGAGAATTAACAAGTGGAATGGAGAATTCGGGAATTCCGTACTCACCTCTCAAATTCTCTCTTAGTTCAGAATTTTTCGTCTTACTTTCACTTCTCAAATTCTCCGGTGTTTGCTTGTGGATAAAGTAAGATGAAAAATTATCAACTGAGAGGATTTGAGAAGTGAGTCCGGAATTCCCAAATTCTCCATTCCACTTGTTAATTCTCCGGTGTCTTGCTGTAACAGTCTGTCAGCTCGAAGTGATGTCAAACAACATTCAGACTGGTATTCTGTAGACGTTAAAAAAAACTATTGAAATCTACCAGAATATCATCCGGAAAAAAAAGGAAAAAAAATTATAACTGCCATATTTGTAACAGCTTAACTTTTTTTTTTGAAATTTACGCCATCTATTATGCTGCATAATATTATGACTTTAAATAATTATATGAATCATAAAAAAAAACTCAAGTGTGTCAGAAATGAACATGCTTAATCGATGCACAGCTTAGCTCGTCGCGGGGTGGATAAGTTGACACACCATAACTACTATTCGACTGTTACTTTTTGTTTTTATTATTATTATTTTTGCATGCTCAAATTAAAATCAACAACCAACAAACATAATGAAAGAAAAGAAGACTTGAGACTTCGAAATTTCAAGCGAGGGATGAAACAATTCCCACATTTTACCATACTTCCACCATGAATATTTTTCCTGAAGGGACTTAATCACACATCAACGCAGGAAGGACCCAACAACGAAGAAGGACCCCCATGCAGGCCTCTGCTACACCACATCCTCATGAACGATTTAGTTCCACCACATCTCAACTACTACATACGGTACACTTTCAGGTATTAATTATTTAATAAAGAATTATAATCATTAATTTAAATTTGTGTTTAATTATATTTGTTTTAATTTTTCTTTTTTTTTTCTTTCTTTAAAAAAAACTATCATTTCTCAACAATAATGAACCTCCCAAAAAAAATCATTCAGTAAATTTGCTGACGCACCTCCAATCTTACATTATTATTAAATTTTATAATAAAAAAAATAACAATTCCTAGAATTACTTATGTAGGATTAATTATGGTATTGTTTTGAACAAAAAAAATCAAAAATAAATTAATTCTTCTTACGATTCCACTTTCATCAATAATTAAATTTTTTATACAAAGATCTTGCCATTACAAAACCAACCGTTTATGAACTATCCATTTAATATCTTTCTTATAATAAAAATACAAAATTTATTACCTGTATATTAAGTTTAAAACCTATTACATATTTCCTTAATCATTTCCAATTATAATGCAACTTAGGTCCATCGTTTCTCTCAGTATATTAGGTCATTTATTTATTCCACTGCATGAATTTTTCCATTGTCATTACCAATTTTGATGAAGATTAGAATTTTTCCACCATGTTTTAAGGTTTTTTTTTTTTTATATTTTTTAATTTAAATTATATATTTTTCTTTCTTTCTTTTTTTTTCAGATGGATGCACCAAGATAATACTTTAATTTACAGATGATTACACCCATGTTAATATTTTATATTTTCAAAAAAAATTTGTATTTTCACGTTAATTTATTCAGAATAAAGATTTTTATTTCATTATATTTTCTTTTAAATTCATTTTTTTTTCAATTCAATTTAATTATTAAGTTCCATTTTACATGGCAAAGGTTACACAAACTTTTCAATTTTCTTTCTTTCAACCAACAAACAAAAAAAATGTTCTGGGTTTCAGCCCATTCACTGAATAATTCTTCTCTTTTTTCCTTTCTTTAAAAATACAAAAATAAACTGCACAATTTCCCAATCATTTTACAGAACTTTTTCATTTTTTATCTTTCCCACAGAAAGCAATCCATCCAACCTTGATGCCGGCTCATTATTTCCTCATCCTCCCTTCTTTTTTTTTCACTTTTTTTCGCCACTCGCGCCATTCCTTTCCTCAAACCTGACAACTAACGCGCCACAGAAAGAGATAACTCGATTCTTTCACTTTGCCCACCCAAAGTAAGCTGACAGCCGTCAGGGGCTCAGCACTTACAGATTGACATTGCCAAAAATCAAATCGTTTTAAAGAAATCAAGTTTACAGGCAAGACGTTTTGTTACAAAGCGGGTTCTCTGGCGGAAAGCTCTAGACGACAGGGAAGCCGAAAGCAAAACTGAATAGCATAGACAAAAACAAGGATTTCAACCGTGTGGCACGACCCATGACCCCGAGATTAAGAGTCTCATGCTCTACTAACTGAGCTTGCCGGGCTAACCGTACGGAATAACCACGAAAGCATCAACTGCAGCTAGTCTGACTGTTCCATACAGACCTCCTAACTACACGCGATACCTCCTAACTCCTGCAGAATTCAGCTCCTCCCCCACCTCACATGAACCGAAGATTGACCCACACAATCCCAAGTCACGCAAAGAGAAGGCGGAAAACAGAATTCCTCGCACTTACCTCACCATACCAGGCACCAAAAAAAATGATTTGATTTTTTTTTTTTTTTTTTTCAAAATAACAACTTGATGCATTATAATACACCACCCATTCGGCATCACTATGGGCAGGGGAAAATTTTTAATAGTACGGGGTTGAGTACCACTACTTCTATTGTAGGGTACTGGTTATAAGCTGGAGCTTGTAAATGTGAACCATTGTTTCACGTAAAAAAAACGACAGAACAACCAAAACATTCGCTTAAGGATAACCCAGAAGGGGCTAGAGCTACGAATGGATAAAACAATACCTCCTCTGCACTCGTAAGTGCAGAGGCATAAAACACAACGAGAATACAGCATCAAGCTCAATTCAAACTGTTGTGGCGGCTCAAGTAGTGAATGGAATCTAGGAAATTGAAGGAATCACCAGTATATACACATGTGAAATAATATTATACCAGTCATAAAGGAACGATTTGAGGTTAACAGTTGACCGAGCTATATAAATCTATTGTCGCAAATCTTTAGCGTGAAAAGTAGCTATGAGATTTCCCTGCAGGTCCTCAACTTCATACAGACTAGCACCAACACGTCTTCGGATTCGGCCCTTTGAAAATCTATTTGCCAACTTTGCATTAAAACATGCAGCCATATTGCTTACGGGAAAATTACGACGAAAGACTTCCTGACCAGGAATGAAATTTACTCTCTTGCAACGAGTGTTGTAAATATTCTCGTGACGAGAATGAGCTAAAGAAAGGTTGTGTCTAATACGTTCACGTATCAATGACAAACGATCAACAGTAGGCATAACAAAGATGTCTCCATCTTGAAGAGCTTCAAGTTTTTTAAGGACTGGATAGGTTGATCCGTGTAAGATCATGTGACAACCGAAAAGCGCACGAAAAGGATCCATTCCTATGGACTCATGAATAGTACTACGAAGAGCACAAGCAATACTAGAAAGATGGCGATCCCATTCACGGTGATCGTCTTGAAGATAAGCTCGAATAGCAGCTAAAACCGATCTATTAACTCGTTCCGAAGCATTAGGGTGAGGAGAATATATTGCTGTCCGTACATGTCTGACACCATAGTCAGTTAATAATTTGGAAAACTCTTTGGAGGTGAACTGTCGACCATTGTCGGAAAAAATTGTTTCAGGTACTCCAAACGTGTGAAAAATTTCATGCTCTAGAAATTCAATGGCAGCAGTAGCTGTTTCAGCCTTAACTGGATGAAGAAAAACGAATTTACTGAAAGAATCTAGTACGACAAACACAGCAATATTACCCTTTTTAGTCCGAGGGTATGGACCTAAAAAGTCAATATATAAAGATTGAAAAGGTCGTGAGACGCGCAAAGGAACTCCCATAGGAGGTCGTAAAATTTGATTAGTAGCTTTGGTCTCCTTACAGACCGCACACTGCGAAACAAACGACTTTACTTGCGTAACCATTCCGGGCCAAAAGTATTTAGTTTTCAATCTGAACAAAGTCTTGCCAATACCACCATGAGATGCTTGAGGAGGTTGATGAGCATTTTCAATCAACGTCTCAGTTAATTCCTCGGGAATCCACAATTTCCAAGTAAGATCTTCTTGTACTGGATCCCCTAATCGAGGAGAAGTACGATGATAAACATAGCCTTCTGATACTTGTAAATCAGGTAATTGATCTTTATTAATTGAAACATGTTCTACCAAAACTTTATAAGCTGGAGATTGAAAAGCTGAAGAATTCAAATCCACATCCAATATTAAAGCAATCTCATCAATACAATTGATTCGGGATAAAGCATCTGGTACTATATTCTGTGTACCCTTACGATGTTCGATACTAAACTGAAAACCTTGTAACCTTAAGCTCCATCTGGCTAATCGTCCACTTAAGTCACTTTGGTTCATAAGCCATTTCAAACTAGAATGATCAGTAATTATGGTAAAGGTCTGACCTTCCACATATGCTCTGAATTTCTTTACACTCAGGACCGCAGCATAACATTCCAATTCAGTGATACTGTAATTGCGTTGTGCTTTATTAATTTTTTTTGACATATACGCAATAGGATGTTCATTATTATCCTTGTCTTTTTGAAACAAAACACTTCCGACTCCTTGTCTACTAGCATCACACTGAATATAGAATGGGCTCTCAAAATCAGGAGTGACCAGAACTGGGGCTATTGTCATTAAATGTTTTAATCTTTCAAAAGCTTCTTCAGCTTCTGAAGTCCATACAAACTTTTTGTTCTTCAAGCAATCCGTAATTGGGGCAGCTACAGTGGCATAATTGGGAATGAAACGCTGATACCAACCAGTCATGCCGAGGAAACGACGAATTTGCTTGACCGATTTCGGAGCAGGAAATTCATTAATTGCAGCAACTTTACCGGGATCAGTTTTCAAGGTTCCATCTCCAATAATGAAACCCAAGTACTTTACTTCACGAACACAAAATCTACTTTTATTTAAATTGATAGTTAGTCCTGAACGTCGAAGACATTCACTGACTTGTTCTAATACCTTCAAATGTGTCTCAAAGTCTGATGACACAATCAATAAGTCGTCCAAATACACAAATACATTTTCTCTCAAGTTACCCGGAATTACTTTGTCCATCAGTCTACACATACGCTGTGGCGCATTGCATAACCCAAAAGGCATTACCTTAAATTGGTAAAGAGGACGGCCCGGCACTGTGAAAGCTGTTTTTTCACGAGATTTTTTTTCTAACGGAATTTGCCAGAAAGCATCTTTCAAATCCAAACTAGAAATGTATCTGGTATCTTGTAAACGACCAAGAAGACCATCAATGTGAGGGAGCGGATATGCATCCTTCACTGTTACATTATTTACTTTCCGAGAATCAATACATAACCGTACTTTACCAGGTTTACGTACAAGGACAACTGGAGAATTCCATGGGCTATTGGACTCTTCAATAACTCCCATTTCCAACATTCGGTCAAGCTCATCATACATTAGCTTCTGTATGGCTGGGGACACTGGGTAATGACGTTGTTTGATTGGGACTGCATTTTCAGTATCAATCACGTGTTCCTCCAAATGAGTTTTTCCCAAACCTAACACATTAAAAGACGGAATTTTAGCCTTCACGATATTGAGCTGAGCCGATTGTGTCGGAGTTAGTTGGTGAAGAGTATTATCCACAATTGGTGGTAAAGATGTTGAACTTATCTCACTGATTATGTGAGGAGCAATTTGAAATTCTCTCCAGAAATCAACTCCCAAGTAAAGCTCTTGACTCAAACTAGGAATCACGTACAAGGTAAACAATTTACAAATACCATTATGCTTAATAGGAATTTTAACATAACCGATAATTTGCTGAGTCGAACCATCAGCAGTCTGAACAGAAGTGTGCAAGGATTGGAATCGAATATTGCTATGTTGATTAAGAAAGTTTTGAGCGTTCTTCCCCAGACAACTAATATTAGCTCCACTATCTAGTAGGCCCACCATATTAGTACTTTGTAGTGATACATTCACATAAGGTCTGTTATCTGAAGCATTACTCAATACAGATGATATAACTGTGTTAGCCAATTGCTTCTTTTCCTGTGCTATATATCTAATTTTTGGTAATTTTTTATTTAAAACATTTTTATTGATAGAAAATATTTTTTCTCTAACATTTAAATAATTCTTCCATCTATTAATGAAAGAATTTTTCACCGAATCGTTAGGAAATTCAACATTAAAGTCAGTTAAAGGTAATACTGGGTCACATTTGTTTAAACAATTTGATGAGGCATCCGAAGTGGTACAATTTAGAGCGGATGCGTCGCCTTGAAAGACTTCGCATCCCTTAACTGGTTTTCCGAACAGCAGTTAGGGCACTTTGGCGTAACCACTCCAGGTTTACCACACTTATAGCAAAACAAATTACGAAATTCAGCCGGACATTCATAAAATGCATGCCCTGGTGACTTACAATTCCAACAGGTCAATGGCTTACGTGGAATTAGTTTATTCTGAATTTGGACTTCCTCCACTTGAGCAGCATACTGATCAACAGAAGGAATTGAACAAGGTAAAACATGAAGATGTATCAGTATTATTAAGATATGAGTGACCAAGTTCCTGGTTCATATCTATTTCATTTACTCGCAAAGGGGCCACTGGTCTACGTTCGGGTCTGTTACCAATATACCATTGCTCTGCCGTGATACACATTTTACGCAATTCATGCACAGAAACAAGATTATGGCCTACAGCCAGAGGACCGAGACGCGAATTCAGATTCTGAACTATTATATTAACATATTCAGATTCTTTCATCGGTTCCTTCAAACGATTATGCAAAGCCGTCATTTTATGTAAGAACTCATCAAACGAATCAAAACCCTGTTTGAGTTCCAGCATAGACTTGATGACGCTGAAGTCGTTACTAAGACTACAGAATTGAGTCAAAAAACCCACGCGAAAATCATTCCAGGTTGGTCGACGACAAGCTCTTCGGAATTGAGACCAATACCATTCTAAGGCTCGGCCTTGAAGAAGAGATACAATATTACTACAGACTTCCTCATATGGAATGTCTGAGTCCAAAGCTAAAAGTTCAACACGATTGATAAACTCTTCAGCCGATAACTGATCATTGTTTGCAGGAAAACGAATGTTCCAGTGTTGAACTAAAGAAGGACGGCGAGCTGGAGTCGTGAAGCGGTTCGCAGCTCTTGCAGGAGCCCTACATAATAATTCATCATTAGAAGCATTATGTGGATTTGGTGGTGGTGAAGATGTTGAAGAACGAGAATGGTACGTTTTGGATAAAATAGATGGCGTGACTTGTTTATCACGAAGTTGATCCAATTCTAATTGCATTTTTGCAATTTGTTGGAGTATAGCATTATCTGATGTTGTCACAGCAGGAAACGAAACTTGATTGTCTTTAAAAAAAATATTTGTGTCAGCAACTGAAGTCGTTGCTATTTGATTTTTATCCTCCTGAGACTCTGTCTTTTCCAGGACTTCATCGGAGTTCTCAATATCATCAGCAGGGGTATTTCCCTCAGATGACTTTACATTACCCTTTTGGGTATTTTTATTTCTATTCCCAGGCATTATATAATATATATAGGCATTAATTAATTATTAAATTAAGATTGTTTACGTTGTTAGCTCTTAAGCTAATCACCAAAAATACAAACTATCGAATATTATCAAAATATACACCAAAATACGAAATGGATACAATGACAGTTCTTCTCACAAAGAAACCGCATATGCACCAACAAACAAAAATATACCACCGGATACCAAGATAGTTCTCCTATCCAAGAAGAAACCACATATATACCGAATACAACAAACTATCTATTTCTCGCCAGAGAAACCACTTTCAAAACAAATACGATATTTAACTTTATCAAATGAACAATTACGAATTTATCAAACAAGGAGTGGTGCAGCAGCGACGAACACGAGAAATCCTCCCTCCACGTTGGCAAGGAAATAAGGAATGGGGAAATGTATGGGAGGTTAGGAGTATTTTGATGTTTGGTGGCCTTTCCATTACAAATCAAACTGGTACCTCATCGCAGGTCAAATGAACATATGTCACTTGAAACCAGTCGAAAGTGAAGTACTCATATAATTTCTTCAACAGAAAAGGCAGCTCATCACATTAGAGAATACTAAAGAATAAGGAAATGTCAATGTAGATGGTTATATGAATATTGAACTTTTTATAAAAATTATGTATTTTTTATTTGGGAGTGTAGTACACAATGTTCAGGTTCAAGCTGCGGATCGGAAAAGGAAATAATCCCCAAACTTCGGACAAGAATCCTGACATGTGACATTTGACGGTATTCTTCATCTCTCTGTCCTGACCTTAGCTCTACCCGGCCTGTGACTAAGTAAGAGGTGAAAGGATAAAAAAAAGAAGAAGAAACATTTTAACAAATTTAAATTCCCAACAAACTGTTCTCAAAAACCACCAAGACAACAAATTCGTCGCAAGCCAAATGTACATATGTCACTTGAAGCCAGACGAGTACGAATAGTGTCGCAGAGTAGTTACTACCGAAAACTAGTCCACGGAGAGGGTAACAAAATATTTTTAGGAAAAATTACAGAAACGGGTTTAAGATGTCAGGTTCTCCTTCCACTAAAGATCCCAAATCTATGCCCTGACCTAAGCCAAACGAACATCAGTCGCTTGACGCTAGAGAAAAAAGCAGTGATTTGCCATCCTCCTTTGCAGAAGAAGCAGCACATCTTACTATGGATAAGATTGCAGCACAATAGACGAAATTACAAAGATTAAAATACGAAGTTGAGTCGGACTTAAATATAACGCTATAATTGAATTTCTGTGGAATAATCCGCAGAAACGACTGACTACTGATGACCATACGTATAAGTATGGACAACCAACACATACAAAAAAATAAAATATATTTCAAACAGGGTAACCCTGAATGAATAATGAAACCTTTCGTTGGGCGCCAAATTTGTAACAGTCTGTCAGCTCGAAGTGATGTCAAACAACATTCAGACTGGTATTCTGTAGACGTTAAAAAAAACTATTGAAATCTACCAGAATATCATCCGGAAAAAAAAGGAAAAAAAATTATAACTGCCATATTTGTAACAGCTTAACTTTTTTTTTTGAAATTTACGCCATCTATTATGCTGCATAATATTATGACTTTAAATAATTATATGAATCATAAAAAAAACTCAAGTGTGTCAGAAATGAACATGCTTAATCGATGCACAGCTTAGCTCGTCGCGGGGTGGATAAGTTGACACACCATAACTACTATTCGACTGTTACTTTTTGTTTTTATTATTATTATTTTTGCATGCTCAAATTAAAATCAACAACCAACAAACATAATGAAAGAAAAGAAGACTTGAGACTTCGAAATTTCAAGCGAGGGATGAAACAATTCCAACATTTTACCATACTTCCACCATGAATATTTTTCCTGAAGGGACTTAATCACACATCAACGCGGGAAGGACCCAACAACGAAGAAGGACCCCCATGCAGGCCTCTGCTACACCACATCCTCATGAACGATTTAGTTCCACCACATCTCAACTACTACATACGGTACACTTTCAGGTATTAATTATTTAATAAAGAATTATAATCATTAATTTAAATTTGTGTTTATTTATATTTGTTTTAATTTTTCTTTTTTTTTTCTTTCTTTAAAAAAAACTATCATTTCTCAACAATAATGAACCTCCCAAAAAAAATCATTCAGTAAATTTGCTGACGCACCTCCAATCTTACATTATTATTAAATTTTATAATAAAAAAAATAACAATTCCTAGAATTACTTATGTAGGATTAATTATGGTATTGTTTTGAACAAAAAAAATCAAAAATAAATTAATTCTTCTTACGATTCCACTTTCATCAATAATTAAATTTTTTATACAAAGATCTTGCCATTACAAAACCAACCGTTTATGAACTATCCATTTAATATCTTTCTTATAATAAAAATACAAAATTTATTACCTGTATATTAAGTTTAAAACCTATTACATATTTCCTTAATCATTTCCAATTATAATGCAACTTAGGTCCATCGTTTCTCTCAGTATATTAGGTCATTTATTTATTCCACTGCATGAATTTTTCCATTGTCATTACCAATTTTGATGAAGATTAGAAGTTTTCCACCATGTTTTAAGGTTTTTTTTTTATATTTTTTAATTTAAATTATATATTTTTCTTTCTTTCTTTTTTTTCAGATGGATGCACCAAGATAATACTTTAATTTACAGATGATTACACCCATGTTAATATTTTATATTTTCAAAAAAAATTTGTATTTTCACGTTAATTTATTCAGAATAAAGATTTTTATTTCATTATATTTTCTTTTAAATTCATTTTTTTTTTCAATTCAATTTAATTATTAAGTTCCATTTTACATGGCAAAGGTTACACAAACTTTTCAATTTTCTTTCTTTCAACCAACAAACAAAAAAAATGTTCTGGGTTTCAGCCCATTCACTGAATAATTCTTCTCTTTTTTCCTTTCTTTAAAAATACAAAAATAAACTGCACAATTTCCCAATCATTTTACAGAACGTTTTCATTTTTTATCTTTCCCACAGAAAGCAATCCATCCAACCTTGATGCCGGCTCATTATTTCCTCATCCTCCCTTCTTTTTTTTTTCACTTTTTTTCGCCACTCGCGCCATTCCTTTCCTCAAACCTGACAACTAACGCGCCACAGAAAGAGACAACTCGATTCTTTCAATTTGCCCACCCAAAGTAAGCTGACAGCCGTCAGGGGCTCAGCACTTACAGATTGACATTGCCAAAAATCAAATCGTTTTAAAGAAATCAAGTTTACAGGCAAGACGTTTTGTTACATTGCTAGTGGAAAAGTAAGTGGAAAAACTGTATTTTCAGCTTTTGTTGCGTTTAATGAAGGTATCTAGGTATCTAGGATTTTCAAATTGAGTTATGTATTCACTGCATATCCTGGCTATATTTAAAAAAAATAATTATGGAAATCCATGCAATACTTACAGAGGAACATGGATTTTGTGTCAAGGTACCCACTAAAAATTATAAATCACGTGAAAATGATCAATTTGGTCGTCGTCCAGTACAGAAGAGATGCTGTAAAATTTTTAATTATACACGGTAAAGCTTGTGTGTACCATGAAATCGCATCTATATTTTGTCCCCTAATTAAATATGTAATTAATTTTTGAATCCGATATACGATTTTGGAGATAACTGTAAAAGAAGTGTATCAGTCCATTTTAAGGTGAAAAAATTGCCGTTTTTGGTACAAAAATTGACATATTTTCAACTCATCATTGCGAAGAACTAGTGAGTTGTGGAAATTTACTTCCCATGACAAAAATGTTCACAACAGAGTACTAATGGATATAAAACAAAGAACGGAAGAAATATATGCAAAATATAGGAACTGGGTGTATATGACCCTAGTGTAAAAAAATCGTGTTTCGGCGGTCAAAATTCAGCTATTACGTTAAAATGATCAAATACAAACTACACCACCCGATTACCCTCTACTCCCTCTTTAATTTGGTACCAAACATGACGTAGTTTGGACAACCCCCTATGAGGGGTGGTACGACCCCCAACCCCCAAAACACCCTGCCCCAAAAATTGTTCGCTTATCTTTTTGCACTCTAAACCCTCAATCTATCAAAAAAGAATCCAATACTCTACAGCCCTCCCACACAGAGTTAGGCGCCCGTGAATATTGTGATAGCAAAATTTACCGCCGAGGCCGCTCAAATCTGCAAATTACCGTTAATTGAAATAAAATATAGCCTATAATACCCATGCATACCTAATTACCAAAGTGAATTCATATTTTTTTTTATTGGGCTTACAGATCCTGAGCTTAACCCAGCGAATTATTACAGCTCCTGATATTGTCTTTATTTTTTTTTTAAATTTGCGTTAATCAGCCCCCATTTCTACCCCGCACTCTTCCCACCACATTTCCTACGCCTATCTTGTTCGCCCTGAGCTCCCATTTTTTTGATACCACATACATTTTCCTTCTTCTCTCCATTCTCTCGTTATCCCGGAAAAACTCGAGAGAACCTACCCTCCTACATCCCTCAAAAACCACCCCAACAAAAAAGAAATTTAAATTTATTTTGACAGTGGAAGGTAATAGGCAGATGTACCTCACATATGAAAAAAAAGTCCAAAAAGTGATACCCTTAATCGTCCCAGGCGATTCTCACTTTTTCACATTTCTTACGTTTTCCCTAATTCTCCAACCATGTTAGTGAATTGGGAATGGAGAATTAGGGAATTAGGAATTCTAAGAAAACGAAATTCTCATCTCCCAAATTCCCAAATTCTCCGTGCTGCAGAATCCGGCCCCAGGGGTGTGATTCCGGCCTCTTTGTCGTAGCTTAGGTGTATATTTTTGTCACATATTTTGACAGTTCGCCTCGAATTTGTCGTACTTTTATATTTCACCATATTCATTTTGATTTATCCTTTTATCAACCCTGAAATGGATTTGCAATGAATTAATGTCAGAATACACGCCTAAAAGTACGACAAATTAGTCAACTGCTTCCGAGGTTGTGACAAAAATTTTATACTGTGCTAAATGGATATTCGACACCTAATTAGAGCAATAAAGTGCTTAAATTCGAAATAATATTTTGAGTTTGTAATGTGAAGTGTCATTTTCAGTTCATTCTACGTAATGCAGAGCTTGCTGAACTGAATAAAAACACGAAAAAATCAGTAGAAAAGTTCATTTCGTTTAGGCGTATATTTTGACATTAAAGTACGACAAAAAATTAGAATCACCCTCCTGGTGATATCTATAAACTCCTGCTGACTATTCGATACGCACTTGCTAGAACGTGAAGGATTCGAATTCTAGTACTAATGCTTCTACTTGTTATGCCCCTGCCTACTTAGGGTTTCAAGCGTAAAGGTTTATGTACCTAAAGTCCACTTTACATTTTTTTTTGTTATATATGAACCTCTAGGCGTATATAAATCTTGGTTCACGGAACGTAAAATCAAATTCTTCGGGGAGTTCATTCATCAAGCTCCACTTATAGATCAGCCAAGTTCACTGTCCTTGGACCAATATAAAAATGTTAAAAAATTTATCGAACAAACGCTAGAGATAAGTGAATTAAATTGCAGCTCCATCGCGATAAAAGTTCGGAAAGGTCGTTGACAGGGTGCTGTGTACATATTTTGATCAATACGCTTGTGAATGTAAAGCAAATCTGAATGCACACTGGATTCGCGAATAGTGATATTAGCTGCGTTTTTTTTTATCTCCGTGATCTGATCCGGATCAAAGGAGATTATCGATTGACGTCGGTGTCAAGACGGTTATAAATTTACATGGTTTTCTAAATTCATAAGAAATCATCACATTGCCATGCTTTTGTTGGGTAAAAACTTCAAAATTTGAACCAAATTTTACTCAAGTTCTATTTTGACGTTTTGTGAAGATTGAAATCATGGCAATTTGATAATTTCCCTGATATGTAAAATCATAGCTACCTAAAGACATTTTTTAGAACCAAATCAACTTGAAATTTCCAATGAACTTGATCAATATAAAAAAACGCAGCTGTTGTGGGATTCTTGTCTCAAGAATCTATAAAATCAAATGTAATAAAAACCATATAAAAAAAAACTTGAACTTACGCAATATCCAGTCCCTCGAAGGAGCTCCCTGGAGGCAGGTAAATTGCCATGATGTTGTTGTTATCTCTCGTAAAGGCTTAAACATAATTCCGACGACAGAACGACAGACGACAGCGAAAATATCGTTGCGAAACAGGCAGTTGAAAAATTGGGAACACAATTGCAACGACAGGCGGTGAGCGACGATTGTGAAAGAAGAAGATATTGAAATTTCATTTGTTAAATGTTTCGAGCGTTTTAAAAGGAGATTTTTATCAAGAATATTTTATATTATATTGAAAGAAATGTGTGAAAAAAAGTGTGAAAAAAACTGCAAAATGCGGAAATTAACTAAATTAAACGCTTTGAAATATCCATCCAAACCACGTCTTTTTTGTCCACTTGTCTTGCCTGTCTTGTAAACTATAAATTGTTTTATGGATTTCGCATTTCCTCGATCAATTTTTCCTCAAAGCTCATTATTTTAAAATTACCGCGGCGTGCTACCACCTGAAAAAGACAAAAGTGAATGCCACAACCATTACATTCGATTAATTTTGTTAGTAGGACTGCAGCGACGACGGCAAAATTAGAAATTGATCAATCCCGGCGAAAATGTCGTCGATCGCTCAACGTCGGCCGTCGCAATTTGGTGCATTCGCATAAGATGCTGTACTTTTAGAAGTTTGACAGCGATATATCGTCGTCGTTTGTCGTCTGTCGTCGCAATTGTGTTTAAGTCTTAACGCTGTAAAATTTAAAGGTTATTTATTTTAGTCAGAGGCCTAAGGCACAGATAATCCTTTCTCTGATTCTATGTGTTGAACACTACTAATATAGCGAATACAAATTCTTGACTTGCTATTAAAAATTCGAATCGGTCATGCTTCCGCAGTTGGATAGGTAAACTTATCATGAATTTTTGGTTCACACAAAGCGTGGCGAACGAATTTCACTTTCACATTGCAGATCACTACTTCTCTTCATATTATCGTACTCTTACTGGATTATATATGTACTGCGCGAGTGTTGTTTTATAACTTCTCCCGTTTATGTAGATAAATTCCTTTTTCCATATATCTATCCTATCTTATAAGATCTATTGACTTATTGGTATCTAGAGATATGAATAACTATCTGTTACCCACTTCGTAATTAAAAGACCGACTACTGACTTAATGATTTAATTACAAAAGGTTACATAAATTACTAAAATTATATCTTTCTGTGAAGCCGACAAGACGCGCGTACAATATGTGAAGTTGGACTCAAACCTGTCAGTGTCCACGTCTTGAATTGGTTGCGTTCAGTCTGAAGATGCTAACACCTCCCCTTTTAAGTTGAATAATCTCGAAGGTAGGCTGGCGGCCTGACTACTCTTCCAGCTTTAGTGCGTACAGGATCTAAATTTGATGTGAAGAATATTGGTTCAGTTGCTGACTCTTCATCTGGTTGCTCTGTAATTTCAGCACCTGATAACGTTGATGACAATGATGAGTGCTCTCCTTCTAACTCGTGCTCTGATTGTATTGAAGGCATAGAGTTAGGCTCTTCACTATTTGAATCGCTTCGTGAAATGCTGAATGCATCAAGCAACGTTTCACTTTCGCTGTTAGCAACGACAGCGTCGCCTTGTTTTCGATCCCGAAGCTGGTTGGTATGTGATCGAATTAGTCTAAATTTGTCCTCATCTGATTGGACTAGGACGTTGTAGTTAACATTTCCAACTCTTTCGATGATTTCGCCAGGATTCCAGTGATATTTGTTTTTTTTAAAAAGTTTAGCATAAACCAAGTCTCCAGGTTTATACTCACGGTATTTAGCTCCATGACGGCGATTGAACTGATTATTCTGCTTTACATTTGTTTTAGGTGAAATTGTTTGTCGAGGCTTAAGCAGGTCTAAGGTTGTTGCAATTTTTCTGCCAATAAACATCTCTGCAGGTGTTACAGAATTTGGTAAGTTCCTAGTAGGTGTCGATCGGTATGTTTGAAGAAATGTCTCCAAGTTATCTATACTCGTTCCTTCCTGCTGAAGTTTCCTCAGAACACGTTTGAGTGTATCCACGAATTGTTCAGCTTGGCCGTTCGACTGTGGGTGATACGGCGCTGTTTTAAGATGTTCTATCCCTCGAGATACCATGAATTTGCAGAATTGTGCACTAACAAATTGTGTGCCATTATCCGTTACAAGTTGTTGACAATTCCCATATCGAGAGAAAACAGTTTGAAGTTTTTCAATGACGTCAGTCGATGTAATTCTGTCCATTTGGAAAATTTTGGGCCATTTTGAGTAGGCGTCAATTATTACCAAATAAAATTTCCCTCCACAAGGTCCGGCAATGTCCATGTGTAATCTTTCCATTGGTGAATTTGCTATAGGCCATGAATGAAGTGTTGTTTTTACAGGTGACTTTGCTACACTAGCACAGTTTTGACATTCTTTGACATATTTATAAATGTCATCGTCAATATTTTCCCAGTAAGCATGACTCCTTGCTACAGCTTTCATGCGCTCTATACCCGGATGTCCCCGATGCATTTGTCGAAGAACCCTTTTTCTGAAGATTTCAGGTACAACGATGCGATTGCTGAACATGACACATCCTTGAACCGCTGATAAAGATTCCCTTCGATTGAAATATGAAATCAATTGTAAATGCAATGGATGTTCCTTTGATATTGATGCAGGCCAGCCTTGTACAATGAAATTTAAGATAGTGCGAAGAACTCTATTTCGTTGTGTTTCTCGTTGAATCATGCGAAATGTGACTGGCAATGCTCTGATTGCTGAATATAGATCTTCTTCAATAGTTTCTTCCAGGCGAGTGCAGGCTACTGCTGCTACTTTGATTGGTAACGCTGGACCAAAATGAGTCAACAGTAAGTTTGATGAAAGAATCTCCTTAAATTTGTCAAATGCGTGTTGACACTGAGATGTCCATTTGAATTTTACGTTTTTCCTTAGAAGCTCATGTAATGGTGCTCTAAGTTTTCGCATTTGTGATATGTATTTGCCATAATGGTTTACTGCGCCAAGAAATGATCTCAGCTGTGTGATATTTTCTGGTTCAGGAAGTTCCCTGATTTTGATGATGTTATCCGGATCAGGTCGTAGCCCCTCTACGTCAATAATATGACCAAGATACTTTATTTTCTGTGATAGAAATTTACATTTTGATAATTTTATACGGAAACCGTGGTCAAGTAGCCGTTGTAGAACTTTTTCCAGATTTCGCATGTGAGATTCCATGTCCACCCCTGTTATCAAAATATCATCAAGGTAAGCTGCAACACCATCCAACCCAGCTAGCATTGTATCCATAATCTGTTGAAATGCCCCTGGTGCAGCTTTAACTCCTGGTGCTAGTCGATTGAATGAAAATAATCCCTTATGGGTGCTGATAGTTAATAGCTTTCTAGTTTGTTCATCGACCGGTATCTGAAGATAAGCGTCGGATAAGTCGATGTGAGAGAAAAATTTGCTGTTTGACAATGTAGCAAATATGTCTGCTGGAACAGGCAATGGATACTGATGTGGTTGTAATGCGTCGTTTAACCCTGTAGAGTAATCCCCACAAATCCTGACATCCCCGTTTGGTTTTTTCGCAGCAACAATAGGTGCTGCCCAGTCTGAATATTCAACTGGTGATATTATACCCATATCTTGCAGACGCTGAAGCTCGTTTTCAATTAAAATCTGCGCTGAATATGCTACAGGTGGTTTCCGTCGAAACACTGGCTTTGCGTTGTCTTTGAGGTGTAGATGTACAATGACGTTTGTACAAGTTCCTGGTACCTCTAGGAAAAGCTCAGAAAATTGACGCTTGATGGTTGCAATTTCTGTTTCTCTGTCCATTGATTTGATTTGGTAACAGATTGAGCTCAGAGGTTTTTTCCACAGATTGAAAGCATCACACAAGTCAATGCCTAGAACATTAAGGCTACTAACATTAGTTACAAAAATTTTACCTGAATTAACTTTCCCATTTAATTGAATATCGCATTGGAACTGTGCGATTATGTTGATTCCATGGTGAGATGCACTTTTTGCTTGCAATTTGGTATCCACTGTAGTGACAGGACGCCCTAACTCCTCCCACACGGGTTGACTGATAAGAGTTATATCTGATGCTGTGTCAATTTGCAATCGAAGCGAAGCATTAACAATGTCATTTCTACCAGGAATATTGTTGACTTGAACTACTGTATACCGCCGCCTATTTTGATATTGAACTTTGTTGACATTGGCAAATACAGCTAAATTGTTGACTATAGACTTCTTGTTATGATTAGAAGAGTGTTGTTTTCTAGATCTGGCAAACTTCTGTGATTGATCTGAAGTAGTTGCAGTTTTCCGTAAAAAACAAGCACAATATCCGTCCTTATGACCAACTCGACTGCATTGATTACATTTATGATTTGAGTATGAGCAATAACGTATGAAATGAATGCCTCCGCATGCCCAACACGGTGTTCGTGGAGTGTCAGCAGTGCTTGATGAAGCTGACCGCGCTAATTGAGTGATTGATTGACGCTTTTTATTATTGGAGAACCGCTTGTTTTGTTTTTGATAAATAGCGTTAACATTTGGCTTGTTTGGAGTTTGACCAATCAAAGCTGTGTCGTGCTTTAGATTGATGATCCGTTGCGCTTCTGATACCAATTTATCAAGTGTCAGTGGCCCATCAGTTTCAGTTTCAAGCTTTGATAAAAGTCTAGCTCTAACGTCCGCATCTTTTGAAGATTGCAGCCCAATAACAAAAACTAAACACTTGAACTGATCTGAACTTAGTTTTGCCAAATTAAAGTCTTCACAATTTTTGTTGACTTTAGCCGCAAATGAAATATAATCATCCGAACCTGCTTTTGACGTTTGTAAGCATCGATATCGAATGTTGAACTGCGATTCCTGAATTCCAAATATTTTTGTTAGCGTTGCAATTGTCTCGTCGAACTGAAGGTCTCTACTGTGCTTTGGAAGTATATAATTTACATATTTCTCGTGCACCAGTGGATTTAACTTTCGCATGAGAAGTCTAACTTTAGCCTTATCGTCTAGTTTAGCACCATCCTCCTTGAATAAATCTTCAAAGCGGGAAAACCATGCGTGAAACGTTACTCCATTATCTGGGTCGTAGAAAAATTCGGTAATATTATTTGCTAAGGAATCCATTGTAAATTCGGTTCGTTTTCCCAAAGTCACAGTGTCAGAATTACTTGTTTGAAGTGTTTGGAACATTTGTTGTTGAATCTCCAACAATTTCTGTTGTTGTTCGATCAACTGAAGCAATTTTTCCATCTCCGCCATTTTGCAGTGAGCATGAAAATTCTCGAACTTGTTCCAATTAAATATATTTTTTTATATTTTTCCAAATCCTCGTCGCCACTTTTGTTACCCACTTCGTAATTAAAAGACCGACTACTGACTTAATGATTTAATTACAAAAGGTTACATAAATTACTAAAATTATATCTTTCTGTGAAGCCGACAAGACGCGCGTACAATATGTGAAGTTGGACTCAAACCTGTCAGTGTCCACGTCTTGAATTGATTGCGTTCAGTCTGAAGATGCCAACACTATCTTAGATTCGTATAATATATATATATATATATGTTAATCAATACGGCGTGACACTCTCAGTCCTCAATGTTGTTTCCAATTAGGTACCTAAATATACTTATGCATATAATGTATACACATATTCAGTAGCGGGCTTCCTTAAAAATTTTCACTGACTTCAATCATCACTCTAAATTGAATCGAGGTGTCGTATTAATTGTCCCATTTAAAGTTAAATCTAATGACCTGGTTCAGTTTCCTTAACCTATCTCAAACCTCTTTCCTGTTATCGCGAATCCTGTCTATACTATATGCAGTGACCTGAATGTGTTTTGATGCCAGCGGAGCCAATTATTCATCCTTTTTCCGATTATCTATCGTCTTTCAGTTCGTTTGTGGGGCCTTAAGCGATACCGTTGTATGTAGCGGTCCCGTAAGGTGAATATTTCATTTGTGGTCAGCATGCAGGGGGAAGGTACTTCATTTATTCTACACTGAAGATCTGGCCGCCATAGGGGAGTTCTTCGAGCTCTGGAGGAGAAATACTGATAATTTTTTTCTTTTTTTGTGGTGCCCTGCTACGTGACGTCTTAAAACCACCAAGCAGTTGTTCCGGATTCACGTCAGCACTTCTATCTATTAGTCGATAAGAAATTTCCAAATGACGGAATGTTCCCTTTTTGCTGGACAAAAAGGTGGCGGATTACTTTATTGTTAGTGCGGGGTAGATGAAAATAATTAGGATTTATTTCCTCGCCGATGTATACGAAATCTTTTGTTTTATTCCTCTGCGCTGTTGCTGACTGGACGATTTGACAAGATGAGAAGATTGTCTTCTTCTTCTCCATCAACGACCAGCAAGAATTCTCCGAGCTAGGGTGCGTGCGACTGTCGGCATAGCAGTCAGCCGGTATACATGTCTCAGTAATTCTCAGTGTAGCATGCTGCTATATGCAATATGCTACGACCATAACATATTTGAATTGTTAAATCTTAATTATGTGTCGAAGGAAGTCTTTTTTATAAGGCTGTTTTGGTTGGAAATACCATTGAACCTCAAGCAATTTCGCGTTCCGAATCGTTACAGTTCAGCATTGTTATTTGCTGATATTTTTAATCTATCAAGGCTGCGTTCACGTCGGCGACTGCAGTCGACTGCAGTCGACTTTAGTCAATTTAAAGGCTGAACTACAATAGAAGTAAACAACTTGACGAAATTAAACAAGACTGAGGTTTATGGCTGATTTACATTACTCGAACATTGCTAGAAAACAGAGTAAGTAGTTTCCCCTTATCTGAAAATACTTTAGAACGATAAGGACAAAACATAATCCAGCAAAATTTTACTGAGCTAAATGTCAAATTCCCCTACGAAGGGGAAATTTTTACTGCCATAATTAGCCATAAAAAGTTCTAGCCAGAAGTATATTTTATGGCAGTAAATTTTGCTATTATGGCAGTAAACTCATACATATGTATAACTACAAGCGTGTACGAATATAATTGTTTACACGCACACAAAATAAAAATATTTGAGGAAAGTCACAGCACATCAGCTGGAATGTGTCAAAGTTTATTAAAAATGTTTAAACATTTTTTAAAAAATGATTACAAATTTTTTTTATAAATTTTTTAAAAAATTGTTAAAAAATTTTAATTTTTTTTATAAAATTATTATAAATTTTTTTAAAAAATTAATTACCATTAATTTTTTAACTTATATTTTAGTAAGCATATCTTAAGAATCACGAAATACTGAAATTTTAGGTTTTTTTAAGCAAATGAGCTGTTGTAACTGTTTTAACTGGGCTATTCTCTGTACCAAAGTTCTATCAGTACAGAGCGATGTATCTGAGGAATATTGTGAGATCTAATCAAATTACTTCGTTTGTAGTTAATCAGCGATTCTTGATATTCTCTAATAATTTGATCTTAAACATCAGGGAGACACGGTGAATAACGACTGTATTCCTTGGTAATTTCACATTTACCTTGTGTACTAGACCTGCGTTTATAGGGGACTGAAAGTCCGAGACTGAAGGTTCCATCCGAACTAAAACTCTTCTATAAACTGGTACTGAAAGTCCAAGTCCAGTCCCACTTTTAATTGACCTTTTCTCGATTCGGGAATTTCGTTTGTGATATGTTCATAAGTAAGGTACTAAAAGACCATAATTTAGATTTCAAAGTGTTTCCTCAATGCTACCGTAATTAGCTGGGAGATCATACAAAAATCCCTTTATTGGGAAACGCTGCAAAGACTTCGTTTGGCAAAAAAGTTTATCGACACCTCTGGCGGAAAAACAAAAGAACTCATACACCTTAGGAGGTATCACCTAAACAAGATTAGCTTGACTGAGTTTTCATCTTGCCACTTCTATCGGATGCTCATGAAACCTCGGAACATATGCTCTGCAACTGTAAAGTTTTGGCCAGGTGGTGATTACGCCACCTCGAACATGCTTTTCCTCCACTAAACTACCTCAATCCCAGAATGGCTTTACGAGTTTATAAACAGTCTAAACCTAGAAGGGGAGTAAATTGAACGGGGACTGACATGCACATATATAGATACATTTATATCCTTTAGTAGAGCAAATAAATATTATAAAGGGATATATAAAACAAGCGAGACAAGAAAATGCGATTCGATGAAGTCTCCACATTGGAAATGAATCTACGCGAACTAAATGAGTTTTATATGATAAATCACAGCAAGTAAAACGCTTCTTTCTAGGGTGCTTTATAAACATAAACATAAACATAAACATTCCTTTATTAGAGCACCCGTGCCAAAGACACGCAAAGCGTTGGGCACATCATAGCCATTTACAAAGTAGATACACATTTTAGAAAAATAAATCATAAGAGAACATAGAGAAAACATAATAGCATGAATTAGTAATTAAAATACAAAAGTTGCATTACAGCAAAACACAAAAAACAAGAAACAGGAGTACATAGTGTAGTATAGTAATGTAGAGTGTGAAAATTACATTAAGCAAACTAGTAATAGATATAATAGATATAATAGATAGCTTAATAGCTACGAGGCATAAGCAGCCAAGTGAAGTAGACATTAATTAGAATAATAAAAATAACTTAAAATAAGAGAACCTAAGGGAAATATATATTTTTTTTTTTTTTTTTTTTTTTTTTTTTGAGCAAACAATAAAAATGGTAGAGGAGAAAACTTAGTATATATACAGTATATGAAATATTTAATGATAAAAGCAGCATAGATAGCAAACAATGAATTACTGAATCAATAAAGTAAGACAATGAAATAGTACCAATGAAACAATGAAGTATATAAGGGGGATTAACAAATCAATGACGTGAAATAAAATCAACACAGTATAAAATAAAATAATTCCTATTTAATGAACAATTCTAAACATTAAAACGGAGCATATAGTATGGTGTGATGTGATCATGTGATCATGTGTGACTTGCACTACCATGACCAAGCTGACGAAAATTGAAAGTTGATAAATTTATTATGTACATACATATAAGTAGAGATATAAGTAGGATAAAGAGATATTCTAGGGGAACAACCACATGATTCCCACTGAATATAATACCATCAGGGGGAAACGATGTTGAATTAATTTGATTTGTTTTGAGTTTTGTATTATTAATATTATTGTGATAGTCAGTATATAGACCTGAAGTAGGATTTATGAAAAATTTATGTAGTGGAAGACGATCAGGAAACCGCACTCAAGAACTCAATAGCCGCTGACTTAAATGAATTCAGCGATGCACTACGCCTGACATCCTCAGGAAGCTGATTCCAAATAGTCGCACCACGCATGAAAGTGCTTCTCCCTCCGTATTGCGAGTTGACCCTGGGAAGGACAATCCTAAACCGGTTCCGCAAACTCCAGCTGAACCTCCCAGCAACGTAGCCGGGTAATAAGCCATGTCTAGCCTTGAAGATACACATAAGCGTACTCAGAACATACATGTTAGCCAGTGGACAGGGGAGGAGCACCTCCATGAGCTGTGAGGGGACATGTGATCTGCGTTTAAGACCAAAGACATATCTAGCACAAGCCTTGAATGCACGAACAAGTTTTTTAATATTACCACAGGATAAAGGGAATAACACAATATCAGCGTAGAAGAAATGTGGTAGGATTAGAGCTGAGAAGAGTCTTGTGCGAGTGACCTCGTCAAAGTGCTGGGAGGCAGCGTAAAGCGAACGCAAACCATAATACACTCTAGCGCAGATCTTATTAACTTGAGGCTCCCACGTGAAGCCCGGATCCATAAGAACACCTAGATTAGAGACCACTCTAGCCGAGAGCGTAATGTTGTGGCCCAAGATGCACAAATCAGGCAGTTCAGACAAATCAGCGACATTTGAAGCACGCACTGAATATACCATGGCTTGCGTTTTGGAGGGATTAAGGGACAAGCCATTATCAAGAGACCATCCAGCGATCCTAGAAAGTGTCCTGTTAATGACATCTACAGAATCTTTGAGACGATTCCTTGCGGCACCATGATAGATTTGCAGATCGTCCGCATAAATATGAAATTTTACTTCACCCAGAACCGTGTTAATATCATCAATGAAGAGAGTGAACAGGAGAGGAGCCAACACAGCCCCCTGCGGAACTCCATTCACAACTGGTCTCATCGAGGAGTGTGAGTCATTACAATTAACCATAAATCGTCGGTTATTCAAATAGCCACCAATTAAACCACACGCAGGTAGAGAACCGAAAACGAGCCCTAAGCTTATCAATCAGCAAAGAATGCGGGACAGAGTCGAAGGCCTTACTGAAGTCCAGCAACACATGGATTACACTATTACCATTGTCACAAAGATCCCGAATACCCGCAGCAACATCAAGAAGAGCAGTGCTCGTCGAATGACGCCTCCTAAAACCAGATTGAAATTTTGATAATAAGCTATGTGTACTAATATGCGAGGTAATTTGTTCCACAATGAGGAACTCAAGTACCTTGGAAATGGTAGGCAATACTGTGATAGGTCGCCAGTCGGAAATATCGGAAGGAGAGTTGACTTTGGGGATAGGAGTGATCATTCCAACCTTCCAATGGTCAGGAAAGTTTGAAGATGACAACAATCTGTTAAACAAATGACAGATAATTGGCAAGATAAAGGGCAAAATTCTTATATAGAATTTAAGAGGGACATCATTATAACCAGTTGCATTAGACTTCATACCGCTGAAAGCATTTACTATCTCGATCTCCGACACCCCAGTGAAGCTAAATACATCAGTGGCACTAGACGTACCGGAATCATCAGAAGGCGAGCTGAGAGAATGCGGATTAGTAGAGGACCCATAGTCAGATAGCGCTATCCGAGCATTGACTGAACTGTCACTTACTTCACCAGACAACACAGCACTAGGACTGAGATATTCAGCATATTCGTTAGGTTCAAAGTCCGGCTGAGCCATTGCTTTGGAGCCGAGACCAAGATCATTGACCTTTTTCCAATTAATAACATTACCCTCCCTAATGCTTTTCCTTGTATCCTCCCTTAGTTTTGCCCTTATTAAATAGTCGGCCTGTCTACGTAACCGACGAAATTCGTTAAGATTTACAACGGACTTGTTCCTCTTCCATTCCCTATACGCCAGATCCCGATACTGACATTTTAGCAAAATCTCAGGATATTTGAAAATAGTATCTCTGACAGTGCGAATTTTGACAGTTTTGAGCGGCACCTGCCTATCAAAAACAGAATGTAAAGTACCAGAGAAATAAAGTGCCGCCGCACACGGGTCCGGATCACTGAAAACAGGGGACCAATCGGTCCTAGCAAGGTCAGCCTGAAGGGCATCATCCTGAATGGCAGAGATATTTCTGAAGGTTCTCCAAAGATTAGGAGATTGAGAATTGAAGTTGAAAGAAGCAAATAGGAGTTCATGGTCTGAAATACCAGGACACTGACCGGAGAAAACCGGCTGGAAATTAGGAAATGAGATGAGTAGATCTAGGATCGTGGATGAAGTAGACCCATGACGCGTGGGAAGAGAGTTAATGATAGTGAGACCCTTTTCACTCAAGAGGTCAAGCAAGGTACAGGATAACGCAGATAAAGCGCCAACATCAACGTTAAAATCACCGCCCACCAAGAGGCACGAGGAGTGACTTGATATACTCTCAAGGATACCAGACAAGACAGACATATTGCAGTCCGTGAAGGTTGCAGCGCACCTGTATACTGGACCAAGGTGATAGGCTCAATTCTCGTGTCACGTCCAGAGACGCGTACAGCCAAAATCTCCCAGCTGTCATCAATGTACCTAAAAGAGACTCGCGATTTCATACTATCAACCACATACACAGCAACGCCACCACCCTTATTAGCAATCCTATCAAGTCTGTGTATCCTATAGGCAGGGATGCCAATCATTCTAGAGGAATGATACCTCTTGGTCCAGGTCTCGCAAACAAGAAGGGCACCAACCTCCCCAAGACCCACCAAGTGCCTGATGTCAGTGATGTTTTTAGTAGTAGATCTAGCGTTAAATGATAGAACATTAAAGTTGTTCGGCGGAAGGATGCGGGATAAGTCAGCCTGAGTTGGAATGTTATAGTGCGGACAGTTCGCGATATTAGACATCGCTGAGGATAGTCGATGAGCTTGGGAGGACAGAAAATTGAGAGAGACGCTGAGCAAGTTCAGGAGAAAAGCGATCAGCACGAAGATTAGTTGCACAGTCAGCCGACCTATGTAGGATGTACACCGCTCTGTTCCGAGTGTACACTCTCTCCACTCGATTTTGCCTCTTAAGGCGCAGAGCAGAATGCAGAAGATTGAGGTCTTGTGGCAGAAGATCCTCGTTAATGTAAATTCTGGAGTTAGTTCCTTCTGGATCAAGGGATTTTAATGTGAGAGGGTTAGACTTTAGCCGTTTGAGGTATGAGCGGAAGAAAGTAGAGCAGTCTTCCTCCTTGTAGAATCTCAAGAAGACTTTAGGTAGAATTGGACCTTGCAGACCAGGTTTCGGCTGGAACGGTGCAATACGCTCAACCTTCTCACAAAAGGAGCCGTCCAAACCAATACTAGCACACAATGCGGGGAGCAACACGTCCCTGACCTTACTGCACGTCAGCGCACTGGGCAGATTATTAATCACAAGCGATCTTTTTTTTCATAAATGCGCGAGAGCACACCAAAATCTATTGCGTTATCACCAACTTTAGAAGCAGTTGATGTAATAGCATCAACTCTTTCAGTCAAATCCTTGAGCTGTGCTTTAATGTCAGAGTCAGAATCGTCAGAGAGAACTTGAATCAATGACGTAACTGGCGAAGAACACTGACTAGGTTCGCCAATAGGAGAAGTAGGAGTTAAAGCCGACTTTGTAGTATTGAAAATTAAACTCGGAATGAAAACCGGTGCACTGACAGATAGTGGGGAACACAACCCTTGCGAATTTTCAACAACTGTATGGTGGGAGATATTATTAAATGTGTTGGGTCCAATGAAGCTCCTATCCTTACTAATACTAATTTTGTTATTTTTGTAGTTTATGTTACTACTACTAGGTTTGTCTTCGCTCCTACTAATCGATGACTTTCCAGAGGAAGCACTCTCAGAACTGGATACATATGAATTAATGCAGGAATTAACAGGCGAGACTGAATGCTCAAAAGATATTGGAAGCAGATTCGCAGTTGAAGCTGTTGAATTTCCACCAAGCAAACAAGCATTAATGTCCGTCTCTAAAGTGTGACCATTAGGGTAGCAATTAAACTGAGACTTGTCATTCGAAGAAGAGCCATATACCAGCGCTGAATTTGATAAAACAGTGCTCCCACGAGCAGGAACAAGGAGCTGAGCTTTACAAGCAGGAACTAGAGAAGCCTGCGCCCTAGCACATGAGATGCAAGAGGGGCAAACCCAGTCAAGATCTTTAAACTGCTTGTAGCAGGCATAAAAGGTGACATAAGATATGCCTCCACACACTACGTGATGCCACTTCCTACAGCACAAGCACTGGATCCACTCAACCTTCCTTTCCCTGGGATATTTCTTAGGGGGATCACTCTTAAGATTACAAGTGGCACAAGGTATATCCTTCGGCTTGGTTCTACGAGTAGAGCCACTATTTTTAGATTTATTTGTCCTATGCGGACTAAGACTAGCTGAGGTATTCTTCGGATTACGCGACTTAGTCTTCTTAGACATAGATTTATTGACAGCAGCACTCGCTAGTCTGGAGGAACGCCTAGTCTTAATAGCTGAACCAGTCAAAGGACCCGCAAGGCGAGAATTACGACCAGGCATTCCAAATCAAACAAACAGACCCGGTCAGGATAGTTTACACACAGATCTAGCCCAACACCCGAATAACTATATGCTTTTGATTTGAATTTGATTAAAATTTAAAATTATGAGAGAGTAGGAAATTATCAACCTATATTACAAAGGATAATAAACATAATAATAATAATATATATGGAAAAGGTAAGAATCTTGCAGGAATTGACCGTTCGAGGAACTAAAGTATATAGTTATAAAACTAAAGAATAATCTTAATAAAACTATGTAATATAATAGTAAGACTAATTAATCTGTTGCACAAACACAAATAAGCAATCAGCATGATCCAGTGGTAGACACATAAAGACGCAGGTCAAACTGGAGCAAACCAATTGCCATGTATACCTTAAATAGTACAGTCTCTTCGTCGAGACTGATTGAAGTCGCTCATAAATTCGGCTTGAAGCAATGTAGAGATGCAGAAACAATCTGGAGCAGTGATGTGACGCTGCCCCAAGAGCTAATATAGACCCTATTGAGAACGATACTGTGCCGCCCAGAATAAGACTGCTCTGGGAGTATCCGTGAGACCAAAGTAGCAAATCTTCAAATGTTGAGGAGTTAAGGTAAAATTTGGCTCGAATTAAATGCGACTGTCCACAGAAAAGATATCTGGTTTGATGTGTAACCTCATTTTTAAAACTTGGAAAATCCAAAATTTCACAACTGAGCGTGTATACTGCTGTTGCTGATGCTAGAAAAATCCAATTTTTGCAGAATATTTCCACCGCCCCGTAAATTTCTTTCAGAGGTTATGTTTTTTTTTCCCCCTCCTGTAGTCCTGTGTGCTTTTTGTATCTCAAATACTTTTGCAGGAATGACTTAAATTACAAAATATTGAAAAGTTTTAAAATGTTAATGTTAAATTAAAGAAAATGCCGGGCAGCAGGCGAGGTCATTCCGTTAAATGATGCCCTGCTTTATTTTACGGCTTCCAAATTTACTGACAAGTGTCAAATAGTTTTCTTCTCCAGCTTTTTGAGTTTATTTTAAAGTTTCTTAGCACAGTTCTTAATCATAGTTTGAAAAAACGGAAAACTTAAAACTCCAAACAATTTAAATCACAACGTAATCACTTTTTTATCTACTTTTTTATAAACTATTTTTTAACACTGGTATTATAATAATTTTTTCCACTACTTTTCCATAAAATTTTATTGTCTTAGCATGCAAATTAGCTTACTAGCAGAAAAAAAAAAACTTCCTTTATTCCAAGTTTTTTAACTGCACGTGTTTTAAACATTTACAATAAAATATATTTCTTTCAAAAAGACTTTGGGATGATAGAAAATTCAAGTCAAGTCAAGTCAAAGTGCATTTATTTTTTGAACCCCTACTTAAAGCAGCGTATACCGCTGGGTTCCACGACAGTACAAAGCTTATCAATTGGTTTACATCATTCATAGCAAAACAAACAATATATCAATTTAGAATTATTGCAACTGGTGGACAATCATCGTATCCTACAAACAGTTGTTTAAGTTTAGTCATAACGATTGGCAAATCTAAACGAACATCAGAGAGAAACACAATTGTTGCCTCAGTATTTGTTTGTTCAATTTCCATTAGTCGCGACGAATACTTGAGAAGTTTCTTAGATAGTCCACCCCAAGTATTTTGAACTCCAAAAAATGCACGGCTACTACTGGCTTGTTCAGGAGGAGGAAATCCCAGGACTGCAACTTTAAGAACACCATCTATGTACTTTCCTTCTGCTAAAACAAAACATCCTTCGCAAAAAATCCAGCATGAAAGCGAGCTTCGCTTAAATCCAATGGTACTACTCCTGTAGTTTCTTCGATATAATATTTTCCTTCAAAAAGTTGAATTAATAAATCAAGTACAACTGTTTCCTCTACTTTTGATGTACAAAGTAAATTTTCAATGTAATACAATTTGAATTTCTTAAGATGACTGGAAGTTCCTTCGATCACTGGAGAAAACAATTCAAGTCTAGCTGTCTTCTGGTGAAGCATTGCGAGCTATTTTTATATGAAATTAAGAAACACTTTTGCAATTTTGTTTTTGACCTACCTATCGGCGAGGTATTTTGCTTTCATTTCTGCCTGAGATAAAAAACTCTGAGGTTTTGAATTCAATTCAAAATTTTTTCTTTCACTATTGAATGTGAATCTTGGCACGTCAAAAGCGTTTATGAGACCAAACACAGATTCACCTTCATCCAATCCTATTCGATATATTTCCTACAAAAACCAATATTTCATAAGAAAATCCCAGTGGATAATATTGACTCCTAAATACTTACATTTATAGCATTTTCGATATGTTTTTTTTTCTATTTGAGCAGTGTCAAGTCTCTGATTTTGAACCATTGAATAAATAACTAATAAGGAAGCGGGGTATCGTGCGAATACAGTGTACGTGTTTAAGCATTTCAATGACAGTGTGACCTATGGTCGGGGGGGGGGGGGAGAGAAATGACAAGAGGGCGTCGTTGATATTTTGTGTCAGTTCAATATTCTGACATTTCATAATTTATTTGTTTACAATTGAATTGTCATTGGTAGATAAATTATTCCAGTCATACAAAGGCAACGCCAAGAAATAATGCCTGAAAATAAGGGGGAGCTAAAAATTTGTGTATTTTACATAGCAATTTGGATTATAAAAAATGTCCCCCTTCAAAATTTCACGGTTTCACTATTGCCATGACGAAACGAATACAAACAGAGCACACTAATACATTTCGCCGAGATGCTTACGTTTTCACCCGATATGCCGTTTCCTTATTAGTTATTTATTCAATGTTTTGAACGCCCGAACAGAACTATTTTTGACGTCTGATTATTTTTTTGCAATTGACAATTTGATGAAATGTCACAAGCGACACTTCGCTATAAAAGAGAGGGAAATAATGTTTTGACAGTCGATCACCTCTTCCTTTTTTTCTAATAGTGCAAAGTAGACCCTCTCACTCACTTTGTCAGTAAAATCGCATGTTCGAGTAATGTAAATCAGCCATTACTTACAAAAAATTGATACTTTTAGCCTAAATATATATCACATTCCGTAAGATCTTGATATTTAATGTTTTCAATTCTAAAAAGTGGTAAAAGTGACAAAATTGACAAATGGATATTGATGTAATTGAAAATCTGTGCCTTCTATTAATTCGCAGTGCCCGAATGACATATTATGTGTTAAATTTTAAAAAGTGGTAAAAGTGAAAAAATTGATAAATGGAAGTTGATGTAATTGAAAATTTGTGCTTTCTATTACTTCGAAGTACCATTTTTATTCCATTTTAATTTTTACATTGCACTTTTAATCATTTAGTAATAATTTAATTGTTTGGACACATCGCGTTCTTACAGAATGAGCGATTCTTAGCGCACTATACTTACGGAAAATTGGATATTTAAACTTAACGAATGTTCACCTCACACGAGTTAAAGTTAATTTATGTACGCCTGTTAAATTAAAGGGCGCGTTCACTTTACGTAAGTAAATGTACTTACGTATAATTCTATTGTAGTTCAGCCTTAACTCAGAAAATGTCGTTCTGGTCGTACTCAGAAGTGTACATGGACACGGCTCTTTTAATTGTATGTGTAGGCGGACGGGGCATTTTAGGGAGTGTTCATGTACACCAAATTGCGTTCTGTTGGCATCTTCAGACTGAACGCAACCAATGTTGGCAGCTCAGACTGAACGCAACCAATTTAAGACGTGGACACTGACAGGTTTGAGTCCAACTTCACATATTGTACGCGCGTCTTGTCGGCTTCACAGAAAGATATAATTTTAGTAATTTATGTAACCTTTTGTAATTAAATCATTAAGTCAGTAGTCGGTCTTTTAATTACGAAGTGGGTAACAAAAGTGGCGACGAGGATTTGGAAAAATATAAAAAATATATTTTATTGGAACAAGTTCGAGAATTTTCATGCTCACTGCAAAATGGCGGAGATGGAAAAATTGCTTCAGTTGATCGAACAACAACAGAAATTGTTGGAGATTCAACAACAAATGTTCCAAACACTTCAAACAAGTAATTCTGACACTGTGACTTTGGGAAAAGGAACCGAATTTACAATGGATTCCTTAGCAAATAATATTACCGAATTTTTCTACGACCCAGATAATGGAGTAACGTTTCACGCATGGTTTTCCCGCTTTGAAGATTTATTCAAGGAGGATGGTGCTAAACTAGACGATAAGGCTAAAGTTAGACTTCTCATGCGAAAGTTAAATCCACTGGTGCACGAGAAATATGTAAATTATATACTTCCAAAGCACAGTAGAGACCTTCAGTTCGACGAGACAATTGCAACGCTAACAAAAATATTTGGAATTCAGGAATCGCAGTTCAACATTCGATATCGTTGCTTACAAACGTCAAAAGCAGGTTCGGATGATTATATTTCATTTGCGGCTAAAGTCAACAAAAATTGTGAAGACTTTAATTTGGCAAAACTAAGTTCAGATCAGTTCAAGTGTTTAGTTTTTGTTATTGGGCTGCAATCTTCAAAAGATGCGGACGTTAGAGCTAGACTTTTATCAAAGCTTGAAACTGAAACTGATGGGCCACTGACACTTGATAAATTGGTATCAGAAGCGCAACAGATCATCAATCTAAAGCACGACACAGCTTTGATTGGTCAAACTCCAAACAAGCCAAATGTTAACGCTATTTATCAAAAACAAAACAAGCGGTTCTCCAATAATAAAAAGCGTCAATCAATCACTCAATTAGCGCGGTCAGCTTCATCAAGCACTGCTGACACTCCACGAACACCGTGTTGGGCATGCGGAGGCATTCATTTCATACGTTATTGCTCATACTCAAATCATAAATGTAATCAATGCAGTCGAGTTGGTCATAAGGACGGATATTGTGCTTGTTTTTTACGGAAAACTGCAACTACTTCAGATCAATCACAGAAGTTTGCCAGATCTAGAAAACAACACTCTTCTAATCATAACAAGAAGTCTATAGTCAACAATTTAGCTGTATTTGCCAATGTCAACAAAGTTCAATATCAAAATAGGCGGCGGTATACAGTAGTTCAAGTCAACAATATTCCTGGTAGAAATGACATTGTTAATGCTTCGCTTCGATTGCAAATTGACACAGCATCAGATATAACTCTTATCAGTCAACCCGTGTGGGAGGAGTTAGGGCGTCCTGTCACTACAGTGGATACCAAATTGCAAGCAAAAAGTGCATCTCACCATGGAATCAACATAATCGCACAGTTCCAATGCGATATTCAATTAAATGGGAAAGTTCATTCAGGTAAAATTTTTGTAACTAATGTTAGTAGCCTTAATGTTCTAGGCATTGACTTGTGTGATGCTTTCAATCTGTGGAAAAAACCTCTGAGCTCAATCTGTTACCAAATCAAATCAATGGACAGAGAAACAGAAATTGCAACCATCAAGCGTCAATTTTCTGAGCTTTTCCTAGAGGTACCAGGAACTTGTACAAACGTCATTGTACATCTACACCTCAAAGACAACGCAAAGCCAGTGTTTCGACGGAAACCACCTGTAGCATATTCAGCGCAGATTTTAATTGAAAACGAGCTTCAGCATCTGCAAGATATGGGTATAATATCACCAGTTGAATATTCAGACTGGGCAGCACCTATTGTTGCTGCGAAAAAACCAAACGGGGATATCAGGATTTGTGTGGATTACTCTACAGGGTTAAACGACGCATTACAACCACATCAGTATCCATTGCCTGTTCCAGCAGACATATTTGTTACATTGTCAAACAGCAAATTTTTCTCTCACATCGACTTATCCGATGCTTATCTTCAGATACCGGTCGATGAACAAACTAGAAAGCTATTAACTATCAGCACCCATAAGGGATTATTTTCATTCAATCGACTAGCACCAGGAGTTAAAGCTGCACCAGGGGCATTTCAACAGATTATGGATACAATGCTAGCTGGGTTGGATGGTGTTGCAGCTTACCTTGATGATATTTTGATAACATGGAATCTCACATGCGAAATCTGGAAAAAGTTCTACAACGGCTACTTGACCACGGTTTCCGTGTAAAATTATCAAAATGTAAATTTCTATCACAGCAAATAAAGTATCTTGGTCATATTATTGACGTAGAGGGGCTACGACCTGATCCGGATAACATCATCAAAATCAGGGAACTTCCTGAACCAGAAAATATCACACAGCTGAGATCATTTCTTGGCGCAGTAAACCATTATGGCAAATTCATATCACAAATGCGAAAACTTAGAGCACCATTAGATGAGCTTCTAAGGAAAAACGTAAAATTCAAATGGACATCTCAGTGTCAACACGCATTTGACAAATTTAAGGAGATTCTTTCATCAAACTTACTGTTGACACATTTTGGTCCAGCGTTACCAATCAAAGTAGCAGCAGATGCTTCCAACGATGGTATTGGAGCATACATTGCTCATACATTACCGAATGGTGCAGAAAAGGTCATTGTTCATGCGTCCAGATCACTCATGGATGCAGAGAAAAAGTACAGCCAGATTGAAAAGGAGGCCCTTGGCTTAATATTTGCCGTAACTAAGTTTCAGCGGTTCGTATATGGTAGAAAGTTTAAACTCTTGACCGATCACAAACCCCTTGTGCCTGTGTTTGATTCTAAAAAGGGTATACCAATATATACTGCGAATAGATTACAACGTTGGGCATTAACCTTAATGCTTTACGATTTCGACATCGAGTATGTCAACACAAAAGATTTTGGATGTGTTGATATGTTGTCACGACTTATCGAATCACATACAAAACCAGAAGAGTATGTGATAGCCTGAACTCGCCTGGAAGAAACTATTGAAGAAGATCTATATTCAGCAATCAGAGCATTGCCAGTCACATTTCGCATGATTCAACGAGAAACACAACGAAATAGAGTTCTTCGCACTGTCTTAAATTTCATTGTACAAGCCTGGCCTGCATCAATATCAAAGGAACATCCATTGCATTCACAATTGATTTCATATTTCAATCGAAGGGAATCTTTATCAGCAGTTCAAGGATGTATCATGTTCAGCAATCGCATCTTCAGAAAAAGGGTTCTTCGACAACTGCATCGGGGACATCCGGGTATAGAACGCATGAAAGCTGTAGCAAGGAGTCATGCTTACTGGGAAAATATTGACGATGACATTTATAAATATGTCAAAGAATGTCAAAACTGTGCTAGTGTAGCAAAGTCACCTGTAAAAACAACACTTCATTCATGTCCTATAGCAAATTCACCAATGGAAAGATTACACATGGACATTGCCGGACCTTGTGGAGGGAAATTTTATTTGGTAATAATTGACGCCTACTCAAAATGGCCCGAAATTTTCCAAATGGACAGAATTACATCGACTGACGTCATTGAAAAACTTCAAACTGTTTTCTCTCGATATGGGAATTGTCAACAACTTGTAACGGATAATGGCACACAATTTGTTAGTGCACAAATCTGTAAATTCATGGTATCTCGAGGGATAGAACATCTTAAAACAGCGCCGTATCACCCACAGTCGAACGGCCAAGCTGAACGATTCGTGGATACACTCAAACGTGCTCTGAGGAAACTTCAGCAGGAAGGAACGAGTATAGATAACTTGGAGACATTTCTTCAAACATACCGATCGACACCTACTAGGAACTTACCAAATTCTGTAACACCTGCAGAGATGTTTATTGGCAGAAAAATTGCAACAACCTTAGACCTGCTTAAGCCTCGACAAACAATTTCACCTAAAACAAATGTAAAGCAGAATAATCAGTTCAATCGCCGTCATGGAGCTAAATACCGTGAGTATAAACCTGGAGACTTGGTTTATGCTAAACTTTTTAAAAAAAAACAAATATCACTGGAATCCTGGCGAAATCATCGAACGAGTTGGAAATGTTAACTGCAACGTCCTAGTCCAATCAGATGAGGACAAATTTAGACTAATTCGATCACATACCAACCAGCTTCGGGATCGAAAACAAGGCGACGCTGTCGTTGCTAACAGCGAAAGTGAAACGTTGCTTGATGCATTCAGCATTTCACGAAGCGATTCAAATAGTGAAGAGCCTAACCCTATGCCTTCAATACAATCAGAGCACGAGTTAGAAGGAGAGCACTCATCATTGTCATCAACGTTATCAGGTGCTGAAATTACAGAGCAACCAGATGAAGAGTCAGCAACTGAACCAATATTCTTCACATCAAATTTAGATCCTGTACGCACTAAAGCTGGAAGAGTAGTCAGGCCGTCAGCCTACCTTCGAGATTATTCAACCTAAAAGGGGAGGTGTTGGCATCTTCAGACTGAACGCAACCAATGTTGGCAGCTCAGACTGAACGCAACCAATTCAAGACGTGGACACTGACAGGTTTGAGTCCAACTTCACATATTGTACGCGCGTCTTGTCGGCTTCACAGAAAGATATAATTTTAGTAATTTATGTAACCTTTTGTAATTAAATCATTAAGTCAGTAGTCGGTCTTTTAATTACGAAGTGGGTAACATGTTCACGTCGTCAAGTCAATTTGACTGCAGTCGACTTGAGTCATTTAAGTTCGTGCTCCTGAAGTGGAAGTAAGTTAACTCGCGCGGGAAATATGAAAGTTTTTAAAAATGGAAATGGATGATAAAAATTGTATGGTGATTGCTGAATCAGATAAGACCTAAAAATGTAACAAATCTCATAAAAGATTTTAATTTAAGATTTGTTTTTTTAGGGTACGAGGAAACTTAAACGAATAATTAATAATCGAAGCACAAGTTTCTAGTCTGGCGTCCATTTCCTTTTTTACCTCTTTGACGTTTACTCACACATTCTCCAGGCCGAGTTAATTTGACTGCAGTTTTTTTGACTAAAGTCGACTGAAGTCGCCGACGAGAACAGACCACAAGCATAGATGGCACAAGAACTAGATGTCGCATGGCATACTAAAGCAGAGTATACAAATTGTGAAATGGGTAGTGCATTCTGGAATGGGCCACAACACGGTTTATAGTATGCCGAGAGCAAATGTTGTTTTTAACAGCGGTTTTGTGTTCGTTTGATCGACCTGCTCAACACTTCAGATACGAAAAAATATGAATCAATCGACGTACACATCAGTTCAAATGTTGTGGTCCATTTTGTATACTGTTTTGATACTGCATGCCACATCTAGTTCTTGTGCCATCTATGCCCCAAGTCATAAATATGATTGCAATGAACGTTATGAACGCAACCCAAAATCATAATTTTGCTAAACGCACCCTACACGTGCGACAAATTTCAATTTTCATTTAAAGGCCGAAACACAATGATGCCGACACGGCAATTACGTCGACACTTACCATGTTTACATGCAGGGTTGAACCCGGGTTCAACTCGGGTTCAACTCCATGTATACGCGGCTCGAGTTGAAATTGGATCGACTCGACTCCTCGACTCGACCACGCTTGGCTGGCGTAGTCGAGTCGAAATGGTGTCCCATAAACGCGGATTGAGTAGTCGAGTTGGCAGCTTACAGTTGGTATTTATTTTATTCATTCTTTACTCGCAAGTGTGGGTATGCTGTGTATTTATTGTAGTTTATTTTGTTTATTTAAACAAAATTTATAACTTTTATATCTTCATCACAAAAAATACCATAAATAATATTATGTTTGACTGTCACTTCAACTATAGTTGGACCCGTTTTTAACTCAATATCTCAACCCTGCGTGTTCAAAAACACGAGCCGAAAACTCAACTCAATCTCGACTCGATCTTTCAATACTTCATGTAAACATGGTAGTCGTCGTAAATGTCGCCGAATTAACACAATGACACCGACATTCTTATGTTCGTTGGCATATCAAAATATGTAAGTGGTAAAATTATTTGTTGAAATTTATTAACAAAATGAGAAAGATAAAAAAAACATTGTAAAGGTGTAATAAACAATGATTAACGCAGAGTTTATGTGGATTACAAAATAACATCTACCACTTATTTTCAACTTTTCTCCAATTTCTTCTCTATTTTTTTTTCTTTTAAATATGTATTTCGATATTGAGGATTTCTTTTGGAGTAAAAACACTTCATTTGCCTCACTAAATTAATTAATTGCTCCTCTAAAGAAATTTTTTGCTCATTGCTCTCAGCTTGTTATGGAACTATGAAAGTGATTCACTTGGGACGTAAAGACCCGACTGCCAGCATGAGCTGACAGATCACTCGACGGACAGCGTTGACTGCAGGGCGGCACGCTAGTTCGCCTCAGCTATTGGCGGAGAGTGTGGGGAGGTTCCACGAAAACCTGTCGCTGCCGTCAGCCATAATCAAGAAAGAATTTCGTGCCTACCTATCACAAAAAGCCGACACACATTCGGTCCTGAAGGGACCCTTACGTCACTTACCTGTATACCATCCTTGAAGGCGCAGATGTTTCGGCCTTACTGCACGCCCCAACCACCCATTTGACACTGAGGAGAGTTAGTTTACAGTGTCCCTAATTGACTTATAAAAGAGAGAGAGAGACTAGGCGAGTCTAGACGACCTTCATCCTATGTGATAGGGCTCCGGGATGGTGAAGGAAGAATTAAAACTCTCAGAATTTCATAATTACGTTATAATTTCAGAGAAAAACCAAAACGAAAAATCTCATCGATTCAAAACATATGTATATAAATATGTGAACATGAATATCGATCAAATAGGCAGGTATCGTATTAAATTATAAATATCTATGAACAAGTATAGTTCCCATTTGAAAAGGTATATAGGTAAGTATACCATGACATTATAAAAGTTTTTGTAAATGAATAATTCTTAATTGGTACAGCCTACTATTTGTGTTCTCCTGAAGGGTAATCACAACAGTATCTTCATTCGGGATAATCGTGCCCACAAGTGAATGAACAATCTACAACAAAATTTGTTTCCTCATTTTCCTCAATTTCCTAAAATTAGCCCACCGAACCTAATTAGACAACACTCTAATTCCGATATACGCTATCAAAAGAACCAACCTGATTATGAATGCCTCTACCTGAAATGTAGTCCAATGCAGTAGGAAAACAGTTCCTTTCAGAACAACGTTCAAAATAGAATGGTCATAAATATTGCATTAAGTATGTTTGCCAATACTGGCCTAATGTAAGTACATACAAAATAGTTTTTCGGTTACTGTGGTGTTCGTGGACAGCCTCGATGGTACATGATCATAGTCAATATTTTGGATTCAATAAATAATATATTGATAAAAAAAATAATACTAAATACTTTGGCTTACGTTTTTCTCTGCGTGTTCCCACGAAGGAGCCCCCTGGAGGCGATAAGTAGCTTAGATGGCTGAAGCAGAAACAAAATTATCGATTCTACGTCCTTTAAGAAAAATCTAATATCTTAGGAGTCTTGAGTGACTCTTTTTACTGCGAATGATCAATAGATCGATTGCATTTTCAAAATGTATCACCACATCTCTCCCTCATTGGACTAGTCAGATTCTCGGGACTTTAAATTGAAAAAAATATATATCTGATGTCAATCTAATTGTAGGTGGGCGCTTCCTAATCCTGCTTAATACTGCCCGTCCGGAACTTTAACGCTTCCTTTTTAATTCAAGTCTTCAAAACTATCTAATTTTAGTAATTTAATCGTAATCACTAATTATTTAAGTTTAGAATCTTCAATCAAATTCATTTCGTTGTAAATTATTAACATAAATGCTGTGGAAAAATTCAAGAAAAAAATGCTCCTCTTAACGGGCTTTACCCTAATTCATCTCGCTTTAGAACATTGAAATATTGAAGTAACTTAAGAGTTTTGTCGAAAAGGACTAAACTTCTCTTCTGTTGGGCTTTATGTAATTTTACTTTTACTTTTACTTTCAATATTGCACGTTTAGAATTCACGCGCCCTTCTCTTACTCCTAGCTATTGCAAAATTTTTCGGAAGTTTAATTGTTCTCTATTTCACTGAACTCTTAACGTATATTGTAACTACCGTATATATATATATATTAATATAATAAAAACTTATTAGAGATATCTATTTCAAAGCACTTTACTTAACAGATGTGCAGGCAAGCCTCCCCTTTTCATCTTTCATCACAGCGTGAAATTGGACGCCATTTCGTGTTCAATTATGACACCGTACCGTTCCCCGTTTAGTTCTAAAATCTTAAAATCTCCGTTATCTCCCTGGATAAATGGGGTTCAGGGCTCCATGGTCCTACATCTTTGAAAGCCACTTTCTCTTTTTCCTTTTTATTTTATTTTAAGATATTTATATTTTCTTTGCTATATGAAAGGAGAGTGACGAAATTAGTTACGGATGGATTACAGCATTTGAGTACTTACTTGTGATGTTTGTCACATAGTCTTTTTATTTTACCCTTGTGATTTGCCAGGCGACATTTGGAGTCGGGAGTGTCTGAACCCCGCCAAAAGTGGTAAGGTTTACGGATAATCTACTCATCTGTAGGTCACTGAAAGTTCTCAAAAGATTTTTGCGTTTAAAATGCCATCTAGGAGATGTTTCACCATCCCGATTTAAAGGGACATCGTCCACATATGTGACAGTTCGTTGTAGGAAGAAGAAGAACCGTTTTGTAAAACAGACGAGGCACTCCGTTTTGTACCGTCGATGAAGGAAGAAAATAAAGATTTGATAAGCCGGTGACATCCGAGTTTTCCTTAACCCCCAGCAAGAGTTCTTAGTGCTTATAATCATCAGAAGTGGGATTCACTTGCGTAATCGAGAATATTTTGCTCATTGAAGCTATTTTGTGTGCTGCAAGAAGGAAATTAGTTAGACACGCGAATATGAGTAACAGCAGTGCAGAAGATTCGCACGAAATGAAGAGATTTCTGGAAACAGCAACAATTCCTGAGCTGAAAAAACACCTGGAAGCCTTGAATTTGCCAATTTCTGGCCTGAAAGCTGCGTTAAAGTTGCGACTTGAGGAGGCATGGAAGGCGATGCCAGTAGATGAAGTCGCAAGGCGAATAAAAGATGGTACGGAGCGCCTTACTTCTGGGCAATCAGATGGAGAGGACGAGCAGGAGGAAGGGGTTGGTTTGGAGAACAGCTCCGAACGGGATGCAGCAAACTTAAATGATAGAATAAATTCACTACAAGACCTGTTGGAGAAGAAGAGAAGGATTGCGGAGTTAAGGAAACAAATTAGAGAACTGGATGACGAAGCAATTGTTGGTAATACAAACGTAAATAATCGAATGTCTTATAATTTTAGAGACCTAGAGGATTCTGTACCAAGTTTTTCTGGAGATGATGGCTTTCCTATAAAACACTGGCTGCAACACGCGGAGGAAGCCTCTAGTGCTTTTGGGTGGAACCACAGCACTTGTCTATTGTATGCCAGACGCTTGTTGTCGGGAACTGCTAAATTATTTATGAGAACCGTGTCAGTGACGTCTTGGAAGGAGCTCAAAGAGTCACTATTGGCAGAATTTGGCACGCTCGCAACTAGAGAGGAAATTTATGAGAAACTTCGTGGCCGTAAGAAAAAACATACCGAAACGTTCCAGCAGTATGTGCTATCGATGAGAGAGATGTCAGCAACGGCAGATGTGGAGGAGGCGGATTTAATTAATTTTATAATTAAAGGCATTCCCGATACGGAGAGTAACAAAGTACTCTTATACAATGCTGATTCAATTGCGGAACTGAAGCTAGCACTGGTGAAGTACCAGAAAATCAAAAATAGTGTACAAACTCCGGCTCCGGCTAAGCGAGAGATTCCTTCGAAACCGTCATATAGCGGTAATCGACAGACAGTCAACATGCGACAAGTATCCCGATGTTTTAACTGCAACGAGCCAGGCCATATAAGTTCGAGGTGTAACAAACCTCCTAGAGAGAGAGGTTCCTGCTATAAGTGCGGCCGTCATGGGCATTATGTTCAGAACTGCACCAGCGGTCCGGTATTAAGTGTCAGTCAAGTGAAGGAAACGACGTCAGTTGAGGATAATGATTTTGAACGTCAGCTGCAGTGTACTTTCAGACGACCGGGCATGGATAACAATAGGCACAGCTGTAAATCAAATCTGTTAGCCATCATCGACACAGGCAGCCCAGTTAGTTTCGTGCAAGAAAAGGTTGTTCCCGCATTTTGTCTTTCTCCGGAGGATAGCGGTAGCCGTCGTTTTTGCGGAATCAACGGATGCTTGCTTAAGATAAGTGGATACGTATTTTGTAGTTTTGATTTTAATCATGATGATGTTTACAGATTGCTAGTGGTAGATGATAATACTATGACCTACCCCCTCATCTTAGGAAGAGATTTTATTAGTAAAAACCGGCAAATATTGTTTAAAAGTCAGGATGCAGAATTGTTAAGTGGTCATGCCCGAAGTTTAAATGAGTCTGGAGTCGAAACAACTGAAGTAAGGCAAGGTAATGTCAATGATATTTTTCTTATGGATGTAGTTGTAGAAAATAATTGTATGGAGCTAAATTTGGGTGAACAATTGCCTTTACATATCAGGGAAAAATTTAGAAAAATTCTTAGTAGTGTTATCGAAAGTGATCTTTCGGGCGTTTGTGATTACGAAATGAGTATTAAGTTGAGCAAGGATCAACCATTTAGTTGTATGCCGCGGAGATTACCATATACGCAAAAAATTGAATTACAGAAAATCATTGATGACCTTCTATGTCGCGGAATAATTAAAGAAAGCTCGTCCCCTTATGCGTCGCCAATAGTTTTAGCAAAGAAGAGGGATGGACAGATTCGACTATGTATAGATTTTAGGGAGCTCAATAAGCTAATAGTGGATGACAATTATCCTCTTCCTTTAATCGAAGATATTTTGGACAGGCTTCGTGGTAAGCGTTATTTTACGGCGTTGGATCTGAAAAATGGATTCCATCACATAAAGGTTGCGGAAGACTCGACTAAATATACCTCTTTCGTCACCCCAATGGGACAATACGAGTACGTTAGGATGCCGTTTGGATTGAAAACAGCACCTAAGGTATTTCAAAGGTTTATAAACGTGGTCTTTAAGTCATTAGTTCAGGCGGGGCGGATATTTATCTACATGGATGATATCCTAATTGCCACGGAGACTGTTGACGAACACCTCGAGATATTAACGGAAGTGCTCCGGATCGGTAAAATGAATAATTTGGAGTTTAGATATGACAAGTGCAAGTTTGGGTATAGCGAAATTAATTATTTGGGATATTTTATAAGCGAAAAAGGGATTAGACCCAACAATGAGAACATGAGATCCATTTCTGAGTTTCCAGTTCCTAAGAACACTAAAGATGTTCAAAGTTTTCTCGGGTTATGCTCGTATTTTAGGAAATTTATAAAAAACTTTGCTTTGCTAGCTAAACCTCTTTACGATTTGTTAAAAAAAGAAGCAGGTTTTCAGTTCGGTCCTGAAGAAATGAACTCGTTCGAATCATTGAAAGCCAAGTTGACGGAGTCTCCTTTGTTGGCTATATATAGCCCCAATAATGAAACACAACTCCATTGTGACGCAAGTAGTTTTGGCTTTGGGGCCATTCTCATGCAAAAACAACTCGATGGGAAGTTTCACCCAGTATTTTATTTCTCAAAGAGAACTTCGTCGGCCGAGTCACGCTACCATAGTTATGAGTTGGAGACCTTGGCAATCATCTACGCGTTGAGGAGATTTCGTATTTATTTGCTGGGACTAAGGTTCAAGATAGTCACGGACTGTCAGTCACTCACATTAACCCTTAACAAGAAGCTCCTGAATCCCAGAATATCTCGGTGGGCCTTGGAACTTCAAGAATACCATTACACGATTGAGCATAGGTCGAATTCTAGCATGAGACACGTCGATTCGCTGAGTAGGAATACGAATATCCTTTTAATAGAGGATGATTCATTTGAATACGCCTTAGCAGCAGCCCAGCAGCGAGATAAGAATATCAGTGAAATATTGGAGCAACTAGAAAAAAAGGAAAGTCCATGGTTTACGCTAGTAAATGGTCTGGTGTATAGAAAAGAGAAGGGTGAGACTTTGTTTTGCGTACCTTTATCAATGGAAGATAAGGTGATACAAACATATCATGAGGCACTTTGTCATTTAGGTGTTGACAAGTGTCACGAAGTCATCCGGAAATCGTATTGGTTCCGAAATATGAAGGAGAAGATTAGGTCCTTCATTTCTACCTGTCTCAAGTGCGTATACTTCTCCCCTGTGTCGGGCAAACAGGAGGGTGAGCTACATTCTATACCTAAGGGACACCTTTCGATGTGGTCCACGTCGATCATTATGGTCCTCTTACAGCAACTAAAAACAGAAAGCGATATCTTTTAGTGGTGGTGGATGCATTCACGAAGTTTGTGAAGTTATATGACGTGGTGTCCACTTCTACGAGGGAGGTTATAATTTGTTTAACATCTTATTTCAACACTTATAGTCGGCCCAATAAAATTATTTCGGATCGGGGCAGCTGCTATGTCTCGAAGGAGTTTGCAGACTTTGTCTCGCGAAATGACATACAACATATCAAGGTAGTGACTCAGACCCCGCAGGCGAATGGTCAGGTTGAGCGAGTAAATCGTGTAATTACACCCATGCTCGCAAAGGCTACCGCAGCCGATACCGGTGATGATTGGTACAAGTACTTGTCCAAAATAGAGTTTGCACTTAATAATACAGTATGTCGGAGTACAGGGTTTAGTCCTAGTATGTTACTTTTTGGAATAAATCAGAGGGGTGAACCAGTTGATAGAATTTCGCAAGGGGTAGAAGAAATCAACAGTTTAGGGAAATCAAGAAATCTTGATTTAATTAGAGCTCAGGCTAGTGAGAATATGCAGAAAATAGGAGCTTATAATAAACAGCGGTACGATAAATCACATAAACCTCCGCGGGTATACAAAGTTGGTAACTACGTGATGGTAAGAAACGTGGTAACCACCCCAGGTGTAAATCATAAATTGTTGGCGAAATATAAGGGGCCGTACGAAATAGTAAAAATATTGCCTAATGATGGTTATGTGATTAAAGATGTCCCTGGTTTACAGATTTCAAGAGTTCCATATGAAGGTATTTGTTCACCATTGAATATGAAGCCCTATGCTTTGTAATAGGATTCACTTAGGGTATGACCGCTTCAACTTATGTATGTATATCATAGGCTTATGATTAGGGGGAGGTATTTATGTAGTTGATATATTGTGAAAGATGTGTTTATGTATCTACTTTACGGTTTTGAGATGTAAGAATTCAAGTATTTATGTATGATATTAAAAACTTTTTATATTACTAATTTATGTGAACAATATACAATTATGTACTTTATGATTTTATGTATTATGAGTTTAGAGGTTAGCAATTATGTGCGTTATTATCTTACGTGATGATCTTATGAATAAATTATGAGTCAAACATTTATTGGCTTCTCAAGCTTATGTTAAACAGTAGGCTACAGTTAGGGGATAGAGATTAATTAATTTTGACTATGTAAATTTTATTATGTACCATATTTTTATGTTGATAATTCAATTGTCATATAGACAAGAATGAAAAAAGGGTTGATGAATCAGATCGATATAAAGTGAATGTTTCGTTGCTTAAAATTGAGCTATCGATTTATAGTTGGTAAAATTTAACTTTACCAATAATATACGATCAGAAAGGATAGTCACTAGAATTAGTGGAAGGTATTACTCTTAAGAGCGTTCGAAAATATGAATATGTAATTTGTTGTTGTATAAATAGTGTAAGAGTTTTAGGCATTATAATAATCTTTGAGATTTATCGAAATTAATTGTGTCTATGTAAAGAAAATGGAACTAAACTGTCTTATGCTAGTTAAATGTATGTTGAATGTGACGCAGGTTCGAAATAATGTAAGGTTTGGTGAAACATTATCGATATAATCGAGACGATTATAAGTCAGGATGGCCGAGTTGTAGGTCACTGAAAGTTCTCAAAAGATTTTTGCGTTTAAAATGCCATCTAGGAGATGTTTCACCATCCCGATTTAAAGGGACATCGTCCACATATGTGACAGTTCGTTGTAGGAAGAAGAAGAACCGTTTTGTAAAACAGACGAGGCACTCCGTTTTGTACCGTCGATGAAGGAAGAAAATAAAGATTTGATAAGCCGGTGACATCCGAGTTTTCCTTAACCCCCAGCAAGAGTTCTTAGTGCTTATACATCCATTGATGATAGTCCCCTACTCTTTATCATGCAGATCTGCGTTCCTCAGGGTCACTCTTAGATTTTGCTATTCACTATATACCACCAAGTATTATAAACAATGCCGTAATTTAGGAAAATTATCTTCTGTACTTCACTAATAAACTACTTTCATACACTTCACGGCTATTGTACGACCAAATTAAATTCTTTTCCTGACTTCTTCGGAATGGCGACTTTAGTCAAAAAGGAACTTCTTCCGCCCTCTCAGAATCTTCTTCTTATTCTGTCCCATCGACGTGTCACACCGAGACCGAGGAACCGCATTTCTCTCGGTCGGGGTGCGTTTTAGTTTTCTGCTCTCGCGGCAGGCTTACATGCTTGCTTCAGTACATGACATACTGAAGCGTCCATAGCAGAAAACTTGAACGCAGCCCGACCGAGAGAGATGCGTTTCCTCAAGCTCGAGATGACATGCGGATGCGAAGGAGAAGAAGAAGACTGGTTACATGTCTTTTTGGCAAATCGTCCAGCGTACTGATCGGTCCAGGAAAATTTCATCGGCTCATTTTCGCGTCATCGAAGTTTGGAAAATTATTATTCAAGTAAGTTTTAATAGTATAGCAATTTTAAAAGAAGTTATCATTCTTATTAATGACCTATTCACGCCATACAGGGGATGCGCTATATAAACATCCATCCACAAATTATTGGTGGTATCATCCTTGTAAATTTATATTGCAAAATTGTTGGGAACTTGCTGTGGTAAACAGGGACAGGCAATAACAAAAACATCGTGTTCGTTAATTCTAACTGAAATATCTTTGAGTTCGAGAGGCAAAACAACGGTCCATTAAATTTACCCGGAGTAAAAGTTGCAAATAATACACCTATGACAGCAAAAGAAAATTCACCACGATATTTTTCACAAATAAATCGAGAATCTGAAAAATCTGTAAGTTTTCAATCACAATTTCGACTATCATCGATACCAATATCAACAGGATTTTATAATCGAATGGCCCTATGACCAAAATTTAGTAATAGTATAAGTAAAACTGATTCGCAGTTTTTTTGCCTGAAAAATTTAAGGAAATTTGAGGCTAGTAGTGCCAACAACAATTTACGTTATAAAACGGATACATCGATAAATGGTTTCAAAAATTTAACAAGTACAAATTATGAGCCAAGAGGCCAAAAGCAACAAGAACACCAACAGGATCCTAAAATCATCAAACAAGATCGGTAATTGATAGCAGTAGTATACATAAAGCAGACGAAGCTGTCAGTTCTAGTGGCGTTGGAATATCTGTTGATCGTGTTGAAGTCTCTTGGATAGAGCCCGCAGTACCATTAACTACCGTAGCTTTAAGACAGGGCTTGGACGAATGGGGACGCAGGTCCTCCTTCCTTTTTTTATAACACGTTACAATTTTGCAGAAGAACAACTCTAGGAGGCCTCTTCGACAATGAGTAAAATACAACTTTGGTGAGTACCCCAGTTTTTGTCTATTCGTCCAAGCATATAAACGTAGATTAAAATGTTATTCGAAACTTAAAAGAACATGTTATTCTCCACAAATCTATATGTAGGGTGGAACAGGTAGATGTGCTATTGCTCCTATGTGCAACACGCACCCAAATATATACATACTTTTTAGCTTACAGAGAATTAACACACACATACCTGATTCCAGAAATTTATCGATTTATTAAACATAACGTAGAGTATTAATTGGATTATTGGATTTAGTTGATTAGATTAGGTTGGTTATGAGAAAAGTTAATTGATGTTATTATCTTATTATGTATACATAAGTACATACATACATACCTGAATATGGTACCTATGTTGATTAACCAAACATAACGTAAATTACTAATTGAGTTTAGTTATTTAAGACATATAAGAAAATTTACAATTCGTTTTTTTATGATCTTTTTTTATGCATATATATCAACATGCTGTTGAAATACTCCGATGATCTTGGATTTGAAAGCGTGCTATCATCACCATATAAAGTAGAAAGACAGAAAACAATGTGTTTCGTTTTATAACCTTTATTAGACTGACTGAGTAAAAATATTTTGTATAATGACATCTGAAGTGGGGTGCGTTCTAAAACTACTATATAATATAAGGCTGTGTTTACACTTGTTGATAATTAAGACTACGTTACACAAGTATATATAAAAAATTTCAAATAAGATTATTTAATTTAACAAATGTTGTAAAACTAACACCCCTTCTCAACATACAGTGAAATTAAATTAACATAAGCCAATTGTTCTTGCAAGTTTTTCGGGCTTTGGTCCATCTAATGGTTTGGTTAACATATCGGCAACCATGTTGTTAGTAGGACAATGAACTGCTGCAATTTCCTTTTCAGATATATGTTGATGCACAAATTTGTATTTTATATCAATGACAGGCAGATCGTTAAGTAATTTGATACATCCTTGGTTGTCTTCAAATATCTTGATAGGAGTTTTTATATTCTGGTCAAAATCTTTTAATACTCGAACTATCCAGATCAGGTCGCGGAGTGCTTCAGCAAAAGCAATAAATTCAGCTTCAGTCGAAGACAATGATACTGATGTTTGTTTACGACTCGTCCAACCTATTAGTGCTCCATTGAAAATAAAACAATATCCGGTATTTGTTTTCCTATCTATCTGGTCTCCGGCCCAATCAGCATCTACATAACAATTAAAATTTCCATCATTATAATAGTTACCTAATTTTAATTTATACGACTTTGTTGCTTTCAAATATCTGAAAACTCTTTTAACTTCGTTCCAATCGCTTTGTTTTGGATCGCTTACACGTCTAGCTAATATTGATGTTGCAATAGCGATGTCTGGTCTTGTATTTGTTGATAAGTATAACAACGATCCGATTACACTTCGATAAACCTCGTGTGATGCGAATGGTTCTTCATTCATTTTTTGTGTTAAATAACCAACATTCATTGGTGTAGTTGAATCCTTGGCATTTTCTAAATTATATTCATATAATTTGTTTAAGATATGTTTTTCTTGATTCATATGAAATATATTATCTTTATCTCTTTCGAATTGGATTCCAAGATAATATTGTAAAGATTGCCAAGATTTTTGATAATAAATTCAGTATTCATTAATATTTCAAAATCATCAACAAGTTTTATATCTGTTGATTGTTATGGAAGTATGTTGAGTGATTGACTTCGGACGTAAAGTCCATACTGCCAGCATGAGCTGACAGATCACTCGACGGACAGCGTTCACTGCAGGGCGGCACGCTAGCTCGCCTCGGCTGATTGGCGGAGAGTGTGGGGAGGTTCCACGAAAAACCTGCCGCTGCCGTCAGCCATAATCAAAAAAAATCGTGCCTATCAACACAAAAGCCGGCACACATTCGGTCCTGAAGGGACCCTTACGTCACTTACCTGTATACCATCCACGAAGGTGCAGATGTTTCGGCCTTACTGCATGCCCCAACCACCCATTTGACACTGAGGGCAGATAGTTTACAGTGTCCCTAATTGACCTGAAAGGAGAGAAAGTAGCGGACCTAAACGACCTTCACGTGCGAGGGCTCCAAGATATGAAGGAAGAATTAAAACTTTCAAAGATTCATATCTACGTTATAATTGCCAGGTTAACAAAAAACTTCATCACTCCCACGTCGTTCAAACTTAGAGCTAAATCACCCAAGGAACATGAGCCTAGCGATACGGGTGTTTCACAACACGTTAATAATTAGTTAGTGTTATACTGTGATATGTTATCTTTAATAGCAAACAATCCACTCATGTCTCAATATATTATCTTTAAGCTCTTCAGGACTTATTATAATGCTCTAGGTATATTATTTCCTGCTTTCGCTGACAATTTGTGAACTGTTCCTTCACTCGGGATTCCGACAAACTAACATGACTGACTTTATACGCCTAATATGGGTTCCGTATGAGAATTCCCAAATTCTATTTAAATTCTAATAGCTAATAACAAAAAAACATCTTTGCTTAGTTAATGTTAGAGATCATATAATGAATCATGATAGGGAATGGCTACAGCTCGACAGAATCCAGTAAAAGCATTTAAAGATACTAACATCTACTTATATATTCCGCGCTAACCGAACAGTCTATTGAATTTCCTTGAGGGGAATTTTGTTCATTTCTTCCCTCCCTTTTCTTTTTCTTATAAATAAATTTGTTTTTAATTGAATAAAAATTATTTGTTACAAAAACTCTGTTAAGAAAATATATCTACGTACCTAGTTGTATAATTTAATGCATTTATAGATGATAATACGTTTTTTTAAAAAAAATTTCACAAAAAAAATCTTACAGCAGTCTTGGCTGCAATCTCTTAGACCGAACGATTCCTTTTGATTTCTTTGTTATATAGTTATATAGTTATTGATTGTGTATATAATTCTTTAAATCATTTTGTTTTCTGTTAATTTGTTCTTATTTGTTTTTTTTTAGACAAACGTTAATTCAAATGATTTTTCTTAGTTCGTCCAGAATCTGTATTTAAAACTAGGCCTTTTTTACACTTGACAGCACACGAAAAGGGTGTTGGCCTACGGCGAAAAATCTACAAATTGCAACTCCGTAGAGCTTTGTGTATCTTAGGAACGGTTTACTTCTTGATGATATTTATTGTATATTACTTAGTAAAACGCTTGTTGTTATTTCATTGTGTTGACTGCGCAAAGCATCGCAACCTTTTAGTAAACTCACAGTAAGTTCTGGTAGTAGTCCGACTGTATCGTCAGTACCATCGCTCAGAAGAGCTGATTCCAATTCATGATTAAATATCTAGGCGACCAATAAAAGTAGAAACTATTTATATGTACGCTTTTCAATCCTTTGAAAACTTCACTGAAGTTCAAATTGTAGTTTTGTAAAGCCGTCCGTTTTTAGGGTTCTAACATGTGAATTGTATTGTCGGATCCGTTTACTTGGCGAAGAAATACAGTTGCTTCTACGTATTTATGGTGAAAACTTTCCGTTCTAAACGAGTTTTAACTTGATTTGTATAATAAAGCTGGACATGTGGATACCACCGAATACTTTTAGTATCGATCACGAACTGGTGAAATGTATCTTGGTGTGACCAGTCCGAGAAATATTGATTTCAAAGCCCTTGGTCGCCTGCATCAAAACTTCCTTGCTCAACAGCGAATTTTGTTAAATTTATGTATGTCTCAAAATTGGACGGAAGACAGAAACGCTAGAATTAAAACATCCCGGCCAACTTATCTCTGGAGCAGCAAAAAGTTCTTCCCTTTCAAAGAGCTCAGCAAAATTTTCTTTCTCTTTGGCCAGCACCCTTTGGAAATTCCTTTTTGGGCCAGATGTCGTTGAGGATTTTTGATGATCAGTTTTCTGACTTCGTTCGTGCACGCGACTTTTACTCGAGAAGTAAGACAGATTGATTCTTCTTGTTCTTTGTCATCCCCAGCCAGTCATCTGCAGCTTGAGGAAATGCATTTCTTTCGGTCGGGTTGCGTTCATTTTTTTTTTATGCTTGACGCAGCCGGCCTACACGCTTCAGTAATTCTTGTAGCATATTGCTATATGCAATACGCTACGACCATAACATGATCGTAGCTATTACGATATCATCTACATGAATTGTTGGTGGATTTTCCTTGTATACAAACATAAATCATTTTTACTTTGTACATAACCATTTTTCTTTATAATTGAATCGAATTTGTTATTCCATTCGTTAGCGCCTTGTTTAAGACCATATAAATTTTTTATTAATTTACATACCTGATTGGTATTACCTACTATAAATCCTTTAGGTTGCTTCATATAAACTTCATGAGATAAATCGCCGTTTAAATATGCAGTTTGTATGTCGAAATGTCTAACTACCATGTTTTTCATTCCAGCTACAGTTAGCAAAATTTTTAGTGTTGTTGGATTTGCTACTGGCGCAAAAACTTCGTCATAGTCACGACCTTATTTTTGTGAAAACCCTTGAGCGGCTAAACGTGCCTTAAACTTTACTTCATTACCATCTTGATCTGTTTTTGTTTTATAAACCCATTTGCATCCAATAGCGCTTTAATTTGGAGGCAAACCTGTAATTTTACAAGTTCCATAGTTGTGGAGTGAATTTATTTCTTCAGACATAGCTTTTAAACAATTTTCTGCATTTGGTCCATGTATAGCTTCTTCATATGTCATTGGATCTGGATCACTTTGTTTCGTGGCTTTATTTGCTTCCATAATCAGACGTTTTGGTGAAACACTCTTGTTTAGTCTTGTAGAAAATCTTACATTCTGATTTTCATTGTATTCCCCTTCTGGATCATTATCAACTATTATAGTTTCTTGATTGACATCTGTTTCATGTTGAACTGGTTCATCTACTGGATCAGAATTTAATATTTCGACTTCATGATTTGGTTCTTCTTGTATTTCATTTTGAATTTAGTTTGATATTACTTCGTTTTCAGCTTCAATAAATTTTACATTACGACTGATTTTGATTTTGTTCGTCCGACTGTTCAGAAGACGATAGGCTTTTGTACCGCTTTCGTATCCAACGAAATATAATTTTTCAGCTGTATTATCCAACTTTTTGCGTTCGTCTTTCGGAATATGGACATATGCTGATGTACCAAAAATATGAAGATAACTAAAACTTGGTTTTTTTTTGTACCAGAGTTGATATGGTGTTGATTTTATACTTTTACTTGGTAAACAATTAATTATGTGATTTGCTGTATTCACCGCCTCTTACCAATATTGTTTGTGCAGATTTGAACTATTTAACATACAACGTACCATTTCTATTAAAGTTCTATTAAAACGCTCAGCAACACCATTTTGCTGTGGAGTTTTTGGTACAGTAAATTGCGTTAAAATTCCATTATTTTTGAGATAGCCATGTAGTTCTTTTTTCATATATTCACCAAATCTGTCCGACCTGATAATTTTGGGCACTTTACCGTATTGTGTCTTCATCATTTCTATAAATTCAACTAATTTTTGTTTTACATCGGATTTTTCTTTCAGCGAATATATGTCGTTATATCTAGAATAATCATCAATTAATGAAAGTATATATTTATTACCTCTAGGTGTAGAAACTTGTAGTGGTCCACATACATCATCAACTTATCAGCTGATTTGGTTAATGATTTTTGTGGAAATGGATCTCTGGTTTGTTTAGAGTGTAGACATATTTCACATATATCGTTATGATCACAATTTTCAATTTTAATGTCAACTGCCAGTTCGGTCATTTTACGTATATCAATTAAATTTCGATGTCCAAGTATCTTATGCCATTCGTGAATACATTTCGATTTTTGCGGATTAATTACGTTGAAGGCTTGGTGGTTTGCTTTGAAAATGTCGTTTCGTGAATTCACCACCATCAAGGTTTTTCCATCTTTATTTATTTCACATTTTTCATTTTTAAATATAATACTGCATCCGTTTTTAGCTAATTTACTGACTGATAGTAAATTACATTTAAGTTTCGGTACGAATTGGACTTCATTCAGTTTAATTTTACCACATTCAATTTTAAATTCAACTATGCGAGTACCATTTATTGGTAGATTACTACCATCAGCTAGTTTTACTGAATTTATATCTGATTTATTTAGTTTTGTAAAAAGTGGTTCATTATTGCACATGTGTGAAGACGCACCTGAATCAATACACCATTCAGAAAAATTTACTTTATTTTGTTGATTAGCCATTAAACAAATTAAAACATCTTCACAATCACTTTTATCTTCATCGTTTTTCTGCACTATGTTAATTTTATGTACATGATTCTCATTTTCTTTCTTCTTTTTCCACGCTGCAAATTTACGACAATCAGTTTTTATATGCCCCTTTTTCTTACAGAAAAAACAATAAACTTTAGAACTGTCAAAAGCGTTATTTACTTTATTAACTTTATAAACTTTTTCACCACTTTCGATTATATTTTCTGTATCTTGTCTTCTTTTATACTCTTCTAAAAGTTTATTTTTGACCATAGTTTTAGTCAAATCTGCTTCAGCACGTGATTCCAGTGCAGTAATCAAAACACTATAACTTTCAGACAAGCTAGACAAATACAATGCTACTGCTAAAGCGTCCGCTAATGGCTCACCTAATGTGTTCAATTCATCCATGCGTTCATCTATCGCATTTAAATGAATTTTCATATTTCCTCCCTCAGGTAATATCATTCGACATAACCGTCTTAAAAGTCGAACTTTATTGGATAAAGTTGATTTTTGATGATACTCCTTCAGTGATTCCCACATTGCTTTGGCTGTGTCTTTACTTTTAACATGAAAATACCAATATGTGCACGTGCTGTACCATCTTTTTTGTTCCATATAGCTAATTGTGTTGTATCTATAGGTGCTGTTTCTTCGATAACTGACCATAAATCTTCTTTTATTAATAAAAGTTCAATTTTATGTTTCCATACCTGGTAGTTATCATCATTCAATTTTGTAATTTGTAGCTTAGCTGCTTCCAGCATTTTCTTGTGGTGTAGCGGTTCACTATAAATATCTTTCTTAATTTTTTGATGTGATAGCAAATCTGGGCCCAAAACCTGCTGAAATACTCCGATGATCTTGGATTTGAAAGCGTGCTATCATCACCATATAAAGTGGAAAGACAAGTGAAAAAGTGAAAAAATCGTGCAGCTCATACCAAATTTAGATTATATAAGGAAGTTGGATAAGAAATTAGATGACAAAATACACATCGATAATATGCACATAGGGAATTCGAATGAAAATTATAAGGAAATATTTGAGGAGGCGATTAAGGTCGAAGAACATGGATGAAATCTTAAGATCTGCCTTTCTAGTAAGAAATTTGATCGTAAAAATGTTTCTTTGCCATTACTAACAAGTAATTTATATAGACTACACGTTATCTCTGCAGCTACCAAGCAAGTAGGTTTGAAGCAAACAACATATAAGAAATTCTCTAAATTCTTAAATGAGATGTCAGGAAAGGGTTTAATAGTGGGATAGAGAAAATCATTTCTGTTGATTTTGATCATCCAAACAGTAATTTTATATCTAGTGACAAAACATCTGATGATAAAAGTGAAAATAGTGCAGCACAACTGTTTCTTGCAAAAATAATGGAGCTATATCTGGTCACAGATGAACCAATTGTCATTTTTTCAAAGTAAGGTTACAGAAAAGGCGATAATATCGATATAAGAAAGCTAATAAAAGAATATGTAATTAAGAAAAAACTGGGAAATATTTTTTGTGCATTTTAATAATTATTTATTCTTAAATTTTTAATTATTTCACCTATTTTATAAATAAATTTTCACAAATCACTGGAAATTAGAAGTTCTTCTTCTTCTTCTTCTTCAACTATTGATTCTGATCCAGAGCTGTGGGCTCGTCACGCGAACTGAAGCTCTTTCACAATGGCTTGACCCTATGGGGTATAACGCCAGAAAAATAAACGTGCCGTGTCCGGCTATATGTTGAGTGCCATGTCCGGCTAGTGGTTGATTGCCAGGTCCAGCTGTTTATTGTTTGAGTATGTCGTGCAGTCACTTCCGACTATTGCTTGGTTGATGATTTAATTTATATTGATGTTCTCGATGGTAAACAATTGTGATGCCTACTGGTTAAGCAGTGATGGACAACAAAACAAGAGACATCTACAAAGCAAAAAACACATAACATACAAGGATGTACACACAATCACTACACAGGGAATAGGATAGGAAGGTCTCTTTGCATTTTGCCACTTAGGGTGAATTAATTAGTTTATTTGAATGCATCGACGGCGCATTTACACCTGCAGCAGTCCTGCGGCTTCTTATGGTACTATTACAATGTTGAGTGATTGGTTTGGACGTGAAGTCCAGACTGCCAGCATGAGCTGACAGATCACTCGGTAACAGCGTTGACTGCAGGGCGGCACGCTAGCTTGCCTCAGCTATTGGCGAAGAGTGTGGGGTGGGTACCACGAAATACCTGCCGCTGTCAGCTTACCATGGACAAAAGGAAATCGTGCCTGTCATCCTGAAACGGAGACTCATAAAAGGAAAGGCACACACTAATCCTGAAGGGATCGCGTACATCACTCACCTGAAGTTGATCCTAAGGATCGGATGACCTGATCCATTGCCGTCCCCGGCCTCCCATGGCATCCTGGCTACTCGGTTAGGATGTCCCTGCTTGTATACCTGTATGGAGTAGAAAGGGAAACCTCGGGAGAGGGAAAGTGAGAAGAAACAACCTAAGATTTACTCCATACTGGGACCTGTTTTAATTGATAACTATGTCACATATATACATTTCGAAAAAAAAATTTTCTTATAATCACCCCCGAAGCATTAAAAATGAGTGGAATTCCGTTGCGTGTTTTAGTTTCTCCCTTTTTTCTTGTTTTTTTTTTCTATTAAATACTTTATTTTGTACATTTACTGATTTACATTTCCGTACTGGTTAATGCCGTGGTAACCCAAAGGGAGTTGAGGTTAGAATCCGAGAATCCAATAATCTCCTTTTAGTAGGTAAGCGTATTGTTCGCGGGTTATGTTAGAAGCTGGGTCGTCCCCAGAAGGCCTTCTGGAATACGTAAGTTAAAACCGGGAATTTCACGCAATTTCACGTTGGGTTGCACGCTTACAATAGCACAACTCTATTTTTCTGTTTTTGTTTTTTTTTTCTTGTTGTTTAATTTCTTTTGTGGTACTTTTCCCAACTTATCTTACAGTGTTCCTGTGAATGGCAGCGTTAAATAAGGACAAAAATTCTTCAACTATCCAATACTCGACGTATCAATTGGGATAAACTGTATTTACAATGGTACACGTACAATGCACACTTAACTAAGACCGGATTTGTCAAATGTTCTGCCAGAGACTGCGCCCGATTAGTCTGACAAATCATCACTGCAGTCATTCAACGATTAATATAAAAAACTTTTATTAAGAAGGATCTATAATATAAGAAAGTTCACTTTGTCCACATTAGTTCAAAATGTTGAAATTTTCTTGCCAATGGCAGCGTTAGACACGGACGCAAAAATTATTGGTCGTCGACTCTTAATATAAAAAAATTGTATTTAGGTAATAACCTAATATGATAAGTGCACTTTGTCCAAATTATTTCAAACTGTTCTTGCCAATGGCAGCCCGATTAGTCCGACAAATTATCATTGGTCGTCGACTCTTAATATTGTTACGTGCAATAGAAAGAGACAACTGGTGACATCTACTGGCAATAAACAACTTCAGGTTCGGAGAGTAAATGACTTCAGGTTCGGAGAATCGATTATGAAATCTACAGGAAAGTTCAGGAATAGAACAAATAGAATAGTCAAGAAGCTTTTGGAATAGAACACTCCAGAATAATCCGGAGAGTTTCTAGGGTATAAATATAACAGTTGTCATCGCCAGAAAATGAGTCTTGTTTTAGACGTTGCAGTGTTAGCAAGCGAAAGTAATAAAGAAGCGAAAGAGTGTAATTAGATTGCGATAATTGAAAGTACAGTGTTAGCGATAATTAGAGTTGAGTTGATTAAATGAATGTTTGTGAACTTTATATTATTTAAGTGTAATAAAGAACTTATATATTAATTATTTAATATTGTGTTTTAAATAACGAACCAAAGGCCACGCTCGCAACAATATATAATTTTTTTTTTTTATATAGTACTATAACATGAAAAGTTCACTAAGGCGGGATTTGTCAAATGTTCTGCCAGAGACTGCACCCGATTAGTCTGACAAATTATCATTACAGTCATTCAACGATTAATAAAAAACTTTTATTAATAAGGATCTATAGTATACGAAAGTTCACTTTGTCCACATTAGTTCAAAATGTTGAAATGCTCTTGCCAATGCCAGCGTTAGACGCGGACGCAAACTTTATTGGTCGTCGATTCTTAATATAAAAAAAATTGTATTTAGGTAATAACCTAATATGATAAGTTCACTTTGTCCAAATTATTTCAAACTGTTCTTGCCAATGGCAGCCCGATTAGTCCGACAAATTATCATTGGTCGTCGACTCTTAATATAAAAAAATTTATTTAATATAATACGAAAAGTTCACTAAGGCAGGATTTGTCCAATATTATGGACAGCGATTGCGCCAGGTACGTCCGACAAAGTTCTATTGCAGTCGTCGACTATTAATATAAAAAAATTTGTATTTATGTAATAATCTAATATGATAAGTTCACTTTGTCCAAATTATTTCAAACTGTTCTTGCCAATGGCAGCCCGATTAGTCCGTCAAATTATCATTGGTCGTCGACTCTTAATATAAAAAAAATTTATTTATATTGTTGCGGGCGTGGCCTTTGGTTCGTTATTTAAAACACAATATTAAATAATTAATGTATAAGTTCTTTATTACACTTAAATCACATAAAGTTCACAAACATTCATTTAATCAACTCAACTCGAATTATCGCTAACACTGTACTTTCAATTATCGCAATCTAATTACACTCTTTCGCTTCTTCAATTACTTTTGCTTGCTAACACTGCAACGTCTAAAACAAGACTCTTTCCCTGGCGATGACAACTGTTATATTTATACCCTAGAAACTCTCCGGATTATTCTGGAGTGTTCTATTCCAAAAGCTTCTTGACTATTCTATTTGTTCTATTCCTGAACTTTCCTAACTTTCATAATCGATTCTCCGAACCTGAAGTCATTTACTCTCCGAACCTGAAGTTGTTTATTGCCAGTAGATGTCACCAGTTGTCTCTTTCTATTGCACGTAACACTGCCCCCTTCTTAAACTTGTTCGTCCCGAACAACAGGTGGTCCACGGTCTTGATGCTCGTAGTATTGACATAAGCGGTCCAAATGAACAATTTTGTGCTTGCCTCTTGTGCCACGCTGAATCCTGTATACCACGTCATTAATTCTAGTTACTACTGAATATGGTCCTTCCCAGTGTTGTTGCAATTTTGGAGAACGTCCCTTACGTCGTTTCGGGTTGTACAGCCAAACAAGATCACCTTCGTTAAATCCTGCGGAATTAGCGCGTAAGTCATAGCGGGTCTTCATCCGATCAGTATTTGTTGCTAATTTCGTCCTCGTGGCCTCGTGTATATCGGCTAATTGTTGTTTGAGCTCCGATACGTAGTCTTCTGGTAATTTTTGTTCTCCTCTGGGGGTACCGAATTTGAGGTCGCTAGGTAAACGCATCTCTCTTCCGAATATGACTTTGGCTGGGGTTTGTCCGGTAGTACTATGAACGGCTGATCTATAAGCCATTAGGAATACAGGAATATGTCGATCCCAATCGCGTTGATGATAGTCAACTACTTTCTTTAGATGCTCGATCAATGTTCTGTTGAAGCGCTCTACCATGCCATCAGATTGTGGGTGTAGAGGAGTTGATCTAGTTTTTCCTATTCCCAACATTGTACACATCTCCTGGAAAGTCCGCGATTCGAAGTTCCGTCCTTGGTCCGAATGAAGTTCGTGAGGCACACCAAACCTACTGACCCAATTCGTTATTATTTGTTCCGCAACTATGGTTGCCTCTTGATTAGGGATTGCATAAGCTTCAGGCCATTTACTGAAATAGTCAATGGCAACTAATATATAACGATTACCGCCATCCGTTTCTGGAAAAGGTCCAGCGATGTCTATAGCTATCCTTTCAAAGGGGGCTCCGACATTATACTTATGCATTTCTCCTCTGCTTCTGTGTTGCGGCCCTTTGCAAGCAGCACAGACAGTGCATCTGCGGCACCACTCCTCCACATCTTCTCGCATATGTAACCAATAAAACTTTTCTCGTATTTTGGAAATGGTTTTGTTCACTCCCAAATGTCCTCCAGAGGTTCCACCGTGCATTTCTTCTAGAACATCTTTGACGTTTGATGCCGGCACGACTATCTGCATTCGGAAAGATTCGCCATTAGGTGCTTCCCACTTGCGTTTTAATATACCACATTCAACATGAAGGGAGTTCCATTGAGCCCAGTAACTTTTCAGCTTCTCACTTCGTTCCGAAATATCCTTCCAGTCTGGTCTTTCCATGTCTTCTTTCCAAGCAAGAATAGGTGAAATGTCCGGATCTTCTCGTTGTGCTGTTCTCAGGTCCTCGTTGTCCCAACCTGTAGATAGTTCCACGGTTACCAACTGTATAGTTGCTGTGGTTTCTTTTTCTTCCATCCGGGCGCAATGTTTGCATTCAAGTTTGCATGGACGTCGTGAAAGGGCGTCTGCATTTCCATGGATACGACCTCTTCGGTGTTGTATTTCAAAATCATAAGCCTGGAGTCGTTCTATCCATCTCGCCACTTGTCCCTCAGGATTCTTAAACTGCAGAAGCCATTTAAGCGCTGCATGGTCAGTGCGAAGGATGAATTTCTGTCCGTAGAGATATTTATGAAAATGCTTTGTTGAACTTACAATGGCAAGTAGCTCCTTTCTTGTAGCACAATAATTTTTCTCTGACTTTGAAAGTGCTTTGCTATAGTAAGCTACTGGAACTTCTTGACCATTCTCCTCCTGAGAAAGCACTGCACCAATACCTTCATTGCTGGCATCCGTGTCTAATGTAAATGTTTTTCCCAGCTTTGGATAGTGAAGTACTGGAGCCTCACAGAGCTGTTGCTTCAAATTTTCAAAACTTTCGTTGCATTTATCCGACCATATGAACGGCTTTCCCTTTTCGGTAAGTTGATGTAGGCTTCTTGCTATATCTGCAAAACCTTTCACGAATCGCCTGTAGTAGGTAGCTAAACCAAGAAAACTCCGTAATTGATGTTTATCCTTTGGAACTGGCCAATTTTTGACGGCTTCTATCTTCTCTGGATCGGTTCTCACTCCTTGTGATGAAACTATGTGCCCTAAATATTTAACTTCATTTTTGAATAGAGCACATTTACTCGCACTGAGCTTCAATTTTGCATCTTTGAGTCTTTGAAGTACGTCCCGTAAGTTGTTTTTATGTTCCATGAATGTCCTTCCGATTACTATTATGTCATCCAAATAGACAAGACATGTTTTCCAGGTTAAACCACGTAGAACACATTCCATTAGTCGTTCGAATGTGGCTGGAGCATTACATAACCCAAATGGCATTACTTTGAATTGCCATAAGCCACTGCCAACTGAGAAAGCAGTTTTCTCTCGGTCCTCGGGATGTATTTCCACTTGCCAGTAACCACTCTTCAAATCCAGCGTGGAAAACCATTGCGCTCCGGAAAGGGTATCCAATGTGTCATCAATCCGTGGTAATGGATAGCTATCTTTTCTCGTCACGTTATTTAGTTGGCGGTAGTCTACACAGAATCGGGTGCTGCCATCCTTTTTCCTAACCAGAACAACCGGCGATGTCCAAGGGCTGTTAGATTCCTCTATGATGTCTTGTTTCTTCATGGAGTTCATCATGTCTGCAACTTCTGGTTGTTTGGCTAATGGCAATCTTCGTGATGTCTGTCGAATGGGCCTGGAATCTCCTGTATCGATTCGATGCTGGACAAGATTTGTTTTACCGTAGTCATCATCATTCATTGCAAATAATTCCGAAAATTCATCGATCACCTCTTTGGCATCGTTGTGTTGTTGTTCACTTAAGACACTGGACGAAAGAAGTTTCTGAACCTGTTGAGTAGTAGCTGGTATAGTTTTTGTCTCCTTATCATTACTACCATTATCCAAATTGACGATTTGGTAAATGGGTTCACAATTTCCAACTATAGCACCTTCTTTTAGTTGTACCTCATTTTCGGATGTGTTGACCACTCTGACTGGTATTAATGTTGCACCTTCTGCCTTCACTAAAGTCTTGCCAACAATGATGCTGGATGTAACTTTTGTGGGGTAAGGCTCCACCAGATAGAATCGGCAGGTCCCGATGTCATCAGTAAGCTTTGTCCATATTAGTGTCTCGGAGCATGGCGAAAGAGTAATATTTTCGCAGACCATCGTCCTTACTTTCGCAGGATAATCTGCTCCTTCTCCTAGTCTCATAGGAATTTCTATATTGCCATATTTGAGAATCCGCTCTCCGACATCCAGATTTATTTTGTATGTGGTCATGAAGTCTATTCCAAGAATGCATTCATCCATTATGTCTGAAACCAGGAAAGTGTGAGGAAATAGTAGTTCGCCTAGTTGAACATCTAAAGTTATTTCTCCAAACACCTGTGCTGCTGCTCCAGTTGCTGTTCTTAGTAGATATTTGGTGGTGTTGTGAAGCCATTTGTTCTTAACAAGATCTGCTCTAATAATTGATCTTGAAGCTCCAGTATCGATAGTAACTGCGCAGTCATGTTTTCCTACACTTCCATATATAACAAGACTGCTATTATTTCTCTGTAACTGACCTACTTGGATGATGACTTCGGGGCTGTCGATTCCACCAACCAACTTCTGCCCCACAAAGTTGGTTTTTACTAGTTTTCCGACTGCTCAACAGGAGAGGCGATGCGACTAGTCGCTCCTTGATATCTAGTCTCTCCACGAAAAGCTTGTTCCCCGGCTCGACATCTTTGGCATTCTTCTTTCCCCTCTACTTCTGGTGATTCCACTCGTCGACGTTTTCTGCAGTCTCTTTGAAGGTGCCCTGGTTTTTTACAATTCCAGCATCGAGGGACACCACGTGAAGGCGGGCTCTGTGATGATTGCACTCTGTTACAAGTACATTCTTCCACTGAAATTTCTCTCACTCGTACTGCACTCCGTGAAGCTTGTCTGGCGGATTCGTATGCTAATGCATAGGCTAGTGTTTCTCCTGTTGATTTCTTTCCTGCTAGCCTTAATGATTGTTGCAAATTTTGATCTGTAATAGCGTTCACAAATGCCTCCATCGCCACTTCATTGAGAAAATCTGCATTCACGCTGGAGTATGACAGATGCGCTAATCTTTCTACATCTGCCTGCAGTTGTTGTAGTGATTCGCCATGTTTTTGAATCCTGTTGCGCAACTGTAGGCGATATACTTGCTGTATGTGCTCATCTCCGTAACGTGATTCTATCGCCTGTACTAATGAAGAGTAATTACGTTGATTTTCAATCGGTACAGTTTGTAAGAGTTCTGACGCAGGACCTCGAAGTGCTAACACCAGAGCTATAGCTTTGTCTTCATCATTCCATCCATTTACCTCTGAAGCTGCCTCGAATTGTCTCTTGAAGATATGCCACGAATTTTGTCCATCAAATATGGGAGGTTTCATTCTACCTGCACCGGATATTTTAGTTGCTACGCTTAGAGGCTGACGATGCTTTATTCCTTCCAGATCTGCTTTAAAGTTATCAAGCTGTTCCGTGACAGTTTGTTGTACTCCCGACACTTGTTGTCGAACTTCCAACACTTCCTGCTGTATTCCTTCAATTTTCATATTTTGTTTGTCTAATGAAACTTTCAGAAATTTCTTCTGTTCCTCCAAACAAGTTTCTAGACAATTCTGCAAAGAATTCTTTTGTTCATCCCAACGGGATTCCAGAGAATTCTTTTGTTCCTCAAAAGCATTCTTTTGCTCGTCCAGACGGATTTCCATAGATTTCTTTTGTTCCTCGAGAGAATTCTTTTGCTCATCAAAACGGGCTTCCATTTTACTCATTAAAGTACTCAAAAGCTGTTCCATTTTCATCGCAGGCGCTTCTTCAACTTCGATTTCTTCCAAGTTCTCTTCGAAAACAAATGTTTCAGGATTCTTTCCTTCCTCTATCAAAGATTGTCTAAGTCGCTCGACTAGAACTTTCTTTATGCCTGTCGTTTGTAATGACCGGTTCCCTAACTCTACTTTCAAATCCTGCGTTCGAAGCTCGTCCACTTTGCGCCCCATTATTTTAGTAATTATTTTCCAGAACTTTCACAATTTAACACAATTTCTCAAAATTAATCACTCTTTTAATTTTTAGTCAATTGCCACCACTTTATTTCTCAAATTTATTTCACTTCTGACACCAGTTGTTGCGGGCGTGGCCTTTGGTTCGTTATATAAAACACAATATTAAATAATTAATGTATAAGTTCTTTATTACACTTAAATCACATAAAGTTCACAAACATTCATTTAATCAACTCAACTCGAATTATCGCTAACACTGTACTTTCAATTATCGCAATCTAATTACACTCTTTCGCTTCTTCAATTACTTTCGCTTGCTAACACTGCAACGTCTAAAACAAGACTCTTTCCCTGGCGATGACAACTGTTATATTTATACCCTAGAAACTCTCCGGATTATTCTGGAGTGCTCTATTCCAAAAGCTTCTTGACTATTCTATTTGTTCTATTCCTGAACTTTCCTAACTTTCATAATCGATTCTCCGAACCTGAAGTCATTTACTCTCCGAACCTGAAGTTGTTTATTGCCAGTAGATGTCACCAGTTGTCTCTTTCTATTGCACGTAACAATATAATAATATAATATAAAAAGTTCACTAAGGCAGGATTTGTCAAATGTTATGGCCAGCGACTGCGCTAGGTAAGTCCGACAAAGTTTTATTGCAGTCGTCGACTATTAATATGAAAAAAATTTGTATTTATGTAATAATCTAATATGATAAATTCACTTTGTCCAAATTATTTCAAACTGTTCTTGCCAATGGCAGCCCGATTAGTCCGACAAATTATCATTGGTCTATCCTCTTGCTAGCGGTCCCGTGTCGAGTACCGTTCGGCCAGTCCCGCTATTTTTGTGGGGTGTTGTACAAATATTTTCCCGTTCCTTTGTTTCTCAAAGCGTTATGAGTAGTCTAAATGCGATATGGACCTGTAAACTAGAGTATTCTTATCTTCTCCTTTTATTAATGATTTGATGGTTATTCAGCCGAATCGTGATTTTTCCAATTCTTGACGCTCCTCCTCGGCGAGCTTGTTTCCTTTCTGCCTTCGCTACTCTTCCCGATTTTCTCGTTTCTTGCCTTGGTTGTTTTCTAATTTTAACTATTTTCTCGCGATTTAACACCTTTCTTTTCTTCTATTCACCGCCGTTTTTCTTACTTATTTTTTTGTTTGTTCTTTCCTCACCCCTGTCACACAGTTAATGCCATCCATATCCTACTCACCAAAAAAAAACATGGCCGACCGTCCCTCTTCCGGCATTTTCGTTCCCCATTTTCTTGTGTTTCACCGCATGGTGCCAGCTGTTCCGTTGACAGTCATGGATGGGTAGGTTTCTGTACTATGACAAGGCTATGTTTACACCCGCAACCATAACAGGGCAGGGTCGTGTGATGCACCTGTGTGACAGACGATCCTGGAAGATGGTCGACTGAGCTAGCCGGTCTTAACACTTAGGCCTTATCCTGAGGCCCCCAATGTGTGACTCGACCTACGACCGTTACCGATGGGGAAATATAGAAGAAGACAGAAAATAAAATCCTCATAACGAGGCTAATCCAGAAGGGATTAGTGGTGAAACATCTACACATTTAAGGTAGAGATGGGCTAGACTAGGATCATCGTCCTTTATAAATTTTCGCTCGACCACCGCAGACTGTAGAAATAATGAAGAGAAAACAGAAAAGTAAAATCCTCATATCGAGGCTAATCCAGAAGGGATTAGTGGTGAAACATCTACACATTTTAGGTAGAGATGGGTTAGACTAGAATCATCGTCCTTTATAAATTTTCGCTCGACCACCGCAGACTGTAAAAATAATGAAGAGAAAACAGAAAAGTAAAATCCTCATATCGAGGCTAATCCAGAAGGGATTAGTGGTGAAACATCTACACATTTAAGGTAAAGATGGGTTAGACTAGAATCATCGTCCTTTATAAATTTTCGTTCGACCACCGCAGACTGTAGAAATAATGAAGAGAAAACAGAAAAGTAAAATCCTCATATCGAGGCTAATCCAGAAGGGATTAGTGGTGAAACATCTACACATTTAAGGAGGAGATGGGCTAGACTAGGATCATCGTCCTTTATAAATTTTCGCTCGACCACCGCAGACTGTAGAAATAATGAAGAGAAAACAGAAAAGTAAAATCCTCATATCGAGGCTAATCCAGAAGGGATTAGTGGTGAAACATCTACACATTTAAGGTAGGGATGGGTTAGACTAGAATCATCGTCCTTTATAAATTTTCGCTCGACCACCGCAGACTGTAAAAATAATGAAGAGAAAACAGAAAAGTAAAATCCTCATATCGAGGCTAATCCAGAAGGGATTAGTGGTGAAACATCTACACATTTAAGGTAGAGATGGATTAGACTAGAATCAACGTCCTTCATAAATTTTCGCTCGACCACCGCAGACTGTAAAAATAATGAAGAGAAAACAGAAAAGTAAAATCCTCATATCGAGGCTAATCCAGAAGGGATTAGTGGTGAAACATCTACACATTTAAGGTAGAGATGGGCTAGATAAATTTTTGGAGTGGGTTTAACGATTGGAATTGCTACGGTAGCTCCGCTGTCCGTAGTGCACCACGTGGGAAGGGGAAAACAAAGGGAAAAGGTGGGTCTACTAACAAGAGGTATACTGGCTTCTAGGTTGGGGTGGGTCATAAGCGGCACATTGGTACCCTGTAGTTGCCAGTTAAGCTGGCCGAATGCCTTTTTAGGGCTACCAGGAAGAAGACAAGCATCATCTACTTATATTCGGTCACTATCCGATCATGGTCTGATATCCTTAGCGTGGAAGACGCCGATGAGTTTACCTTGGAGGTCTTCGAGTTCATCTGACGAATTCCCTTTTCGAGATCTGATTCGACATTTAAGGAACTTGCGACTTAGGTTAGCACTGATCTGATTTTGAAAACTACTCTGTATGAAGTTCCGCCGATATACTTCCTGACCTACCTTGAATCCTACCTTTGTGCCTTGCTCAAATGCATGATTTAAGTTTTCTTGGACCTTGGCCCGAATTAACTGCACTTTGTGGGTCTCATCTATTGCAATGGGTTCGTTCAACGTGCCTAGAGTCCTCAGTAGTTTATAAGAATTTGCGTGTTCCACCATGTGAAATCCAAAAAGTACTTTATACGGAGAGAACCCAGTGGCCTGGTGTACTGAGCTCCGTAAGGAACTGGCGATGTAGCTCAGTTTCTCCTTCCATTAATTATGTTCGTTGTTGAGACATGCTCGGATTCCGGCTAATATGGACCTGTTGACCCGCTCGGATGCATTGGCCTGTGAGGAGTATACAGCAGTTCGGAGATGGTGTACACCGTACTTCTCTAATAATTTCGCGAACTGGGCCGACCGAAATTGGGATCCATTGCCTGTTATTATGGTTTCTGGGACTCCAAACATGTGAAATAGCTCGGTTTCCACAAACTGGCAAATTTGCTGAGCAGACGTTTTTTTAATAGGCTTTAACAAGGGATATTTCGAGAAGTGGTCCAGGGCTATATTCATGCAAATGTTTCCGTTTGACGATCTGGGGTAAGGACCTAGTAAATCAATATATATTCGCTGCCATGGTCGTTCGCTCTGAGACTGATTTCCCATGGGTGGTCTTAAAATGGTATTTGGAGCCTTTATTTCCTTACACGCGTCACATGAGCTTATATAATTTCGGACGTCGACGGTCATTCTTGGCCAATATAGGTGTCTTCGTAACCGTTCCAGAGTCTTTCCTATGCCTCCATGAGAAGACAATGGCGGATCATGCCCTCTTGAGATGACGCTGGTGACGAGCCCACGTGGAATCCAAAGCTTCCAGGCTTCTTCCTCCTGGACTGGATCCCCTGTTCTTGGAACGGTTCGGATGTAAACGAAACCCCCTCTGACACATAGATCTGGTAGCTTGTTTGAGGCCGATTTAACTCGCTGCCTCAGCTCTTCATACTCCACTGAATCGAAGTGTGGAGAGCTAAGGTCGACCTCGGGACCAGTCTCTTCTCTAGCTGTTAAACTGTCACAATATATTCGTGACAATACGTCAGGTACTACGTTGAGGCTTCCTTTCCGATGTTCTATGGTGAAGTCGAAGCCCTGAAGCTTCAGACTCCACCGGGCTAGTCTACCGCTGAAGTCCTTTTGGGACATCAGCCATCTCAAGCCAGCATGATCCGTCACGATCTTGAACGGCATTAGTTCTATAAAAGGTCGAAACTTCTGGACACTTAGTACTGCTGTCAAACATTCTTGCTCGGTGACGGTGTAATTACGTTGTGCCGAATTTAATTTTTTTGAGATGTATGCAATAGGTCTTTCGTGGCCTTCGTCATCCAGCAGCATCAGGACTCCACCAATTCCTTGTAGGCTGGCGTCACATTGAATGACGAACGGCTTGGTGAAGTCCGGACTCACTAGTAACGGAGCAGACGTAAGCTTCAGTTTCAATTGTTCTAGAGACATTTGAGCTTGCACCCAGGACATCTGGAGCTAACCCAAATAAGCGCCAGAAGGCTATCCCCAGGTACAGAGCTTGAGTGAGCCCCGGAACCACGTAGAAACGCACGTTCTGAGTCTCACTACGGAAAGTGACATCCAGGTCCACATGACCATGAACACTCGTCATGGCACCTTTAGCTACCTCCACTTGAGTCTTGTACCTGTTCCATTGGACCTCCGCCTCCGACAACCTCTCAAGAGGTCCCCGGCATAGGATACTGACAGTGGCACCACTGTCTAATAGACCTGACACGGCTTGCCCGAGTAGGTGTACTTCAGCATACGGCCGAATGTCGTCTGGTACCGACACTGTAATGTGGGCCAACTTCTTCCTCTCGGCTTTGACACGCTTGATATGCTCGCGCCACCGAACAGTGGATTTTTTTCTGGTTGGGCAACAGTACAGGTTTGTCATGGTCACATCAGTCTTCCACGGATAAGATGGAATTGTCCCCATTTTACACTAGCCTCCACCCCTTAATAGGGCTTGATGAACGCCTAGGACAAAGTTGACGCGATGATCGACGGACTCGTTCTGACTCTCTAAATGGTTCTTGAAAAGAAGGCATTCGAGGAGGAGATTTTGGTGGTACTGACCTCTGGTCTTGGCCAGCGCTATTCGGCTGACTATGGTTGAATGCTTGATTAGAATTCCGTGGCAGCTCAAGGCCCGGAAGTGGTGGTTGTGACATGCGTGGCATCGCAGGGGGTGGACGAGTGTTATCTATTGGTGGTACTGTAGGACCGGATGGACGTAGGGATTGAGACTGTAGTTCGGCTCGAAAATCATTGAGGCAGCGTGACATCTCGCCTCTGACTAGGTCGGCGATTTGTGCTTGTAGATCTGCTAGGTCTAAATATGTTTCACCTACTGCCGGCTCGCGTCTGACAGCTCCGCGCGCTGGGCTTGATCTAGGGACGAGGTCATCTGCCGTGATGTAGAAAGGAGAGATTCTTGACCGAATGCTCTGGTCATTGGGCGGTTGCCTGTCGGGCCGGTATAGGTATAGAAGTCAGTCTGATTAAGAAACAGCCTACAATTTGGACAGCTGGCTTTCTCTTTAATCCATTTCTGGAGACACTTCTTGTGGAAGATATGCCCACAATAGGTGGACACCGCTCGTGATTTGATCGTCCAGTCCGTATCCTGGCAGATTGAGCAAATTTCTAATGGCACCGCTTCGGGCGGAGTCCTTGATAGCGCCATTGTAACTGATCGAGGCGCACAAGTGTCGTAAGGATTTTCAAAGTGAACCTAACTCTTATATTCGATTAAAAAGGACGCGTATTGGCAAAAATTTTCTTCTACCAAGAAGGATGAATCTCAAACAAGTTCTAACGTTTATTCTACCCGGAAGAATGTGTACCAAACGATTTCAAAAAGAATTCTTCTACAAAAGGAATGTGTATCCAGCAATTTCAAAAATTTCTTATACAAGGAAGAATGAATATCAACCAATTTCAAAAAAAATTCTTCTAGAAAAGGAATGTTTATCAACCAATTTCAAAAACAAATTCTTCTATAAAGAAGAATGTATACCAACCAATTTAGAAAAATTTCTTCTACAAAGAAGAGTGAGTATCAAACAATTTCAAAAAAATTCTTCTACAAAAGGAACGTGTATCAAACAATTTAAAAAAAAAATTCTTCTATAAAGAAAACAATTTAAAAAAAAATTCTTCTATAAAGAAGAATGTATACCAACCAATTTAGAAAAACTTCTTCTACAAAGAAGAGTGAGTATCAAACAATTTCAAAAAAAAATTTCTTCTACCAGGAAGAATGAATATCAAGTTTCATAGAATTTCTCTTTCTGCAAAGAAGAATGTACTCAAATGATTTTCAAAAATTTTCGTCTACCGAGAAGAAAGTATATAACTAAAGTGTCACACGGATGAATGCTTGTCCCTCTCTCTCCCTCCTCCCCCGAGGCTCTCCCCCACAGTGAATACCACATTGGTATACATAATTTGAGAACCCGAAGAAAAGTTGGTCGTCGCTGTCCAAGACTGAGAACGCCACCAGAGACTCTTCAGCCAGGCCGCTAGCAGTATGCCAACTCCTGATCACTGAAGGTCTCCGGTGCCGTTCCCACCCTCCAAGCTTCTCCCTTCCTCTCCTCAGGTCAGGATCTCCTTCGGAAAGTGACGTACTGTGTGCGCTGAAGTTTTATAAAACATGCAAAACGGATTCAAGTTCCTCACCGAAAGTCTTTGGAGAGGTCGGTTACGGATGCAAGAGACTGAGAACGCCACCAGAGCTGCTTCAGCCAGGCAGCTAGCAGTATGCCAACTCCTGATCACTGAAGGTCTCCGGCGCCGTTTCCACCCTCCAATAGCCATTTTCTTCCTCTCCTCGGACTGCGCTCGCTATCTATCTGGCTCTCCCGCCGGGCAGGGCCATGCATAAGGTTGACTGTCTGGCTTAAGCCAAGGGGTCATCTCGCAGATGCATGAGCCTGTCCAGCCAGATGGCAAGCCATGACAGGCCTCCGTGAGAACTGAATAAAAACTTGGGTGAGGCCGCCCCCATTTCCATGGCTGAAGTCCAGAGGGAAAGATATACAAAAATTCAAAGATTCTCAAAAAATTCAAAAACTTCCAAGACTTGAGGCTTGACCAAAGTCAAACCTAAAGTCGGACTTGCAAAAAAAAACTTTCAAAACCAAACTTTACTTTACTCTAATATCTCAAAAACAAAAACAATATAGCAAAACTTTAAAAACTCTAACGTTACTCTACTAAAATTTTCGACTAACAAACCAGTTAGACTCAGGTCCGCATATAACTTCCACTGGATATGAGACTTGAGGTCAATCAACTAGCAGACACCAGATGATTGTCTCACTCTAAGTCTCAGTCCCCAGTGAAATTTTTACTTAGACCACCGAAGTTTAACTGAGGTGGCCCCTCGTTGGGCGCCATTTGTTATGGTACTATTACAATGTTGAGTGATTGGTTTGGACGTGAAGTCCAGACTGCCAGCATGAGCTGACAGATCACTCGGTAACAGCGTTGACTGCAGGGCGGCACGCTAGCTTGCCTCAGCTATTGGCGAAGAGTGTGGGGTGGGTACCACGAAATACCTGCCGCTGTCACCTTACCATGAACAAAAAGAAATCGTGCCTGTCATCCTGAAACGGAGACTCGTAAAAAGGAAAGGCACACACTAATCCTGAAGGGATCGCGTACATCACTCACCTGAAGTTGATCCTAAGGATCGGATGACCTGATCCATTGCCGTCCCCGGCCTCCCATGGCATCCTGGCTACTCGGTTAGGATGTCCCTGCTTGTATACCTGTATGGAGTAGAAAGGGAAACCTCGGGAGAGGGAAAGTGAGAAGAAACAACCTAAGATTTACTCCATACTGGGACCTGTTTTAATTGATAACTATGTCACATATATACATTTCGAAAAAAAAAATTTCTTATAATCACCCCCGAAGCATTAAAGATGAGTGGAATTCCGTTGCGTGTTTTAGTTTCTCTTTTTTTTCTTGTTTTTTTTTCTATTAAATACTTTATTTTGTACATTTACTGATTTACATTTCCATACTGGTTAATGCCGTGGTAACCCAAAGCGAGTTGAGGTTAGAATCCGAGAATCCAATAATCTCCTTTTAGTAGGTAAGCGTATTGTTCGCGGGTTATGTTAGAAGCTGGGTCGTCCCCAGAAGGCCTTCTGGAATACGTATTGTCGCGGTAAGTTAAAACCGGGAATTTCACGCAATTTCCCGTTGGGTTGCACGCTTACAATAGCACAAATCTATTTTTCTGTTTTTGTTTTTTTTTCTTGTTGTTTAATTTCTTTTGTGGTACTTTTCCCAACTTATCTTACAGTGTTCCTGTGAATGGCAGCGTTAAATAAGGACAAAAATTCTTCAACTATCCAATACTCGACGTATCAATTGGGATAAACTGTATTTACAATGGTACACGTACAATGCACACTTAACTAAGACCGGATTTGTCAAATGTTCTGCCAGAGACTGCGCCCGATTAGTCTGACAAATCATCACTGCAGTCATTCAACGATTAATATAAAAAACTTTTATTAAGAAGGATCTATAATATAAGAAAGTTCACTTTGTCCACATTAGTTCAAAATGTTGAAATGTTCTTGCCAATGGCAGCGTTAGACACGGACGCAAAAATTATTGGTCGTCGACTCTTAATATAAAAAAATTGTATTTAGGTAATAACCTAATATGATAAGTTCACTTTGTCCAAATTATTTCAAACTATTCTTGCCAATGGCAGCCCGATTAGTCCGACAAATTATCATTGGTCGTCGACTCTTAATATATAAAAAAAAATTTATTTATATAGTACTATAACATGAAAAGTTCATTAAGGCGGGATTTGTCAAATGTTCTGCCAGAGACTGCACCCGATTAGTCTGACAAATTATCATTGCAGTCATTCAACGATTAATAAAAAACTTTTATTAATAAGGATCTATAGTATACGAAAGTTCACTTTGTCCACATTATTTCAAAATGTTGAAATGCTCTTGTCAATGCCAGCGTTAGACGCGGACGCAAACTTTATTGGTCGTCGATTCGATTCTTAATATAAAATAATTGTATTTAAGTAATAACCTAATATCATAAGTTTACTTTGTCCAAATTATTTCGAACTGTTCTTGCCAATGGCAGCCCGATTAGTCCGACAAATTATCATTGGTCGTCGACTCTTAATATAAAAAAAATTATTTAATATGATAATATAATATGAAAAGTTCACTAAGGCAGGCCAAGAGTGGTCGAGTCGAGGAGTCGAGTCGATCCAATTTCAACTCGAGCCGCGTATACATGGAGTTGAACCCGAGTTGAACCAGGGTTCAGCCCTGCATGTAAACATGGTAATGAAAAGTTCACTAAGGCCGGATTTGTGAAGTGTTATGGACAGCGATTGCGCCAGGTAAGACGGACAAAGTTCTATTGCAGTCGTCGACTATTAATATAAAAAAAATTGTATTTATGTAATAATCTAATATAATAAGTTCATTTTGTCCAAATTATTTCAAACTGTTCTTGCCAATGGCAGCCCGATTAGTCCGACAAATTATCATTGGTCTATCCTCTTGCTAGCGGTCCCGTGTCGAGTACCTTTCGGCCAGTCCCGCTATTTTTGTGGGGTGTTGTACAAATATTTTCCCGTTCCTTTGTTTCTCAAAGCGTTATGAGTAGTCTAAATGCGATATGGACCTGTAAACTAGAGTATACTTATCTTCTCCTTTTATTAATGATTTGATGGTTATTCAGCCGAATCGTGATTTTTCCAATTCTTGACGCTCCTCCTCGGCGAGCTTGTTTCCTTTCTGCCTTCGCTACTCTTCCCGATTTTCTCGTTTCTTGCCTTGGTTGTTTTCTAATTTTAATTTTTTTCTCGCGATTTAACACCTTTCTTTTCTTCTACTCACTGCCGTTTTTCTTACTTATTTTTTTGTTTGTTCTTTCCTCACCGCTGTCACACACTTAATGCCATCCATCTCCTCCTCACAAAAAAAAAAAACATGGCCGACCGTCCCTCCTCCGGCATTTTCGTTCCCCATTTTCTTGCGTTTCACCGCATGCTGCCAGCTGTTCCGTTGACAGTCATGGGTGGGTAGGTGTCTGTACTATGACAAGGCTATGTTTACACCCGCGACCATAACAGGCTGCAGCAAAAAGTGTCAGTTCTTTGAGCCTGCTGAGTACACAGGGCTCAAACAGGCTTTCCAGAGAACTAGCGCCTAGGACGGTGGGGAAGTCATTTCTGATTGAGCCAAAACGGGTGCAAGTTAGAATGCTGTGCTCTATAATATTTGGTGTATTGCATGTAACGCAGTTGACTAGGTTAGATTTGCCTATAGTCTGAAAGGGCTTGGCGTCGTACCTATGGCCAGCATAGAGCCTATTTATGAACCTGGTTTCCTTAGGAGAGAAATCCCAATCGAACCAGAGGGGTTTTCGGGGAAGGGAAAAAAGTTCTTGTAGAAGGCACCAGATGAGGTGGACATGCGGGTGAATTCTTCATCCCAGTCCTTATGTATGAGACTGTTTATCGTTAGTATGGCATCCTCCAGGGATAGTGAAGTCTCTGAGATCTGATCCGACACTGCAGCTTGGTTGGCATTTCTGTCCGCCAGCTCATTTAGGGCTAAACCCCTGTGACCCGGCAGCCAGAGAATACGAAAAGCACAGGAGTGGTTTTGAGCTATACAGTTGAAAATTGAACTCACATAGTAGCTTGAACTCTCTTTGGTTAGGGCTAGGCACGCAGCTTTTGAGTCAGTGATAATGAGAGACTTTGTTCGAGGGTTTGCAGCTCCCAGTTCAACAGCCAGTTTGATGGCAAGTAGCTCACCTGACGTGGAGGATCTAAGCTCATTATATCTTTTTGTGACAGAGTTTAGAGATGGGAATTCAACCGCACACACACCTGTATCCGGTGGGTTTATTGAAGCGTCAGTGGCGTATACAGCCCAGTCGTTGGAATAGTGAGCATTGACAGCATCCAGGTATATTTGAGTGAGTTCTTCATCTGTTATGGAGGACTTGGTCTTGACTGCCCTTGCAAGTCTGCCGTGATCTACTGAGAGATTAGTAGGAGGAGGGGTCAGCGTACACCGGCCAATTCGAGAGAAGATATTTTGAAAAACATCGGCTATGAGGGCATAAGGTGATCGTTTGCTGTCTAGCACTCTGGTGTCCTCCACTGAGATGTCACCTGTGCTGACAAGCTTTCCGAATTCCTTCGCAAGCATTTTTTGCGTTCTGTACCTGGGTGGTAGCTCATTTGCCAGTCCATATAGGATGTGAATAGGAGTGGTGGGTGGGACCTTTGTGTAGGCGAAAGAGTGTTTCAGGTGAAGTTTCTTTTCCCTTAGGTGCTTGTTTAGTCTGTCAGACACAATACAGTTGATGCACTTGATGGAGGTGGATATCAGTGCAATCGGTCTGAAAGTATCAAGGGCATTTCCGGCTTTATTACTCTTTGGAATAGGGACCACTTTGATTTCACTTAGATGAGTTGGAATTGTGTTTGAAAGCCATAGAGCATTTAGTGAGTCCAGTAAGGACCACAGGGCTGTCTCATTGAGGTTCTTGAAGGCAAAGAAGGGGATGCCATCTAAGCCTGGCGCTGAAAAGTTTGACTTTCTTCTCAGGACATCCAGAAGTTCGTCCAAGGTGAGAGGGCTAGGAGACTCTGCGGCTAACCTATTGTTGGAGGACCTGAGTGCATTCACTTGGCCCGAGGAGGACGGCCTGATGAGAGATTAAAGAAACTCGAGGGATTTGGAGTCATCCCATTTCTGATAGGCATCAGAACCCTGGAATTTGGTAGACAGATTTCGGAAGATTTTGAAAAAATGTCTAGAGTCCAGCTGCTCCAGGTCTTCTACAAACTGAGTGGTATGTGAGGCTTTAGCTTTACGAATAGATCCCTTTAGGAGCCTGGAGATAGCTAGGTATTTATTGAGTGATGCAGCCGATGAGCTCCTAATATGCTCAGAGAAAGCAGCCCTTTTGTTTTCATAGAGATGTTGGATGTTTGGATTCCACCATGACTTTGGTGAGAATTTGCTGTGAGGTAGTATGAAGGTGTGTTTCTCAATAATTTGTTTGATGTCATCGACAATGGAGTCAGACCTGCCGAGCTTCTTTAAATCTTCTAATGCTCGAGTCTTGTTTAGGAAGCTCCTAGGGTGTCGCGGGCTAGGTAGAGATGAATTCAATAATGTAATCACAACTGGAAAGTGGTGCGAGCCTCCAACTTGCTGTTGGATTACCCTAGACGAGATTTGGGTGGGCGGGATAGATGATATTACCAAGTCGAGTGTGGATCCAGCACTGATGGAGGATGCTGCTGAACAAAAGGTGGGAGAAGTATCAGAGATAATGGACAGACCACAGGTCAGGGCAGCATTCTTGAGGTGAGGTCCCTTTCTCACTGAGACGTGAGCTCTCAGAATATTATCATCCCACAGGGGATCTCTCGCGTTTAGATCTCCACTCAGGACTACTGAGTTGAAATTTGAGAGGAAGATGAGAAAATCCTCTGTATTAGTCTTGAAACTAGCAGGATCAATTGTGGGGGGAGAGTAAGCCGTGGCTACAACTAAGCTGGAACCGGGGTCCGTGATCTGAATCACAACAGTGTCCATGCCCGAGTCAAAAGGAATGCGTTTATAGCTAAAACGTGACTTGATGGCAATCAGAGAGCCTCCATAACCGTCGGCTCTATCATTTCTAACTAGGTTATAGCCTCTAAGGGAGGCGAAGAGACTGGCCTTGAGTCAGGTTTCATTTAAAAGAATAATGTGATATGCATCTTGGCTTAGGAACAGTTCGAGGTGCGATTTATTTGCATTGAAGCTCTGAATGTTGAAATGTAGTATCTTCATGGAGAGTTTGAAAGGTCACCAAGAGAATAGTTTATAACTGTGTGTTGAGGTTGGGTGGCTTGTCAGGGGTAGATGCACTGTTAATGATTCTGAGATCTGAAGAGATGTTGAAATTACTGATTTTCGATTTGAGATTAGTAATGAAATTTGAGTTGGGTTCGATTGAAGAACATTTGTTCAGCTCGGTATTGAGCCATGCGAAAAAACGTTCTAGCTCAGATACCCTGGTTTTATCAGCCATAATGCCAGCGCCTGTTTTTCCACTGTCCATGTTCTGGAACATGGCATAGTGCGAGTTGAAAGGATTGACAGGTTTTTGGAAATTAAAACCTTTGGTTACATTAGCATATGACCTTTTGGTCAGCACTCTGTTTGCATCTTTAATTGGGTTGCGGATTTTACGATCATCAATGAGAGACGGTAAAGGCTCGCCATTTAGGGTGTTGAGTAGGTCAAACCTATTCTCACTAATAGTTACTTGATTTCCTTGGTTCGCCACTACCATGTTTCTAGCAGCGCGTCTGTTCGCACTGCTAATGGTCACTATCTTTAAGATGTCCTGTTCCACTTGCTTTGCCGGGCATACAGAAGGTCAGTAGGCCTATGACTTCCCTTGCAGTTATTGCAGTAGGCCGGGTTTTTACAAAGCCTTTGAACACAGTCTTCGTTACAACAGTTGTCACAATAAGAACTTTTTGCCTTGCAATGCAGACTGCCATGGCCATATCTGAAACATCTCAAACATAGTCTAGGCCGGGGGTGAAATATTCCACAGAGCGAATCGCTCCAGCATTCGCTACCTCCTTCGGTATTTCGGAGCTCATGAACGTGAGCTTCACAACAGGAGTAGGAATAAACTTGTTATCATCAATTCTTTTGGTGAAGCGGAATGCATGTGATACTTTGATAGGCGATTGTATATATTGAAGAATTTCCTCTTCTATTAGATCAGTGGGTACGTTCTTAACAATACCCTGCTTTCGTAAATGGGTAAGCGGTATGAAGCATTTCAAGCCTGCCGACAGAAGCCCTTTTGTTAGCAAGTTATTTGCAGCTGTGCCACTAGAAAAATATACTTTGATCGAGCTAAAAGACTGCTGTTCGATTTTAGTGAGCATGAAACCAGCTTTTGATAGAATAATTCCAACAGCTATGTCACTTAACCTAACTCTATTTTCTTCCAAGTTAGCATTTTCTTCAACCCTTGCAACCAAGACCCAGTAAGGGCCCTTGTCTTTAGTCGTATAAAGCAAAATCTCTGGATTCGAAGTGAGAGTGGTGTTGTCAGAGAGAGTGTTTGGTAGAGGTGTATTCGCGGCTTCTGTCAGCGTTGGGCAGGGTTTTGCATCCTACTCCTTTTACCGTCAGGAGCATCTGGATGAGGACTATTTTTCGTGCTTCCGGAGAAGTCTTTTAACGCTGCTTTGGTATTGCATACTAAATTAGTATGCTTCGGGATGTTTATTGACTGATTAATTGATTGAGGCTTTGGAGAGGGGATCTCAGTGTGAGTTGAGCTCTGGACATAGGCCGGGTCCTGCCCCCCAGGATCGCCCGTGTCCATAGTTGTGATATTTTCCATGATTTTCCCTAACCTTGCCTGTAGCACGCGTTATAAACAGGACGCCGATTTGCGTACACCACTCAAAAAGCACACACGGTATAGCTACTTATATCACGAAAAAAAGGCATCAACTGAATAAAAATTTAATGTATACCAACCTGGCTCCACCTGAACACAGCAAAAAACAGAAAAAAGAAAAGAATAAGATGGCTGTAGCTGAGTTTTAGAGTCCTGTAAAGTTGATGTGGGAAAAAGAAAAGAAACACTGCTTAACGTATTTGTCTCTAACAATTTACACTTTCTCTAACTTTGAATTACTTCAGCTATAACCTTTCGCTGTTTGAAAGCAAGTTTAATTTTTACTAAAAATCACTGTAAATTTACGGATTTATGGACGCTGCCAAAAAACTGACCGATTCTAAAGCGAAGCTACTGGCAAGTGAAATTAGAAGTTAAATTATGCTCAGGAGAACTGTCAGAGAAATGTCATTTCATTAGATTTACCCGGTGTTTTAAAAACTTGTTCGATGAATGCACAAAACCCCGGGTAAATTTGGGGAAAATTGTAGGGGAAGATTTACATGGTGTTTTTACACGGTGTTTTCATCGAACAAACCTAATGTATTTCGTTTTATAACCTTTATTAGACTGACTGAGTAAAAATATTTTGTATAATGACATCTGAAGTGGGGCGCGTTCTGAAACTACTATATAATATAAAGCTCTGTTTACACTTGTTGATAATTAAGACTACGTTACACAAGTACATATAAAAAATTTCAAATAAGATTATTTAATTTAACAAAAGTTGTAAAACTAACACATACAAATTCTATCTATTCGGGTTGTCAATTTGTGTTGACCGTATTGATTTTTTTTGGAAGCTAGACTCTTATTTAGAACTGAGAGCATAAATGTTTTTTTAGTATAAATGTGTGAGAAAAATTAGCGAATAATTTCTAACTTGAACTGACGGAAAACCTTGTAGGAATTTCTTTTCCTTTTGCCTAAATTCTTGTTTTTTTGCTTGATTTCTATTTTAACAGTTGTTAATTGGAGAACTTTAAGAGAGATAATTTCTCACTTTTGTGCTTTCTCTAGACCTTTTGTTTTTTTTAACGAATTTAATTATTCAAATACTAGAACGGTTGTAAGGTGCTCTTGAATAGTTTTCACCGCCCAAATGATTAAAAATAAGGCTTCCAATAACAGATTAATGTAATTATTTCACTTTCTGGTTCTCTATACTTTAGAAGAGAAAATATACGTATAATGGAAACGATGTTTTGCTAAGCGCTTTTATTTTTCTTTCATATCCCGGAGCCCTCTCACATGGGATGAAGGTGGTCTAGGCTCGTCTAGTCTCTCTCTATCTCTTTACAGGTCAAATAGGGACTCTGAAAACATCTGCCCTCAGAGTCAGATGGGTGGCTGGGGCACGCAGAGAAGGCAAACCATCTGCGCCTTCGCTGATGGATATGGGTAAGTGACGTAAGGGTCCTTTCAGGACCGAATGTGTGCCGGCTTTTAGTTAATAGGCACGAAATTTTTTTTGATTATGGCTGACGGCAGCGGCAGGTTTTTCGTGGAACCTCCCCACACTCTCCGCCAATGAGCCGAGGCGAGTTAGCGTGCCGCCCTGCAGTTAACGCTGTCCGTCGAGTGAGCTGTCAGCTCATGCTGGCAGTCCGGACTTTACGTCCAAAGCTAATCACTCAACATAGTTCCATAACAATACTATCAAACAAAATGAATTACCCTTTAGTGTAGGTAACCAAAGAACACTAATGGTTGAACCCGAGATTAAACACAGCTATACACAGCAAGAGTCATTAATCATCTGCTATGTTTTTACGTTTTACGTTAGTTTTCCAAATGACTTGATTTAAATGCGTGATTCTGAGTTTCAATGTAACAATAACACGAATTCCACTGAATGAGATATCGTCAAGAGGATGAGAAGTTGAGCCGGTTGGTATATTCTTATTAAGATATGATTAAGTGAGTAGATATATCAACATGTAGCAACATTTATGTATGATTCCTGTTGCGGAAAGCGAGTAGAAAACCCCCCTCAAGAATTCAAGAGCTTAATTTTTGAAGGAGTTTAGTGAGGCACTACGGCTGACTTCATCAGGCAGTTGATTCCACGGAGTACCCCCCCCCCCCCCATGAAAGCGCTTTTCCCACCATATTGCGAATTGACCCTGGAAAGGACAATCCTGAACCTATTCCGCGAACTCCAGTTGAACCGACCAGCTACATAACTGGGTAACAGGCCATGTTTAGCCTTGAAGATAAACATCAGAGTATTTAGAAAATACAGGTTAGTCAGTGAACATGGGAGAAGCACCTCAATGAGTTGAGAGGGAACATGTGATCTGCGCTTGATGCCAAAAACATATCTGGCACAGGCCTTGAATGCACGAACAAGTTTATCAACATTACCACAGGACATTGGAAACAAAACAACATCAGCATAGAAGAAATGTGGTAGGATTAGAGCTGAGAAGAGTCTTGTGCGAGTGACCTCATCAAAATGTTGGGAAGCAGCAGAGCCAACGCAAGCCGCAATATACTCTAGCGCAAATCTTGTTAATTTGAGGCTCCCATATGAGACCAGGATCCATGAGAATACCGTTAAATATGTTTCCCAAACTTTTTTTCAACGCATTTCTCGTACACTTTTTCCCGTAAACAATGCTGGGCATAAAATGCTTACAAAAATTAGCTGTTAAAGCTGACAAAGTTCCAGCAGATTAGAAAGTAGACACTCGAGTTCAATCTCAAGCTGACCGGCCCTACGAGTAAGAAACTAAACGAGAGGCCCATCAACAACAATTTTCGTGCCAATCTAAAAAATATGTAAGTTTATACACATACTATAAAAAATTCGCATTGCAGGCGGATGGAAAAAAAGTTTATGCAAGGGGTTTTGGCGCGGTTTTTGAAAGTATGACGCAAAATTCTATACCAGTGGCGACATGTTATAACTTCGCATCGAAAGCGATCATCGAAGCGAAGATTTCGATCTGGCGGTATGTCTATGTTAAAGATTTTCGTTCGACAGGCGGTTTTGCTTGTTTCGAAATTATTTCCGAATTTTTTCCCCTAGCACAAATGACATTTATAGATTCTTTTTCTAGTTGTTGATAAATTTTAATAATAATAAAATTGGAATTTATGAATTTTTCAGGCGCAGTGGCTTTATTATTTGTGGAGGATAACAAAATGACAAAGAAATTATTAATTACCGGGACAAAAGAAAATTTTTAAGGCAGCGGTATTATGTTATGGATATGCCTAACAAATTGTATTGCCTTATTAATTTTTGGATTCACGGAATATTCTTACAAGTTTTATAGCTTCAGTTTGAAGAATCTATATAATTAATATATAAAATCATTTATATTGAATAAATTTAAAAAAAATGAATATTTAAATCTAATTTCTTTAATTTTACATTCTTCGCTTGTACTATCACTCTCAGCAAAACTCAGTGATATTCTATCGAATTTATCGCCTGTCGAAAGTGTTACAACATACCGACTATCGATAAATTGTCGAACGTCGAATCTTTCGAAATAATAACACCTTGCCCCAGCAACAGCATAGTGAGAGCTAGTAATACAAACAACTTTTTGAGATTCCTGGTTCCCCAGTAAGCTCATTTCCATCTTCGGTTGCCCAATAACTTGCCTTAAAATTTCATTTTTGGTAAATCCATAATAAGAAAATATATTAAAATTCTTTTACTTTTATTAAAATTACAAACATTTTTCCGATAATTCCCAGCTTCTTATTAAAAAAAATAAACAATTACAGTATTACTAAATTTCCACATAAAAGAGTGAATATTTTTCTATTTAGTACCCTTCCAATTTAAACCTTACATACGGCTTTTGTGCTAGGGTAAATTTCTTTACCGAACATAAACAAAAGTGACACCTACGGTATATGTAGACAGAGATACAACCACATGTTAGAAAGTGAGAAAAAGCATCACGTTCGGCACGCAAAAATTCATTTATACACGCAATGGCCTCTCGTAGGACCGGCCTCATATAACTATTCTCACATCCCTCTAAACATTTGAGAGTATACACCTAAAGCGTAGCCCCCGCAAGATACAAGCCATGAACAAAGTTGAAAAAAGAGAGCAGCGGGCCGGTCAGCAGGCGACATCCAGAGTCTTCTTGCCTTGTCTTACTAAAGGATTTTTCATATAAAAGTTGCAAGCCATGAACAAAGTCGCAAAAAGAGAGAGGCGGGCCGGTCAGCAGGCGACATCCAGAGTCTTCTTGCCTTGTCTTACTGAAGGATTTTTCATAAAAAAGTTGCTTGTATTTTGTTCAAACGCAATAATTTCCGTAAATTTGTTCTACATACTATTTTTTTTAAACTATTAGAAAGAAAACATATTTGGCTGCAATTTGTTTTAACTTCATTTTGCTGTGAGAGCGACAGATTTTGGCTTTAGGACCTGTTTAAGATGAAATTTTAGTTTTTCCTCCATGACGAGTATACAAAATGCCGTGAGAGTGAGCTCCTACTGCATGCTGTACCCGGCACGTCAAGGCCTTTTATTGTGTCGGTGCCTTCGGAGACTTCATGGCTTGTAATAGGTTTGTTCGATGAAAACACCGTGTAAAAACAACGTGTAAAACTTCCCCTACAATTTTCCCCAAATTTACCCGGGGTTTTGTGCACTCATCGAACAAGTTTTTAAAACACCGGGTAAATCTAATGAAATGACATTTTTCTGACAGTTCTCCTGAGCATAATTTGACTTGTAATTTCCAGTGATTTGTGAAAATTTATTTATAAAATAGGTGAAATAATTAAAAATTTAAGAATAAATAAATGTTAAAATGCACAAAAAATATTTCCCAGTTTTTTCTTAATTAGTCTTATTAGCTTTTTTAAATCGATATTATCGCCTTTTCTGTAACTTTACTTTGAAAAAATGACAATTGGTTCATCTGTGACCAGATACAGCTCCATCATTTCTGCAAGAAACAGTTGTGCTGCACAATTTTCACTTTTATCTTCAGATGTTTTGTCACTAGATATAAAATTACTGTTTGGATGATCAAAATCAGCAGAAATGATTTTCTCTATCCCAGTGGCCTTTCCTGACATCTCATTTAAGAATTTAGAGAATTTCTTATATGTTGTTTGCTTCAAACGTACCTGCTTTATTAGCTGCAGGGATAACGTGAAGTCTATAAAAATTACTTGTTAATAATGGCAAAGAAACATTTTTACGATCAAATTTCTTACTAGAAAGGCAGATCTTAAGATTTCATCCATGTTCTTCGACCTTAATCGCCTTCTCAAATATTTCCTTATAATTTTCATTCGATTTTCCTATGTGTATATTATCGATGGGTATTTTGTCATTTAATTTCTTATCCAACTTCCTTATATAATCTGAATTTGGTATGAGCTCCACGATTTTTCACTTTTATATACAGCACTCAACCACAATCAGCGAACAAATTCCATGTGACAGTTCACAAATGACAAATGTCAAACGTTTACCCCTAGAAATTTTTAGTGCAAGTTCGGGGCACGAAATCACAAACACCGGGCTTTCATCGAACAAGTTTCTGAAACCCCGTGTAAGCCCAGGGTTTTCAAAAAACAAGATAGTACAGACCGGTGTAGCCCGGGGCTTACCCGGTGTTTTCATCGAACAAACCTATCATATTCCGGGGGTTACGCCTAAAGTGAAACGAAAACGTGAACTTTGCGAACCGCGTTTTACTAATCCACCCACGGCTCTATAGTACATGAACACTATACTCACAGCGTAACAAAAACGTACTGAAAACGTACTTCCCTCTAAGCATTTGTGAGTGTACACCAAAAGTGAAACGAAAACGTATTGAAAACGTACTTCTGGATTTATTGACCTGTGTCCTGTGTCATAGAACTTGACAGCACACAGCTGTGTTGTGCATGTTAATTTGTTTGTGAATAACAAAACGCCGCGTTAATTTTTATTTTATTAAAACATTGGAGTGTCAACAAATTTGAATTACTTATATTATTATTATTGAACTTTTGTCAGTTTACTAAGCTATTTTGTAGTCTATCGATAATTCCAATTATCTATACCCTACTCGATGTACCTAAAACATTGTAACGTAGTGTAAGCTAAGGTTCCTTAATAAACGTTTTTTTGTTTTATTTTTTTGATGCTATTATTATAAAATAAATTAAAATAGAAAAATCTGTTGTTTTCTTCAAAAGCCATTGAGTCCTCATGCAAAACGTTTCGTTAACTGACTGAACGTAATTTCCATTCCGAAAACGTAACACTAGAGTACAGTTTGCGAACTACCACTACACTGACAGTCTACGCTTTTCAGTTTCACTTCTCTTTGGCGGCTTGATGATTCGTTTCTGTTACGCGATTCACAACACCAAAGCGTTTCTTTTGCGTACACTTCTATGCAAGCATGTTTACATTTTCGTTACGTTTTTGTTTCGCCTTGCTTAAGGGATATTGTACAGAACTGTCGAAGTTGGTGACACCAGTCAAATTGGAACTGTGAGCACTGTATTTCACGCTTTCGTTTTCGAACACATTCCATTTTTCCATTAATTTGCAATTGGAAGAAGGAGCAGTGCCATCTGTTTTAAGTTGTGATTGGCTTGGAAGAAGTAGGTTTTGTGCCATTTATTTTGTTGTTTTTGGAAAATTTATAAATGTTGATTTTTCACATTGATTAAAATTTAGGTGAGTTCTTAAAGTAAAATGAATGCTGCGTTTAAGCATTGAAATTGTTGAAAAAAGGAGGAATTGTACTTTTCTTGGCACACTCAAAACGCCATGACTATGGCTGTCAAATTCTTTCGGGTTTATTGTGTAATCTCCTAACAATTGACTTCATGTGTTATCAACCAAATTTTTTAATTGTGTCGTGACTAGTAGTGATGTTTATAATAACTGCCGGTAAAACGCAATTGCCTGAAATATTCAAACAATTTTTGCATGCTTATTGCGATTCTACAGGTTAAGTGTAATTTCAATATTTCATCTTAATTGACGGAAAAGTGGCGATATACAAACGTAACAATATTCTTTTTCAAGACGAAGCAAACTGTCTAATAAAATAATATAATTATATGGATCTTGATGCTGAGTAAAGGTTTTTATTATGTTTTTCAATTTAGTTTCTATTTTGAATGGCAATTATAATCTTCAATCTATGTTTCGGGGTAATCATACGTAGGTACGTTGCCACTTCAATAAATGTTTTTAATTTGAGGCTCCGGAGACCTACTTGGTTTCAGGGGCTCAGTCGTCAGGAGATGTTAATCTCAACTCTAGAATTCCGCCGTAGGGTCAAGGAGAATTTAAATAAAGCTTTTGTCAGGTATGGTGAAATCAATTGGAAGAAGTTAATCGGAAATTAAAACAAATAACGTCTATGTGTTTGTAAATTTGCTAAATTTTTGTCCTTATTTAGCTACTGGACAGGCTGATGATCAGTATAAGATAGCAAATTTTGGGGTAAACAATTTGACCGGTTCGTAAAGTTAAGATGTTACCGTTTTTTGGTGAAAATCTGGCAGATTTTCCTGCATAACTAGGTCCGGTTAATCAGACAGGAATGCTAATTAATATCAATTTAATGAAATCTTCCTTTGCTTGAAGGAAGCTTCGTCGTGCCATTTGCGATAGTTTAGGAGCTAAGTCGTGCATTATGTCAGATCTGGATCCTTCATTCGATTCCTCCGGGAAGATTGAAATACTTACCGCCCCATGTTTGAGCTGGCTTCACAATTGTTGTTTCTAATTTTGTTGGCAGTATACCATTTCACACTTGCGGTGCTGTGGCATTTGTTATTCTCGCTTAACCTTAACGTCATTTATTGGTGCAATTTTAAAAATTAGGTCAGTAGCAGGCATGCTGTATTTTTTGGCAAAGCAGTACTCAAATCAAATCAAATCAAAAAGAATTTATTTATAAGCCCCTGCTTGAAGCAACGTACAACGCTGGGCATTACGACATTAGTAGCTTAGTATAAGAGCTTAGTATTAACAGCAAAATAACAAATCAGAGTAGCTGGTCAGGCCATAGGCCGTCCCGATATTAGACATAAAGAAATAAGAATATAAAGAATATGAGACAGCCTTTTGAGATAGGTTGGACGGTAAGAAGTCCTTACAGGTAATAATATGAAGATACTAATATGGATACTTATAATATATATAATAAATGAAATTAGACAAGATAAAAGTTAATAAATGAATGAGAGTAATTAATGAATTAAATGCTATAAAATGAAATGAAGTTAGCTTATTAGGCATTCAATGCCTGTACAAAGTTGTAGTTGTTATTATTTTCTAATTTCTTACCTAGTGATGTTATGGTCAAAGTTATTGTAAAAAGTCCTAACAGGTAATTTTATGTGGATACTAATATAGGTACTTATAATGTAGATCAAGATTAACAAATGAATGAGAGCAAACTTAATAAATTAAATGCTATAAAATGAATTGAATTGAAAAATATTATTAGGCATTCATTGCCTGTACATAGTTTAGTAGTTGTTATTATTCTGGATTCTTACATAGTTTTTTTTTTTTTATACAGGGTGTCCCGTAAGTCGACGTCAAGCCGGAACCGTGTGATGGACCATATCGTAACAGTTACCAGAAAAATATAAAAAAAATCTAAGTCATGTATTTTTCAAATTATAGGCATTTCTTTTGTTTTCTAGAAAATGTACACCTTGTGATGGTTTTTTAACTCCTGTTGCTACAAATCCTTACTTTTTTCAATTTTATTTTTCTTATGTAATCCAGAATAGTGCTTATGTAACCTGTTGCTTCAAGTTCTAAGCCAACTGCTCCAGCTTGGAAGAAAATATCACATTTTGCCGAACCCACAATATAAAATTAATAATTCGTTGAATTTTAACTGCCTGTACTGAAAAAAAATGTACTACGCCAGTCTGGCAAGTAACTTTAAAAGTTGACGCATTTAATAAGGATTCTAAAATGGTACAACACTTGCTACATTATTTCTTAGATTACGGAAAAAAAGAAGCTTTTCTTCAAGAAACCCAGTTTCGAAAAATTTCTTTTCACCTACTAAAAATGATTTTAGTGTACCCATAGCTTGCCGTAAGACCGTAACTTTGAGATCTAGTTTGAGTGAGAAGGAGAGTCATTACATGAAGTCTGAGTGAGACATATAGTGACACTTTCAAGTTATAGATCCTAACTTTTTGTTAAATTTAGGACAAATTTTCCTAAGTTTAAAATTAAACACCAATTTTTTGGATGCTAAGATTTATTATTTACAAAAGATGTTCAAACTGCCTTGCTTCAGCTGCAATACCAAGTTCGACATCTTCTAAGAAGGATCGGGTTATCAGACGGGCAAATCTTCCATTGTTGACAAATTCAACTGCGTCCGTAGTTCTGGAGCTCTTGTTTTTGTAAAATTCGGTGAGCTATACTTTTAGGCACTCCTGTGCTTTCCTGGATTGCACGTACCGAAGTACTTGGGTCTACGTCCTCGTAAGGTAAGAAACTCATCCTTCACCATGTACTTGGTTTGGAAGTCGGCCCTCTGTACAGATTAGACGAAGCACATTTGTAAAAACTCAATGATTTGATGAGCTAGCGTCACTATCTGTCTCACTCACACTTCATGTAATGACTCTCCGTCTCACTCAAACTAGAATCTTAAAGTTACGTTCTTACGGCAAGCTTTGGGTACACTAGAATCATTTTTAATATGTAAAAAGAAATTTTCGAAACTGGGTTTCTTGAAGAAAAACTTTTTTTTTCCGTAATCTAAGAAATAATGTAGCAAGTGTTATACCATTTTAGAATCCTTATTAAATGCGTCAACTTTTAAAGTTACATGCCAGACTGGCGTAGTACATTTTTTTCAGTACAGTCAGTTAAAGTTCAACGAATTATTAATTTTATATTGCTGGTTCGGCAAAATGTGACATTTTCTTCCAAGCTGGAGCAGTTGGCTTAGAACTTAAAGCAATAGGTTACATAAGCACTATTCGGGATTACATAAGAAAAATAAAATTGAAAAAAACTAAAGATTTGTAGCAACAGGAGCTAAAAAACCATCACAAGGTGTACATTTTCTCGAAAACAAAAGAAATGCCTATAATTTGAAAAATACATGACTTAGATTTTTTTTGTATTTTTCTGGTAACTGTTACGATTTGGTGTATCACCCGGTTCCGGCTTGACGTCGACTTACGGGACACCCTGTATATAAAATTCAAAATATTCAGTATAAGTTGTGACGACATTAGCAATATATCTTAGCTATCAAATGATACCAACAGATTACGTACAACAGATATTAGCCATTAGCGACAGCTCAGGCCTCTCTCAGAGAGCACATAGCTTTATTTTTGAATTCTTTTGTGGATCCAATTTCTCTGATGTCACCTGGTAGGCTGTTCCACTTTGTAACCCCCTGGGAGTAGATATTTCTGCTGTCAAACTGAGTGTTCACCCTAGGGTATATCAGTCTGCGGCCGTCCCTGTCACTCCACGAAAAGCGATCGCACACGTACCCTGGCAATAGACCAACCCTTGCCTTATGTATGAAGGACAGTGCTGTAAGATCATACATTCCTTGTAGCGATCCGGGGAGGAGGATTTCCAATAGTGGACCCAGATGCGTCCTGCACCTCAGATTGAATACGAATCTGGCACATGCCTCTTCGTAGACCTACCGGGATTAAATCGTTTCATTTATCTAAAATGGGAGATATTCCCGAATATTGTCGGGATAAAATCGCTCAATAGCAGTTGTTTCCCACAGCTATGGAAAAATTCTTTTATCATACCTATCCACAAAAAAGGTAGTAAGAGTGAAATTTCTAATTATAGACCTATTGCAAAATTATCTTGTATGCCTAAATTATTCGAATCTATCATTTACTCTCAGTTATCAATTTCCTGCAAGAATTTGCTTTCTTCAAACCAGCATGGATTTATCTCGGGCAGGTCTACAACCACTAACTTGTTGGAATTTGTCTCGCCTACCGTTGGCGGGTTTGCAAAAGGCTATCAGACAGATTGTATTTATACTGACTTCAGTAAAGCGTTCGACAAGTTATCTCACTCCGTGATACTCTTTAAAATGGAAAAGTATGGGTTTCACCCAACATTTATAAAATGGACGGAGTCTTATTTAGATAACAGAACATATCAAATACTATTCCGTCATTCCGTCTCCAGAGTCCTGAAAGCTTCGTCCGGCGTACCTCAAGGGAGTCACTTGGGCCCGTTGTTTTTCATTCTATCTATTGACGACATTGTCTCTGTTGTGAGGCACTGCAAAGTATTGATTTATGCTGACGATATTAAACTTTTCGCTCAGATTAAATCTGTTACCGATTGTGAACTGGTACAAGGTGATCTTCACAAATTTTACGTTTGGTGCAAAAACAATAATTTGGCCCTCAATATCGACAAATGTGAGGTTATGACTTTCCACAGGAATCAGAAACCAATCACTTATGATTATGTGTTCTCGGATTCCACGATTCGCCGTCGCGAGGGTGCTGTTTGTGATTTGGGTGTTAAATGTGACCATAGATTGAATTTTATATCCCACATTAACTATATGGTATCTAAGAGTAGTTCTATGCTGGGCTTTATTAAACGTTGGTCTCGAGAGTTCTCGAATCCCACCATAACACTGCGTTTGTACACTTGCTTTGTGAGACCTCTCCTTGAATACGCTAGCCAGGTCTGGTCTCCATTTTACGGTACACACATCGAACGCATCGAGTCTGTTCAGCGGAACTTCCTGCGCTTCGCTCTCAGGCATCTACCCTGGAACAATTCATTGATTCTTCCCCTTATGAGGATCGCTTGAAGCTTTTAAATATGCACTCCCTCGAAAAACGTCGCATGGTCGCTGATGTAACTTTTGTGCATCAACTCTTAAACGCGAATATTGATTCTCCCCTTCTACTTAGCAAAATCTCTTTCCGTGATAGTGCGCACAATTTGAGAAGGTTACCTCTGTTGCATGTTAACGCCGCAAGATCCAACTTTAGTATGTATGAACCCATCAATCGCATGTGCATTGTTGTTAATATTAAGGCTGAGCATTTTGTCGTTGATATTTCCAAGCATGTTTTAAAGAAACGTCTATATAATACTTAAATTTCTGTTTCCATGTCGCATTGCATGTCATCCCATTCGGTGTTTGGTCTATGTTTAGTTTAACATACTAATACTAACACCGACTAAGTGATGAATCGCATGTATTGTTGAGACGTTTATTTATTAAACGTGTCCATGCAGCGAGCTTGTGTTAAGCTGGTTCTGATAGTCAATTTAGAATAGGCCATTCAGTTAACAGTGCGAGAAGAGTAGTTGTCTACAGTTCCAAACCCATAATGACAAGTTAGGATACAGAAGAGTTTTCAGATTGGTGTACATTTAAAATGTACACGATAGAAAAGCAAAGATAAAAAAAAACAAAATCAAACTCTTTTACGAATAAAGACGACAAAATGTGCAAGTGCAGATTACATGCAACGATGGCAAATGAATCATTTTCGTAAATAAATGAGTAGGTTCGGAGTTTTCAGATTTTACTCTTATGAAATGTTCCAGCGCTTTTGTGAAAACACGTTTTTCTGCAATATTGAGAGAATTATACCAATGTTTGTTGTAATCCCAATTTTTGTTCTTGTAATCCTATGTTATTTGAACAGCACGTGCTTCTGCTTACATTCTTTTTGGTCTGAAGAGATTAAGTGAGTCTAACTCATGTTGGATTCTCTGATATTTTCGGGAAAAATGAGAATTTTTTTTGACAGACATTTTATATCTCGTTTTTTATCTTTATCTTTTTCTTAAAAATAGAGGTATTGACCCAATGTGCATTATTATGGATAGTTTGAAAGGACTTTGAAGGTATTTAAGAAGATTTTATCATTCGGGTAATCCTACGTTCTCTAAATCTTTGTATTGAACTCATTGTCTCAGTTGCATAGCGAAGCTCTTTTCCCTCATTGATGCAAAAGACGAAAGTATATGACATTTGTTTCGGTCTAGAAAATAATGAAGATTGCCAATTTTGTTCGGCTGTGTCCTATCTTTTTACTAGGTTATCTCATATTTTAGTTTCTCGGTAACAGCTGCTAGGTTCTGCTTTAAATCTAATCTGCCCTCGTAGTAGTTGCTCTGTTGTCTCTGACCACCAAATAGCTTCCGCTACTTTTCACATTCTTTTGCATCCTCCATACTACTGCTAGTTGATATTTCGGGTACTGAGTACGGCTGGCCAGCTATCCACAGTGATTTTTAGGAAGTAGATCTTAATTACTTAGTTGCTGTTAGATTCCTTTTTCACAAGTACGTTCCTCTTCAATCGGTTCGGATTTAGGATGGCAGTACTGGGATCCTTAAGAGACCTGATGTCTCTCTGCGAGTTTTGTGTGATGGAAGGTCGGATCCCCAAGTAGTTACTGTGAATTTTACTGTATGTGTAGAAATGAGAAATATTTAATTAGAGCCAAAGTGAGGGAAAAATGCGGCTTTAATTTGATGGGGTCTCGAACTTGAAGTAAATCATCTTGGAGTTTGCTATAAGCTAAACTTTAAGCTGACGTTGTTCCTGAGGAGTTTGTCGACCTTTTCCATGCAGTATTTCCTTACTCGTCCATACTGGACTCCATACATTTGTTCAGACCCCCTTTTCAGTGTTTACTAGTTCTTTCTCCCCTGAATCCTCTTCTCTGCTTAAATATTGGAAGACGGGGGTTGTCACGTACATTTTTATATCTGCCAGTTCAGTAGCTTTTTCTAATTAAGGGCAATTCACCATCTTGCCGAGTATTTCCAAAATCTTTTAAATACTGGTCAGATTCCTTCCATGTCAACCGACGTTCCCGCCAATTAACTTTTTCCTTTACTATTGAAAAGAAAAAACATAGGATAGATTTCGGAAAATAAAAACACAATTTCCACTGTACACTGCACAATTTCAATTGATCCTGCACATGTACGTTCCTAAATGCTACCGTTTTTATGATGCATAATTTCATGAATTTTGCTAATTTGCGTGGAATTGCATAAAATTAGGTGCGATTTCTATTGTTATTTTCAATATTCATGAAATTATGCATCATAAAAACGGGAATATCTAAAAAACGTTAACATTTAGGTAGGTATATGTGCAGGATCAAATGAGAGGTAACATTCGGAGGTCTTGCAAGAAAGTTCTATCCTTAGCTTGCCTTTTAGCGGAAAAATCGTTAAAATTGAAAAAGAAATTGCAAAATTTTCCAATTTTTTTGATTTTTGATGTCCTATAACTGCCGACAGAAAGGGGGTAGAGAGGTAGTTGGGTATTTGTTGGAAACCGTAGAGGGTTTACTATCTTCTGAGACGCAAGTCACTTTCATAGGGTGCATAACAAGAAAGTTACATGGTATAAGGATAAAAAGCACCCAAAATCACAAAACCCTCCTCCCATACAATTTATTTCTCGAAATTGAGTGAGGTATCCGCGGTATAAAGGAAATGCGGTACGTATGGGACACCCTGTATATATTCACAAAACTATATGTATGTACAGATTTATATAATAATCTCTAACTGTTACAAAATTTGGTTGCTCGTCAGTCTAAATCAAAATAATACATATACATATATATATATATATATATATATATATAATCTTTTACTATACTGAAGTTTTCCTAGTTGCGAACAAAATCACGGCGGTCTTAAGAATGATTTTTGTCTCCTTAATTCTAGAATTTTGAATATCAAAACTGCTTACCTAATCATTGTCCCTACGTTTTAAATTCAGATAAGCTTTTTCTTATTTTGCTTTTTTCTATTTATTTTACAGGTAAGTGTGGAAATGTGGGAAAATGTGAAATTAGGTTAGATCGATGGATCAGGTTTGTATTTGGATTTTATTCATGTCTAGGCTTGTAATTGAATCTCTATTTCCTGTACTAAGCGAATTAATGTGAGGTAACTTAACTTGCGCTCTGTAATGGAGAAAAAGTGGTGATCCATTTCACACTGAACCTCAGTAAAGCTTTTAACATTGCGTCGCATTACATCCCTATCCACAAGCGGAGGAATGCCTCGGCTCAATTCTGCATGCGTGCTTATTGCAAGTTACCTAAATGGCACGCCCCAGATTGTTTAGTGTGATGGCTTGAGGTGTATTCCCAGACCCGCGCCAACTGGCGTTCCTCAGAGGTCCATCTTCGTGTGCTTTCTTTTTAAATCCTCGATGAAAATTCATTGGGTATACTAAGCAGTCTTGTATGATTGTGAGTACCAGTACTAGTAAATAAATATTCTGTAAAAATTTAACTCACTTTACTAGTACTTGAAAATCACCAGTAAATAAATTGGTACTGGCGAACGCCAGTAAATCACTAGTAACTACCAGCAAGAACCAGTAGGCCAGTAAGCACCAGTAATAACCAGAAACCACCAGTAATAACCAGAAACCACCAGTAATAACCAGAAACCACCAGTAATAACCAGAAACCACCAGTAACCATCAGTAGTAACAGGTAACAAGAATTAAATATCAATTTATCCACCAATCTGATAAATGCAACAATTATTAAAAATGAAGACTCATTTTTATATCCATTATATAATAGATGCAATTGTCAATTACACATGAATTAGTTTGCATTATTTGCATTATGAGTATGTACTAATCTTTCGAAATTGGAATCAGAAATCATGGGCTTGCGGGAAGAATTTATTAAACCGGCAAAGGAAAAAGAATGAATAAAGAATGAACAATTGCTTTTCGTGAAGTAATGTATGTATAGCGTGTAGTAAAAATTTCTCTTCTATTTATCAGATTGGTGGATAAATTGGTATTTAATTCTTTTTACTTGTTATTATTGGTGGTTACTGGTTATTACCGGCGCTTACTGGCCTACTGGAACTTACTGGTAGTTACTGGTGTTCGTTAGTACCAATTTATTTACTGGTTCTGATGATTTTCAAGTACCAGTAAAATGACTTGGAAGTTTTTTACCAGTATAACGTACTGGTACTGGCTGAAAAACCAATAAGGATTTATTTGAATATCACGCAAGTCTGATAATAAATTTGTCATTCTATTTGTAACGCATAGAAACAATGCAGGTAGAACAAAATGGATTGGAGACCCACGCATAATAATAAAAGTTATTTCAATTTTTGCATACCCGTCTTTCTATCCGTCCCCACGATAATTTCAGAATGCATTTATTTAGATGGGTCAGTATGCTGTCTCTGCCGCACAAAATCTGTAGTTAGGGTGATGCCTCATTTCTGTACTCAACCATAATCCTACCCACTAGTTTTCGTGCGGTAGGCGCACCATACTGACCGGTCTAAACTGAGTCTAAACCGGCGCTTAGACGAGTCAGTAGAACTGACGGTCAGTACTGAATTCATCTGTCAATTTTACTGATCATACATGGTAAACAAATAAGGTGCATCAAGGACCCTTTTCCAACATTTCGATTCAACTTCAAATGGAGAGATTTGCAAATAAAATCAACAGTAACAGCTATGAGCTGATCATTAATGTAATCCTATGCCGCTTTTCTTCTCTTTTTACATCTTTCAAGAAAAAAAATTGAAAAATCTCGATGTCACCAATATACCTTGATTTTGTTTTTCTGTCCAGAAACTTGTCACTCTCCTCAATCCTCTTCTTACTCGTCTGCCTTTTCATCGAATGCCCTCAAACATTTTTTTCGCTGTTCTGCTGGCATGGTTCGGATCGTTGTCCTGTTAGAAGACCCATTTGAGCGGCATCTCTTCCGAAGCATACGGCAGCATCACACTCTGCAGTATATCAACGGTTTGATCCATGATGGTTTTGATCCAATGTATTGGGCCAACACCATTATAAGAGAAGCATGCCCATACCACGATGCTAGTACCCCCGTATTTTATAGTTTTTGTAGTGAACCTTGGGTCGTATTCTGCATCAGGGGTCTTCCAACATAACTACGAGACATCTTACCTCCATATAGCATAATTTTACTTTCGTCAGACCAAAGTATATTTCTCGAAGTCCCCATCTCCCAGTCCAAATGCGTCTTAGAAAAACGTATGTGCCGTGCAACGTTTTTAGTACTCAGGAGGGGAACTTCTTGGACTACAGGCCTTAAAATTATTTTCCTTAATCGTCGACGAACTATTTCTACACTGGCTGTCACATTGAGATAATTTTAAGCTGCGTGGCTGCCATGAATAGTTCCTTTTTGCTCAACTGTATAAGACGGTGGACCAACAAAGCGATATTGCCCTTCTTCGACCACGCGTTCCGGTTTTTTGCTCAAATAATTTTGCATTTGTGATAATTACAATTAAGGGGTTTTCTAATTTCGGTGTACGTTTTGCCTTCTTATATCATCTGTTTAATAATTCTTTTTTCCTGTGTGCAAAGCTCTCCACGACCCATATTCACTTCACTTCCAATAAAATTGTTATAAATTTAATATAGTTCCAATATAACTGTCAATTTAAGCTTTCACAACACTATTTTGACATCCGTTTGAATAATCCCTTGTTTTTTCAATGATAATTTCATACGTGCTATTTTTATGACTGGCCAAAATTCCACTTATGTATAAAATACCAACAAAATCAAAAGTAATCGTGGTCGATTTGAATGAATTGCTGTTTGCTCTGATAGAATAACACTTGTTTAACGGTATTTTAAAATTACGGAAACAAAGTGTCCATATAAAAACAAAATCGTCAAAACCAACCAGAGGACTTTTACAGTGCTATTTTTTTTACCGCAACTGCATATTCCGATGTTTTGAAGATTTTTCCTGCCGCTTCTAATGCAGATTTCATGGCCTTATACCCTAGACAGACTGTCTCCATAATGACTTAATTCTTAATTAAGTGGAGTCAAATGAAGTGAAGCCCATCAAGGGACCCATTTGCAACATTTCGCTTCATTTTCAAATGGACCAAATTTTACACCATTTAGTGAAATTGTAGTAAAAGTGCTACCTATCGTCATTAAAATGAGATAAATTTATTGGAAAGTTGAAAGTTTCTCCAATAAAATTACAGTGACAGCCATCAGCTGATTATGAAAGAAAATGCTTTGCAACTACAGTAAATACTCGCAAGGTCTCTTGATAGTATTTAATTAAATTATTGATCTTAACACATATTGAGGAACTCTCAATGACATTCCAAATGAAATAATTTTCGTCTATAGTCTGTTACCTCTTCATTTCCTTGGAATGACTTGGATACAGTCTGTCTGGGGTATTATCGTAGGATTAAATGAGAATTAGGATAATATTGGGTCTGGGAAAAAGTTTATGGCACTTTGCCGATAGAAAAAAAGGTAAAAAAATTCGAAAGTTTGAGTTTAGACAACCATAATTCTTGAGGGGCGAGGGGTACGGTTTTGGTTGAGCAGTCCTTGGAAAGGCCATGAAGCTCTACATACAATGAGCTCTTAACTGTGACCATACGCCTTGTACTTTTTAAGATACAGGGTGATTTGTGAAAAACTAGCTTTTTTTCTTAATCACCCTGTAACTCCGAAACGGTTGATATGCCCCCCCCCCCCCCCCCCTGCCATACGATTTTTTGTTTGTTTAGGTGAGTACTATCACCTCCTGCTCTATGGACCATCATGGAGGAAACACCCTGTATATTTTTTTATTTTTAAATAAATATTATATTTTCTATAATTATAAACATGAAAATTTTTTAACTATTTTGATAAGAAATAATTTCAAAAAACAATTTCTTTTTAAAACCGATTAAAAACCGATTAATCGGTTTAGTATAACTAAAACCGAAAAAATCGGTTTTTACTTTTACAATAATTTTCGCAATCACTAGACCATATCGTCTCACTAAGGTACTATGCATAGCATACATAATGAATTTTTCTAGCCTTTTCAGCTTTCTTACTTAATAAAATTTTACATTATTCCCATTTTCGCTTAACTCATAAGTTCTAGTCGATATTAATTTAGAGAAATCCTTTTTTTTCCAATTTCAGGTTTCAAACCTAGTCTTTCTGGTCAATATTATGTCGGTTTTCTTAATTGAGCTTATTTACCTATTTATTTTAATTTTTATCGAAATGAATTTCGGCCTTTTTCTGTTTGCCAACTTCCCCATCACTTCCAACTTTTGAGAGTGATGATCTCCTTTAAATTGTCCACATTAATATCAATAATCTGGTACTTCGATAATAACCTTGAATGTCCTTATAACTTAAATAATGCTGCCTTTAAAGTTATTTGTCATATGTATGTACTTAAATCGAATACATACCTTTTCCGTAACTTCCACAATCGCCTGAATCTTATTTTCTGCCTTCAGCAATCTTTTTCTCGACCTCGTTTCTTGTACTTTTCTTCTCGTTTTCTTGAATTCTCCTAGTTCCCTCGTGATATTTGCCTGAGATGACACGTTTTCTTTTCTTTTCTAGTTTTTACAAAAATGTGTTTTTTTTAATGTTTATTTACCTTTCAACCAGATTACATTTCTTACTTTTTTTTTTTTTAGATTTCCTCGTTTCTTTTTTAAAACTTACTATGCCTCTTCCTGGACTTAACCTCTATGCTTTATTTCTTCAGACCGGCACCACAAACTTCTGTCTTCCTTCTTCTTTTTTCGAACTTTTCTTCTCGTCTTCCAGCTGTCAATCGCATAGCAAACGTAAAAAGTGGCAGCATATTCATCGTTTGGGCCCGACATAATTTGCCGCTAGATGACAGTGCTCCACACGATGTAGTTAGTATACTCCATCCTGTGGGGCTGCGACCATAACAGGGCACTGTCGAATGCTTCACCTGTGAATCAGACAACACTGAGAAGTGGTCGACTGAGCTAGCCGGTCTTAAAACATAGGCCTCATCAATGTGGGCGCCCAATGAGTGACACGACCCACGAGCATTCATGTTGTTGAAATGGATGCTGTGCTAGCGCTAGAAAAGCCACGAAGGCTTGTCAGACTCTCCTTGTGCGTGACGAGATAAAGGCGCATCCCCAAGGTAATATCAGTTATTGGCACAGACGTCAAGCTCTCTCTCGATATCGAAAGTCAGAGGTATGCTCACAGGCCAGCAACCTAAAAAGCCAGTCTATCAGCACCCCTCTGCTTTACCATATCGAGTTGAGTCGGAGAAGTCTCTACAATCAGTAACCTACCTAACCAACTGATTGCAAAGCTTCCGCTCTTGACATCTCACTCCGACCACAGCTCAACACTCGTTCGAGGGTGCGTCTCCAAGTTCCCATACACAAATCGAGTCTCTAAGAATTTAATATTAGATATCAAGGGAGCTAGTACAGCAGTTCAGTACCCCCTCTGAGGGGATGTGGGTGCCGCCGTAGGCTTTCTCACGAGCTCATCCGCCGCCAACCCAACATGAACACCTTCCAAGCCTTCACTGGACCTCGCCACGAATAACTCGGTATGGCTCCAGTGAAGGATTCATGTTCCTTCAGTCGCCTCTTACGACAGGCAGAACATACCGTGAGAGAATTCGTTTTCCCCTCTCACAGGGAAGTAAAGGCTACTGCCTCGAAAAAATGGTTTCAACAAAAGTTATCTAACCCGATCAAGAAGTGTGCGGGCTGAAGGTTACATTCGCAGAGTTCCATAATATGGTCATCGTTAGCGATGTCTGCGTTGAAAGGCTTATCAAAGGTATATATAGCTTTTTCTCTATCTAGACTTAGTTTGTCTTGATTGATTGATTGATTGATTGATTTATGAGGTTTGGGACCCCTTTCAGGTCCCCCGAACGAAGGCCAAGTCAAGGCCCATTGTTCACCCTCCAGACCCATGAGCGATCGCTCATAGGTCCCAACCGGATGCTCTTATAAATTTCAGTATTGGCTACCAGCCCTCCTTGCCGGCATCATGCAACTCTTCAAGGAGGTGTGAACCAAGAATTTTGTAGCGTATTCCTGAGAGTGCCGGGCAGTGACATGAAAATGGGTCACTGTTTCGGACTCCTCTCCGCAACCTCTGCATATACGATCATCAACAAGTCTCATCCTGTGAAGGTGGCCCCTGAGAGAGGAATGCCCAGTGAGAATGGACACCAGAGTTCTCAGGGTTGGCTTGTTGAGTTTTAGGAGCTTATTCGTATGATTTAAGTTTGGTGTACCCCACAGTTCCTTTGTTGTCCTACCCGTGGGATCTTCTAACCAAAGGCGACTGTGTTGGCGGTCAGCCCAGCTTGAAATGATTGAGACAAGGTGTTTTGGTGCAATCCCGACTGTAGAGGCAGGTTCCTCTGAGGCTGCTCCAAGACGAGCAAGTTCGTCTGCCCTTTCATTCCCGCTGATGTTGCTGTGCCCCGGCACCCACTGCACTATCACCCTGTTATTCCGAGAAAGGGAATTCAGGGTGGTTTTGCACTCCATTAATAATTTGGACGTTATAAAGGGTTTAGACAAAGCTTTGACAGCTGCTTGGCTGTCCGAGCAGATGGCTATCTCCTTATTCTCAGTGTCTGAGTTAAGGAGGTGTCTTCCCGCTTCAAGAATAGCCTTGACTTCTGCCTGGAAAACCGTGGAGTGGTTTTCAAGGTGAATGGAGAACTCAATTTCAGGCTCCTCACAGAAAACTCCCGCTCCGGTGCCTTCATCGGACTTAGAACCATCAGTATATATTATAATTGGGTTTGTCAATGGTTGAAACACGGAATGTGATTCCCATTCTGCCCTGGATGGAATTCTATATTCAAAATTGCTTTCCAGCATGGTCTCGAGGAGGTAGTCGCTATCTCTGTCAATGCCAGGTGCGATAGACTGCACGAACTCATAAATGGATTCATGTGGAACCCTTCTTCCCCCATGGAGCCAGCCGAGGTTAAGATGCAGCCTTAGCGCTGTAGTCGACGCCCTCTGCTTGATATGTATTTGCACCGGGTGTATATTGAGCATAACCTCCAGAGCCCGGGTGCTAGTTGACTTAAAAGCGCCGCTTGCGCTGAGAAGGCACAGCCTTTGAATCTTCTCCAGCATCTTGCGATGGTTGGTGAAGTCCATTGTTTTCCACCATACCACTGAACCGTAGGTTAACATGGGTCGAATGACACTTGTGTATATCCATAGAATCATCCGCGGTTTGAGTCCCCACTTCTTTCCTACTGCTCTACGGCACATTGCGAACACTCTAAGGGCTTTGTTCGCTCTGTCTTCGAGGTGTGGTTTCCAGTTTAACTTTTTGTCTAGAATAATACCTAGGTATTTCATCCTGTCCTTTAAATCCAAGCGTGTGGAGCCAATCAGGGGCAGGTTTAAACTGGGGATATTCCTTTTCATGGTGAATAGGCATAAGTCAGTTTTCAGTGGATTGATGCTCAGCCCGTAATCCGTGGCCCAGCGCATGACTATTCGGATCGCGCCTTGCACCAATCCACAGAGTATAGGTTCATAACTCGCGTGCTCAGTACATTTCGTCTTTGACTGACTCGTACAACGATTATGTATTTAGAATTAGATCGGCTTTGCGTGCTGAACCAAGGCAATTTTGGAGGTTTGTTAACTCTAAGCGCAACTGTGACGGATACCCTTCAGCGTTGCGACTCGGTAACTTAGACAGTGTGGATCCGTTAGAGACTGCCAATCTTTTTGGTGACTTCTTTAAAACTGCATTCTGTGATAACCACTGTGATATTAGTTATAATGATTTTACCCATTTGACGAAGCTTCCGCTGACTTCTCTTCAACCTAAAGACCTGTTTTTCGATGAAGCGTCTGTCTCCATGTACATTTCAAGCATAGCTGATAGTTTTTCTGGCGGTCCGGATGGCGTTCCTTCCGCACTCATAAAACATTGTGCTACGTCCATCGTTCCTGTTTTGTGTTATTTATTTAATTTATCTTTAACTTGTGGTATTTTTCCGAAACCGTGGAAGCTTTCTTTGATTATTCCTTTGCACAAGAAGGGCAATAAGAGCGACATTTCTAACTACAGACCTGTCGCCAATTTAAGTTGTATTGGTAAGATATTTGAAGCCCTGGTTTGTAATGTTTTGTACTTCCACTGCAAGCCCTTCCTGTGCTCTTTTCAGCATGGTTTTATGAAGGGGAAGTCTACTACGACTAATTTATTGGAGTTTACTAATTTCTGCATTTCTGCTATTGAAAACGGTAAGCAAGTGGATTGCATTTTCACGGATTTCAGTAAAGCTTTTGACCGAATCAATCATAATATTTTAATTCACAAGTTGACTGTTCTTGGTTTTCATACTGTCTTTGTTAATTGGCTTCGTTCTTATTTATCTGATCGTACGCAGCGAGTCATATTCCGCTCAGCCCTTTCTGACGAAATAGATAATACTTCCAAGGACCACTCCTTTTTATAATTAACATCAACGATGTATCTCTGATTTTAGCTAATTCAAGAATTCTTTGCTATGCTGACGATGCCAAAATCTTTCGCATTGTTTCTAATGAAAACGAGTGCGGATTTTTAAACTCGGACTTAGACACCTTTCATAAATGGTGTGCTATTAACTGTCTTCCTCTTAATATTAGCAAATGTACTACTATGTCCTTTTCTCGTAAAAGGAGGCCATTGGAGTTTAATTATACTTTAGATGGATGCTGATTAACTAGACTTGACAAAACCAAAGATTTGGGTGTCTTCCTTAATACTCGTCTTTCCTTCGAACACCATATTAATTCAATCGTGGCCAGGGCTAATGCTACTCTGGGGTCGTTAGACCCATTTTGGAGTATGCCAGTCCTGTCTGGTCTCCCTTCTATTCTGTATATATAAATCGCATCGAGGCTGTGCAGCGGAGATTTATCAGATTTGCCCTGAGAGGGCTTCATTGGGACAACCCTATTATTCTGCCTCCATATGTTGATAGGCTTAAACTCAGCATAGTACAAACTATGGCATGCACGAGCCGGTTTCATCAATGTCTCGTCTCTTTAACCGCCAGTTTGATTGCATTGACTTTCATCTTTCAAAAAGACAAATGAAATAACGTCGGAGACAAGCCCTCGTGGAATCCAAAGCTTCCAAGCTTCTTCTCCTGAATGGGATCGCCTGTTCTCGGAATTGGCCGAATATAAACGAAGTCATCCCTGACACAAAGATCTGGTAGTTTGTTAGAAGCCGATATAACTTTCTGCCTCAGCTCCTCATATTCCAACGAGTTGATATATGGAGAACTAAGGTCAACTTCCGGACCAGGGTCTTCAAATGGTGATAAACTATCACAGTAAATCCGTGACAAAGCATCAGGGACGACGTTCAGGCTTCCTTTTCTGTGTTCAATAGTGAAGTCGAAACTTTGAAGCAGACTCCACCGAGTAAATCTACCGCTGAGGTCATTTTGCGACATCAGCCATTTCAAGCTGGCATGATCAGTCACTATCTTAAACGGCATAAGTTAGATGAAAGGCCGGAACTTCTGCATACTTAGCACTGCTGCTAAGCATTCCTGCTCTGTGATTGTGTAATTTCTTTGTGCTGACTTCAACTTTTTCGAGACGTAGGCTGTCGGCTTCTCGTTGCCTGGTCAATGTCATCTAGCTGTAACAGCACTCCACCAATGCCTTGTTGGCTCGAATCGCAGCGTTTAATGAATGGCTTGGTGAAATTTGGACTCACTAAGTGTAGTGTCTCACCTATTGTATTTGTAGACAGATTGTGATTATTATTAAATACTACCGGCTGCGCGACCTGAGGTTTACATTGCAATAAAAACACACGTCTGCTCGTCACAAGTATATTTATTAGACTGCCTGTTAACTGTCCATTGTCGACCAGATGCTGCTAACTTCTCTGTACAACTTTACATTGGATTGCATCACGTGTTAGACAAATGGACCATTGCTCTTAATCTCTACACTAAGAATTGAGCTGAAGTAAGTTTCTCTTTCAACTGTTCCAGAGACGTGGGGTGTTCAGGTGTCCATTGAAACTGACTAGGATTTTACAGAGTGTCAGTGATGGAGACAGTTAAATCAGCATAGATCGGAATGAATCAACGATACCATCCAGCGATACCTAGTAGGCGTCGGGCTTGCCGAACAGTTTTAGGTGACAGGTAGTCAACTATGGCTGAGATCTTATTGCGATCAGTTCTTATTCCTCCTTTCCCAACAATGAAATTCAAGTATTTAGTCTCTGTAATACAGAACTTACTCTTCTCTACATTGTTAGTAAGGTCAGCTTTCCTCAAACAATCCCCTTCACGAGCTAGTAGAACGAGATTCGTATCAAAGTCTTCTGACAGATATTTTCACGAAGATCGAACGGGATGACATTGTTCATTAGGCGGCACATAGTTTGTGGAGCGTTGATAGCGTTGATGCTTAAGTTTGCTCAGGAACGACGTAAAAACGCACGTTCTTTGTCTCACCACGAAAAGTGACATACAAGTCCACATGACCATGCACGTTCGTCATTGCACCATTAGCCTCCTCTACTTGCGTATGATACCACCTCCATTCGGCATCTGCTTCCGCTGGTTTCTGTAGAGCTTCCTGGCCTAGGATACTGACAGTGGCACCACTATCACGTAACCCAGTCTCAGTTCGACCGAGCAGCTGTACTTCGGCATACGGCCTAATGTCAGCTGTCATCGACACTGAAATGTGGGGCAATTTATTTTCTTCAGTCTTGATTCGTCGGCAGTATTCACTACACCGAACTGTTCATCGCTTCTTTGCTCTAAATAGGTCCAAATCTGGAATCATAATTCCTACGAGTTCAGCCACGGAAGAGAAAATACGCTCTCGTACCGTGTTATAATTTTGTAGACATTATGATACGACGTCAATGGATACAAGACATGCTCAGGGTTACTCGTGATCACAGAGCTTGTTGGCCGTCTCAGTATTGAATACACGGGAGTCTGAACTTCCTTCTCAGCAACATCACATTAAGTTATTACGATCGGCTTTAATGGAATATCACAAATTGAGGACTCGTTCAAAGAACTGTCTATTAAAAGTGTCTTTGAGTCCCTATAGTTGGAAACGGGAGCTTGAGAGCCTGCGGAAAAGTCAATTAGGTCTTCGGGTTCTACCAAGAGATCATTAAAGTTATTTCGAGAATCAGGTAATTTGTTGAGATCATCAGAGTCACTGAACGAAATCAACGGAAAGTCTGAATTTTGGTCTACTGGGTCTGCGGACTGGACAGGCTGTAGGCTGAAGCTGTACTTTCCAAGACGGGATTGCTGCCTGATGAAAGGCCTGATTCGGTCGGGAAGAGCTGTGGAGATTCCCGTCCCTCTTCGAGTTTTTCTGTAAGCCATTCTGTAAACAACGTCTGCAGTTGGGTTGGGTTCTGTCCAAACCCATAGCAAAACGTGCTCTGTCTGTCTTGTGGATAGTCTTTATATAAGTGACCTTGCTGGTCAAAATTTCAGCACACAATATGTGGTCTAGTCAGCTGCGTAGCTTGGATCTGTGTCACCAACGATCGAAGTTGGGCTATGGTGTTAGAAGGGTGCAAGCAAATTTTATTTTGAATATCAGGTAGTAAGTTCGCCTTCACAATCTCGCTCTTTGCCAAAGGGCTTTGCAATTGGTCGCTTAGCTGTAGTAATGTCTGATAATAGGTGGCAAATGATTCACCAGTCTTTTGCTTGCGCGACATCAGTTGAACTCTGACCTTGAAGTAGAGCGGTCTTGATATATTCGCACGTAGGCATGGAATTGTATCTCAACAGAAACCAGCACCAGTCCATGGCAGGAACGGATCATAGTGTGCTCAGCTCATATTTCGGACTAACAGAGCGAAATCTCCTTCGAGAGCTGAATAGCTCAATGCTTCAACTCGAAACACGAGCTCATCGACTGAGAGTCGAGAACTGTCTCCACTATACGAAATCTCCCATCGTCTGATGGGGCTACCTGAGCGCCTGTGCCATGGTTTGGCCTGTGCTCGAGTGATGGAACTAGCTCTGTTCGGTCGTTAATTTATATAACATGCAACTGCTGGTTCCTGATGGGCCAAAGCGGGTGTTGGAATTTGGGAAAATGTGGTCTTTGCTGACCAGCTGAAGATGATGGTCTTTGATACGAATGTCTAGATGATGCGACAAGCTCACCAAGAGGTGGTGGTGGACGAGAGACATCCTTTTGATTGACAACAGCAAAGACTTCTATCGAATACTATCTGAGATCTCAGCTCGCAATGTCTCGATGTTGTGCGTGATCCCTTCGTGTACTAGATCTTGGAGCTGCACTCGAAGACTGTCTGTACCAACTAGGCCTTGGACAGTAGGAACAGGTGACGGACTATTTCCTCGCGAGCTTGTGTGCGAAATGGGTGCTGAACGTAAACCAGGAGATAAAGATGTACGGCCTGGCTTGGAGAGTGCTGTTGGTGGCACGTTAAGCAGTAGTGGCTGCTAACGATGATCTTGGTTACCATGCCGGGTAGTATACCTTTCTGGAATCGCACCGGTGTAGGCAGTGAAGTCCTGTTGTGCGAGGGCGCATCTGCAATTAAGGCAGTTGGCTTGTTCACCTATCCAGGTTAGTAGACATGCCTTGTGAAACACGTGTCCACAAATGGTAACTACTGCGTTCCTCTTGGCAGACCAGTGTCCGTCTTGACAGATGGAGCACTGGTTTGGCCTCTATACTGGAACATCGCCAGGAGGTGGTGGTCGCTTAGCTTTATGTAAAGGACGCGCGAGTATGTTCAATGAAGATTAAAATGCAAAATTCAATAAATGGCGAGACCGAAAATCAAAATTAAAAAAAAAAAAATTCATCGTCGTATTATATCTAGTTTTTACAACTGTTAAAGCTCTAGATCGACTTCAAACTAAATGGCAGCCTAACATATAAGATAGAAATTTCAACAAGACTTCATAAAATTTCATTAACGTGATAACTGTCAAAAGCAAAGTCACTCGGACTATTTAAGAATTATTCCAAATCGAAATGCTGAATGTAATAAGCTCCAAAAAAATTTTGCTGCCTTACTAAATGTCGACGCGCGAAATGAAGTCCTTATTTATATCGTTAAAAAAAATACAATAGATGACAAGGTCGCTATACTAAAGTCACAGCAGATGTTAATGCGAACTAACAGTTGTAGAAAAGCAAAAATAAAAAAAAAATCACTAAATTCTCTCTCACTCTCTCCGAAACTACCTCTCAAAAAAAAATCTTTCAGGTCCACTCTCCTCAATCAACTCATGTGTTACTACAAGGAACTCGTGTGTGGATGTGGCATGAAAAATTTTAACTTCCCAAAGAAGTCTTAGAAAAGTCGGGTTGGAGATGTCATAAACTGATAATGTTGCTAGAGATTCTTCAGCCAAGCAGTATGCCAGCTCCTGATTACTGAAGATCTCCAGCATCACTTCCAACAACTTTCCTTTCTCTTCTGTCGATCGCGATCTAACTAACCTTCCAGTTGGGCGAAGCCATGAATCAACTAGTTAGCTAAAAGCCAAAACGTCTTCTCACAGACTCATGACTCTGTTCAGCCAGATGGGTAAATGAGACATGCCTCCATGAGAACTTCAAACAACTTCAAAAATGCAAAAACTCGACAAAATTTCTAGACTTGAGGCTTGACCAAAGTCAAACCTGAAATCGAACTTCAGAAAACCATCAATATTGAAACTTCACTAGAAATACAAAAAAGAAAAAAAAACGCTAAAATTGAAAATCGAAAAATTTAACTTTACTCAGAAACTTTAATTTAACTCAAAAGCTTAAAAACTGAAATCAGTCAGACCCAGGCCTCCATGTAACTTCCCCTGGATGTGAGACTTGAGGTCAATCAACTAACAAATTGCCAGATGATCGTTGTTATGAAACTATGGGAGCGATTGGTTATGGTGAAAACCCAATGAACCCTGCAGGCGTCGCGTCGCTTTGACAGTTCAATAGTATATACGCGTTTAAGTTCGTGCTGGGCAAATGGCTGCCGCGCTTGCCGGAGTCGACGCGAAAGTAGAGCAATGATCTACTTTTAACGCGAGGCAGACGCTTTCCCAGTTCTTTTATTGGATTTTAAACTGTTTATATGCTCGGTAAGCTGAAAATGCAAGAATTGCCACACCTAATTACTCTGATATATTCATAATTTTAATTAATAACTAAAGATTTTCTGTCACTTTTGTTTTTACAAATAAATCTTAAGAGTACCTGCACGACGCGTCCATTTGGTCTTGCTCAAATCCTGCACGTGTCTGCCGCGAAAGAAGCGGAAAGCGCGCCCGATGCGAAGCGTACATTGGGCCTTCGCCTTTAGTCCAGACTGCCAGCATGAGCTGACAGATCACTAATGGCGGAGAGTGTGGGGGGTTCCACGAAAACCTGCCGCTGTCACATCACCATTAACAAAAAGATCAACACAAGATCACACTGGGGCTGGATCTAAAGGGGCCCTTACACCACTTACCTTATCATGTGATGAAGGCGCAAATGACCTGCCTTCAGTGCCATTGCCCTAGTCCACCCTTTGACATTGCGGCCAAGATTTAGCAATGTCCCTAGAGATGAAATGAAATGAGTGGAGGAGCGGACGTCAACCATGCCAAGAGAAGAAGGCTCCGGGAGAGAAACGAGAAAAAAATAAAAGCCTTATAACGTCATTATGTTGTAATACTTTTCCATATATTAACTGGCGATTATCAATCATACAAAATTATTTCTTTGTCAAGACATACTGCACAGCTAGTTTTACAAAACGTGCTGGACCTAGATGGAATGCTTATCGCAACTTGACTACTATCTAGTATAAGAGACATATAACTAGAGAACGTCCTGTACTTGTCCCATTTTTTCTTTTTGTCAAAAATATCTTGAAAAAGGGTGTTTCCCACTAGGAGGTCAATAGAGCGGGTGGTGATAGTACTCACCTACACGAACCAAAAATTGTCTGGCAAGGGGGAGAGGGAACATATCAGCCGTTTAGGAGTTACAGGGTGATTAAGAAAAAAAGCCAGTTTTCCACAAAACACCCTGTATCTTAAAAACTGCAGGGCGTACGGTCACAGTTAAGAGCTCATTGTGTGCAGAGCTTCATGGCCTTTTCAACGAGTGCTCAACCAACCCTCTCCCATCAAGAATTACGGTTGTCTAAACTAAAAATTTCGGATTTTCTTACCTTTTTTTTTAATTTAACCTCTATTATTTTTGCAAAAAGGTCGGTAACATAACTTTTTTTTATAAAAACTGTAGACTCTCCTCTTTAATGTGACCTATTACACCCAATGTGCTATCACATTTGTAACACATCGGGTGTAATAGGTCACATTAAAGAAGAGAGTCTACAGTTTACAGTTTTTATAAAAAATGTTATGTTAACGACCTTTTTTAACTGGACGGATTTTAAAGATACTTACGGATTTTCCTAACTCGTTGATTTCCTCTCAGAAACATGTCACGCCGTTTTTCACTGATGACAGATAGAAAAAAGTCTTCTTTTCTCCGCCACCCACAAATTTTTAGTGTTTAGTCCCAGCTAGGACTTAATCGTGTCTTCCGTCATTCCTGGCAGCACATTCGTTGTGTGGCACCGAGAGCACTGCTAAGTTACATCTGTCGCCATCGTACATGTCCAGATCCTCTGTCCAACTCAGCCTTAAAACGCTCATCCCAACGTTAATTCATATCCACCGGAACATTGCTGTTGTCTTGCGTCCTTGCCGACTTACTGAAGAATAAAATTCTCGCTACCATCAATTAATCAGGAGCACCCCATAACATATAGTTAGAGGGCTAGAACAACTGGAGGTTGTCTAAACTAGAAGGTTTTCTGTTCATGTAATGTAGCTCATCCTCTGAGCAAATAAATTTTTTTATTATTTGAATAGCGACACAGTGGAACATTCAGAGGCGCCTCTACGTGGGGCCCCACAACAAGAAAATGTATGTCATCGTACGTACTTACGCCTAAATAAGAATTTATCGCTCGTCCATAGTGACACGGATTTCTTATTTGAAAAACGCTTTAAGTTATATTGTTTATTGGATTAGACGCATTCATTGAATAAATAACTAATAAGGAAACTGCATATCGGAAGTGTTATATACGAAGCTGGAATCAGTTAAGCTATTGAAATTTAATAGTAAAATAAAAAACGCACGAGCTCGAGTTTAGTTCTTTATTCGTTCGGTTCCAATGCACAAGTGGCCTGAACAATTTTTAAAAAAAATTCAATTGTGATTTGATTTGACTAATGCTTATCAGTTAACCGATACAATTGCGAGAATGGAATTTTGCTATGATTTTACAATAGATTAATAGAGATAAAACTACAATGAAAAGGAATTCAGAAATGCAAAATATAGTAGCAAGTAGGAAATTTTAAAATGAACAATTACGCTGACTGGATATTTGAAAAGTGTAAACAGGAAGGAAACCTAAGCCACTCAGCGAAATGTATTTGTGGGCTGTGCTTGTATTCGTTTCGTCATGGCAGTAATGAAATGGTAACATTTTGAAGGGGGACATTTTTTATAATCCAAATTGCTATGTAAAATAAACAAACTCTTAGCGCCCCCTTATTTTCAGATAATGTTTCTTGGCGTTGCCTTTGATAATTTAATGCACTTGTCACAATCAATGTCAGAAATCAAGCAGAATTTTCATTAATGCACAGCCTTAGAATATAGAGAATACAGGAAGTGTGGTGTGATAAGCCAAATTTAGTGTAGTCAAATTCTGCTTGTGTTAGTATCTGTTGCCGCTGTAGTGAAAGCTCAGTACAGCCGTATATTACAATCAATATAGAGGACGGGGCAACAAGATATATGGTTGAAAATATTGCGTTTTCTCCCACTGAAAAGGTTCTTATTCGATGCACTACGCCAACATACTTTGGGAGTTTCTCAGCTGTCATAAACGTAAACAAATCTCGGTGGATGAAGGAATTTTTCGATATTTCATCGTTTTTGTTATGTATTTTTAATTTAATTTAATATAAAAAGGTGTAAGTACACGAAAAAATATTTTATAACTATACTTGCCTAAAAAATGATTTCCCACGTCGTACCTTGGTGTTGTTGTGGCAATTTTTCACCGAACACTTCATTCTGAAAATACATGAACATCATTTAGAAATTTATCACTATAATATCAACAGATAATTACTTACACTCTTTACTTTATTTACCACTATTTTTAAATAAAATATCTTTCACTTTTCACAAGTTTTAAATTAGTTTCAAATCGTTGCAAATTAGGAAACTTCGTTTGACAGCTAAAAATACATTTGTCTCTTTCTTCAATATAATGCTGACCTACTTACGCTGAAAAAATCCACGCTCATGCACACGAATTTTACAGGTATCAACACTTCCTGTTATCTATATATTCTAAGTGCACAGCCCTCTTGTCATTTCCACCCCCCGATTATAGGGCCTTACTGTCATTGAATTGCTTAAACACGTACTGTATTCGCACGATATCCCGCTTCCTTATTAGTTATTTATTCAATGGAAGCATTACATAATTATAACTAGATGAATTATCATGTCCATGCATTCTTAGATTGTTCCATTGAGTTTAAAACATTATATTTTTACTTATAACTAAATGAACTCGGTATTGGTTATACAATAGTATATTGTTTCATGGAATTTAGCGCCTTGCATATTTATAACCAAATGAGACTAGTATTATTCATACAGAGTTAGTTTGTTTCATGAAATTTAACTAGGGATTGTGTGAAATTTTGACACAACATAAAATTAATTTAGATTTTATATTTATGTTGATGTGAAATTAATCAATCGGCGCCGCGCATATCCTATATATACAGGGTGTTTCCCACTAGGAGGTCAATAGAGCGGGAGGTGATAGTACTCACCTAGACGAACCAAAAATTGTATGGCAGACCCCCCGCCATTTGGGGGGGGGGGCATATCAACCGTTTAGGAGTACAGGGTGATTAAGAAAAAAAGCTAGTTTTTCACAAAACAAGGTGTATCTTAAAAACTACAGGGCGTACGGTCACAGCTAAGAGTTCATTGTATGCAGAACTTCATGGCCTTTTCAACGAGTGCTCAACCAACCCTCTCCCATTATGGTTGTCTAAACTAAAAATTTCGTATTTTCTTACCTTTTTTTTAATTTAACCTCTATTATTTTTGCAAAAAGTTCGGTAACATAACTTTTTTTTATAAAAACTGTAGACTCTCCTCTTTAATGTGACCTATTACACCCAATGTGCTATCACATTTCTAACACATCGGGTGTAATAGGTCACATTAAAGAGGAGAGTCTACAGTTTACAGTTTTTATAAAAAAAAGTTTGTTAACGACCTTTTTTAGTTGGACGGATTTTAAAGATACTTATGGATTTTCCAAACTCGTTGATTTCTTCTCAGAAACACGTCACGTCGTTTTTCACTCTTGACAGATAGAAAAAAGTCTTCTCTCCGTTATCCACAAATTTTTAGTGTTTGGTCCCAGCTAGGACTTAATCGTGTCTTCTGTCATTCCTGGCAGCACATTCGTTGTGTGGCACTGTGATAGTTACATCTAAGTTACATCTGTCGCCATCGTACATGTAGCATGCTGCATGCAGCATGCTACATCCATAACATCGTACACCCCAGACCCCAGTAAAATATACAATTAGACCACCGAAGTCTGCTGAGGTGGCCCCACGTTAGGCGACATTTGTTATGGTATCAGGTGATTGAGTACCATTGGACGTTTAGTCCAGACTGCCAGCATGAGCTAACAGTTCACTTCGTGACAACGTTTACATTGCAGAGCGGCACGCTAGCTCGCCTCGACTATTGGCGGAGAGTATGGGGTGGGTACCACGAAATACCTGCCGCTGTTAACAAAAAAAAATCGTGCGTTACAAAAACAAAGCACCACATCCAGACCTGAAGGGACTTTACACCACTTACCTTGACATTTTTTTTGCCGTTGCCCCATCCTCCCTACGACATTGCGCGCACTAGTTTGTCTCTTGAAAAACAAACCTGAAATGCGGAGGAGGGGACCTTAATCAATCTTCATCCTGAAGAGGGCTCCAGGAGAGTGAGAGGAGAAATAAAATGCTTTAAGGCGTCATTACGTTATAATCAATACAATATGGACACCAATGGTTTTTCTATATGCCCTACATCAAAAAAAGTTTTATTTACTTATTTACAGTGAACTGATAGAAGCTACCATTTCCCTAAGGTAGATGTCCTAATTCATTAATCTTCATTTACGTATTTACATCTGAGCACTTAAGGACTGCTATTGTATATTAAAAGGTTTTATCTTATTTTATCGGACTTTGGAATAATAGACCACATTTTATACATAATTTGTAAATTATGTTCAGAAAACTGATATTCATTTTATACATAATTTGTAAATTATGTTCAGAAAACTGACATTCTGGAGGGGACCGGTCCCGTTCGTCCCCCCTCTCGGTGCGCCCCTGCACTGCATATCACATATGCCCGCAGTGTCGCTGGGAGGATGGGGCGATTGCACAAGCTTATGACATCTGGGCTCACGGTAAATTAAGTGGCGTAAAAGTCCCTTGAGGACTGGATGTGGTGTTTCGTTTGTTTTTCTTTGAAGACACGATATCTTTTTGTGTATACGGTGCGTGACAGCGGCAGGATTTGGGTTACCCACCCTACAACACTCCCGCGATATCCGAGGTGCTAGAGTGCCACCTTGCACTTGCAACGCTGTTCACGGAATGGGCTGTCAGCTCATGCTGACAGTTAGAACTTAACGTCCACTGATACTCACTCACCTTGTACCATAACAAAAATGTCGTCCGCCCGGTCAACTCAGTTAGACTTCGGTGGTGTAATTGCAAATCTTACTGGGGGCTGGAAATTTGCTAGTTGGTTGACCTCGAGTCCCACAGCCAGTCGAACTTACATGCGGACCTGGGTCTAACTGGTTGTTACCTACAAATCTTTTTGGTCATTTATACTTTTCGATTAAAGCTTACAGTTTTTGAATTTTGAGTTCCAGTTTCGATTTTCGCGATTTTTTTGTTGTTCAAGTAAAGGTTGATTTCAAGTTTAATTTGGTTAAGCTCAAGTCTTCTAAATTAATCGAGTTTTTTTTGCATTTGTGGATTTTGTGATCTTTCCCGCTGACTTTCAGCCATGGAAAGCATGTTGCCAAATTATGTCAATTTTGGGTAGTGTGGAGAGATCTCGTTGAATTAACAAAATATTTAATTATGAAATGAAGTGACGAGGCGGTTGAAGAAGAATATCTAGAAAGCATTTTCTACGTAAGTCCGAAAGTATATACAGAAAAATGTGGCAATAAGTCTTAATACATCTCAATAGACCATGAAATCTATGTAAATATAGATTTATCGACATTTTTCGATCGTAATAACATTCTGTCGTTGCAGGAGATACAAGTTTTTGATACTAAAAAAATTTGAATTGAAGAATTTGAAAAAAATGTATTTGACAACTATTTGAATCTATGAGCCCTCATTTTTCCACCTTGGTCCCGCTCGCCTGCCACATCATTAGGTCATAACCGAAAGTCAGGTAGACGAAAAATTGGCGACAAGAATGATAGTGCTACAGGAATCATTCTGAAAATTTCAGAGTTTTTCAGAATCTTCTTTTCTTAAGTTTTATATTCAAGAATATTGTAAAGTTTTTTATTTTGGAAGATTAATTACTGCATATATTGCTAAAAAATAGAAAATAAAATTCATCAAAAATTTTATAACTTTAGAACTTTAATTACAGTTTTGTTCACTTGTTCCTCTTGTAATTGCGTTTTATCTTATGAACTATAAATAAGTGTCGGATTCTTTACGTCGCTTCTGTTTGTTATTCTCGTCTAAATTGTAGACTAAGATGTTCCTAATAAATTTAGTTAATACTATTAAATAAATTGCATCATTGTCTGTCTGGCCTTATAACCGAGCGAAGCGTCGTGTCAATTATCCCTGTCTTGGAAGATAAATTTTTGTGCCTCATGTCAGTAAAAATCTTCCCAGTCGAAATGTGTTAATCTTAAAAAAAGTAAGTCGTCGAGCAGCTTTTTTTACGAAAGTTACTAATCACTCACCAAAGCAACATTTTTGGCTGTCATTAATTTCATTTCCTCAGCATTTTATTTTACTCTGCACCTTTTTCTGTGTTGTTTTTTGTAGAGACAAATTTAACCCGTATTCATTTTCACGTACAAAGTCAATAATTTGAATCTCACAATGCAGACTAGAGTTCTTTTATTCGTTCTGTTATTATTTACATTGGCTATCTCACCTTCGTTCATGTTTTTCTGAGTAGAAAATATATATATATATTACTCATAGAAAAAAAAAACCTGAGGCGGAGAGATAAACAGAAAACATAGCGAAATTTAAAAATAAAATCGCAAAAGAAATCATCACAAAGAGGTGCGCTTAGCTTCTATACGTATCGCACGTCGCTTCTCTGCACAATTAAATAAGCGCTTGTGGTAGTGATTGAAATGTGTAATTTTTTTTTATCTTTGACACGTACATATTTATACAGCGCCACAGTAAGCTGGACGAGAAAGCTTGCTGTGTTTAAGTCAAGTTCAGGGCCAAACTTAACAAAGGCTGTATTGATATATATGTAGTACATGAGCAACAGAGAAGTGTACTCATTCAGATATAAAATACTTTGGATGGTGTAGAATGGAGATGTATTTGTTATTAATTTTGTGCGGGGGAGATGAACTATTCCCTCCATCTCCAAGCCCCAATCCTCTCCATGGCTCGAATGACGTTATTTCTGACTTCACTGAAATTTTCGTGATTTGTAGTCTCTTTAAATTTGGTATGAAACATTAGCTACTGTTATTGACAGTAAAGTGGGTCTTTGCATATGAGCATCCGCTTGGGTGTATACCATAACATCATCTCATATACAGCAATGTAGATCGTCTTTTGGATCGATTGGTACATATTTGCATATGAATAGATAGAGAAAAAGTTTTTATTTAGATTGTTTTCCCTTGAACTTGCTTGAAATCTGTTAAAATAATCTAACTTAAGTAAAGGAAAAAAGAGGGATGAATACTCGTAGGCTTAGAAAGCGAATTGAAGTGATATAATATTACAAAGATCTGAATTCATGTTATAATTTCAAAACTAATGAGACAGAATAGCAGCTTAATTTTAAAAATATAAAAAAATTTCAAAAATCGCTCTTAGTATGTTCTTTAGTCTTTCTTATTTACAAGAAAGTCTATAACTGGAAAAAATTGCAAAAGTCTGGGTTTTTGGTCAACTTTCGTGTTTGGGCTTTCTTATTCTTCGATTATTCGTTTATATATTAAGCTGTTTCGTAAATATTTATCAGTTGTAGGTTACTCCAAAACTATGTAAGAGAATATGTAAGTCTACTAGAAAGCTTTAAATTACATATATACATACATATTATAATAAATTATTGGCGGTAGCTGCCATTTTAGGGCTCCGTACCCAAAGGGTAACAACGGGAACACTATTACTAAGACCTCGCTGTCCGTCCGTCCGTCATCAGGTTGTATCTCATGAACCGTAATAGGTAGACAGTTGAAATTTTCACAGACTGTGTATTTATATAGCCGCTATAACAACAAATAATAAAAATAAAATTAAATTAAAAATTAAAGGGGCCGCCATACAAGAAGCGTGATTTTTTCGGGGTTTTTTACCTCGTTTTATTCTTATTCATTATTATTATCATAAGTAGTCATTTTTTTCAAATGACAGCATTATTTTTTCAAATGACGCCTACTCTCATTTTAAAAAAAAGAAAAAAAGTACATAGTGTTAAATTTTGTACGATGGTACGGAACCCTTCGTGCGCGAGTCCGACTCGCACTTTGCCGGTTATTGTAATATTATCGAGAATTTTTCTGTTCAAAATGAAAAAAAAATTTCATGAAGGGATACGCGTTTGCAATGCACATTACACATTTATAATAACTAAAAGAGGCATCATTAGGCTTCTGCCTTAGGGCAAAAACAGGCGATCTGCATCGGATTTTATTTTTTTCAATAGCCTTTAGGACAGTGGCGTACCTAGAGCTTTTGCCGCCTGGGGGTCCCCAATTTGCCGCCCTTTCTAAGTCGAATCAAAATCAAGAGTGGTTATTGACAATTACGGAACATAAATATATAAATAAAAGAAATATTTCTTTGTTTAAAAACAGATTGTATGCACATAATGATAAAATGTAAGCGTGTTTATATATTTATTTTGCTTACTTTTTTATTAGAAAAATCTTGAATGACATGTTCGTCTGTCTATCCTCACTATAAATCAAGAACGCGTATACTTAGAGAGCTGAAATTTTGCGGACGGACTTTTAAAAAGAAAGTAATATTAAGATCGAAAATGGGACAAATTGGGTAACTCCTTCGTGGAGTTGCCATACAAACTTTCGTTTTTCACTATATATTGGGGCACTGCCTGAGAACGCGTTAACGTATAGAGCTGAAATTTCGTATAGTGTTTTTATAAACAAAAAATATAAATATAAAATATAAAAAATATATAACAATATAATATAAAATATAATTTATAAAATGGGCAAAATCGGGCAACACTTCCTGGTTTTGCTATATAAAAAATTAGGATTTTTACGTATATTGTGAAAACGATCAGACCTAGATTTTTTTATTGTACTGAACACTTCTTCAGAATATGTAATGCTCTGAAATTGTTTATAATCATTGTTACTGTCCGACGAACCATTCTAGAATTATGTATATACAAAAAACCATTTCGGGTATTCAAAATGTGCACGCTCCAGGCGGTGAAAAGGGCTTCAGAGAAGAGAACTCGTGCAGTAGTTAGTGCGCTTATGTTTTTAAATATTTGTAAATTTTAAAAAATCACTGTTATACAGGGTGTTCGGTAAATGTCTTTAATTCTTTAAGGGGATAAAAGTAGAGGTCATTTGGGTCAAAAAAGTCTAGATACTATTATATCGAACTCCGCTTGGTTTTCGAGTAAATCGATAATATCGATTTTTGAGATTTTGCATACCTCTTCAGAGTAATTTCGTTATAAGTTCTATTGTAATTAATGGATTGTGACGTTCAAATCTTTATTTAAAAGAACACATATTGGCCTTTCTAAGAATGCATAATTAGTTATAATTGTGCCTTCAATTATTTTAAACAAAAACAGTTTTCTCTAGAATTTTTTTTTTTCACCAAAATTTTTGTCGCGCGTCAGTGTACATTTATTCGAAATATCACCATTGCATGAACTTGGCAAAACTATGAAAAAATTTGCGCATTATGTCCCCTTTGCAAAATGACCTCCATAAGTGCTATCAACAATAACAATAAAAAGTTATAAGCAAACATTTGGAAGATTTGCCCCTCGAGGTAGTCTTCAGTTTTTTCGTAGGATTCTATCTCCTCCTACAGTTTTTAACCTACGACAACCATTTATATGTCATTGTACGGGAATCTGAACTGGCATTAGATAGGGTACTTTTCTATTTCGAATTTCAAAAATGGAGGGGGTAATTTCGAAAAAAAAACTTTTACCAAAATTGATATTTACGTAGATTTCCTTATTCCGCATCTTCATTTTGCAGGAGGGGCAAGCTCTGGGAGGGGCAGGAGTACAAAGTTTCAACCTTAAGCGGCTATATTTTCTCAACCAAGCATTGTTCTAGCAAGTAAGTCCTAAATTCATAAATGGAAAAGACATTTTTGGTGGTTTTTATTCAAATAAAGGATTAAAGATATTTACGGAACACCCTGTATACTCAAAAACACTTTATTTTATATGTTTTTCGAATATTTTCTAACTCAGTATTAAGACTTTGTTAGCATTGCGATGTGCACTTGCTGAATAAAACCAGATAGGCAATCGTGTTTGTGTATGGGCAAAAATCATTTCCTGTACGTACGGTTTTCTAAACGGCATGATACAGAGTTACATATGAGGGCCTTCCCTTACAGTTTAGGAGCGTATGCGATGTGTAGTGTATGGGCGAGGAGTTTTTATTAGTGCCGTAGGCAACCCTGCAGACAATGCTTCGCGTAATAATTTAGCCGATTGCTTGCGAGTAGCATCGTGCGTGCATGGCTTACTAATGCCACTAAAAAAAATATTAATAGGTGATGTGTGTTTATACACATTTTTAGACCGACATTTGTGTTTAGTGTAAAAACGAGTTTTGTAAAGTTGTAAGCGATAAAAGTTATTAAGAATTACGGAAATCTACCTACTTTCAAATGGTAACCACAAATATAGCAGTTTGTATTAGGTATTACTTACCTATTTTCAACATTGTAATAATTCTCTTGAAACAATTGGCCCTTTAAGGTGGGTTAGATTGGTATTTTGGTTAACGTCGCGTTTGACGAGTTGGAAAAATATGCTGTCAGATTGAACGCGTTGACGTTTGCTTTCAACTTTTTGTTATAAATTAGTTCGCATTTTTCCACTTTCTCAATCAACTTTTCATGAAATTATTTTTTTGCTTGGAAATAAAAAAAATCTTAAAAAAATTCAGGAACAGTAGGTACAATCTCCCAAATTTAAGGCTAAATTCATCGCGCTTGCGATGAAAAGTAGAAATTCGCCTAATTTTTGCTTCGCGAATGTCGCGCGAGTTGTAATCTAGCACTCCCTATACAACAAGCATACGTTCGTAATTAAATCTCAACGCGCGCTACGCGAGTTATACGCTTGAAATTTTTAATCTTATTTTTAATCCGTTTTAAAAAGTACTGTTCTAATTTCTACCACCAAGCAACGTATCTTCATGTGGTTATCGTTAATTCAGGACACTCCAGTTAGCCAGGATCAATTCTCCAAGTGGTTCTTGATAATAAGATGTCTTGGACTGATCATTTTCACAGTGTTCAGGCAGCAGACACATAACATACATCCATACAACAACGCATTTAATTTCCATTCAATAATTTCTATATAATTTTTCTCACTTATTTAGTCATAATATAATTTGTTCAATTTCTTGCTTTCTTGCATTTCTTCAATTCAAAGTTTCACAATAATTTTGTATATTCAGCAATTATAAAAAATATTCCATTAATTGTAAATAAGTTCAATTCACTCAGCTTTTTTTCGCACAAATAAATTTTTAGCAGTATTAAATTTCGTCTGGAAACTCTTTCCGGCGCGACTAAAAATGTACAATTTATCGCTTATTTGTAATAATAATCAGCAAATTGATCATATAAAAAGCCGATATTAGAAAATAAAGCATTCATTAGGTTTTGATTTTCAATAGAAAATTGTGGTTTTACTATACGTCGTCTCTATTTCATACATGGCGCTAATTATAGGCAATGTAATCAGCAGTTGAACAGTGTAACGGTCCAAGAACCTTTGTACAAATCCTCAAGGTACTGGTCCATGAACCAGTGCCGTATCTAAACTACGACAAGAGCCCAAGTACAAGAACTTGTACTCTAGCGGAGAACAAAAGAGTTCCTTCGCTATACAAACATTTTGGTGACCCCGACGTGATACAAGCACATCGCTGTATTATACAATCACATCGCTGTATTATACTATCAGCCATTTCAAGAAGACAACTTTGAATCTTTTGTAGACGATAGCCTCAATCAACATAGATCAATTGGCAAATTCCTCAAGCCGAAAAGATCTGCCTTGCTTCAAAGAAAGATTGCGCCGACTACGAGAGGCATGGGATAAATTTGAAGGTGCAGATAACATTATAAGAACCCAGCATGGAGAAGAGTTGCATCACCAATACTACGTGAAAGACTATTACAATGCTGTCAAAGAAATCTGCGTAGCTTACCAAGAGCGGATGGCAAGTTACATAGATGCATTGGAGGCGGGACCAACGCCGATAATAAGAAAGAACACTAGCAAGAAGCTTCCCATTATGGAGAATGAAACGAATGCACCATCGCAGTCTCTGGATCAGAATAAGTAACAAGATGCACTCAAGATAGACGCCCAGTTTGAATCAGACAAAATGACTATCTCCCAAGAAGTTCATAGAGAAATAAGGAAACAAAAGGGAGTCATGCAATCTTTAAATCAACTCCTCACCAGCCTTACCAATGAAGATCAACAGCAGTCTCAACAGTATTATGAAGTGAAGTTAAAGACAATCGATCATTATTGGGCTCAAATCGAACAATACAACACTTTGAGCCCGCAGTGGGCTGAAAAAAGAAAAAAAGAAAGGAGAAGAAGCGTTTCGTGTTAGCAGAAAACCTTACACTCATCGGTACAGCTTGGTTTTCTGCCTGCTGTAGACGCTTCAAACAGATCAAATTGATCTCCTCTCATATAAACTCACAATAAATTCTGGGTGTGAATTCCTCCTTGGTGTAATATAGGAGTTTTTGCCTCATATAATTCAATTTTTTTATTGAAATTATTTTCAATAAATTTCAGTCTGTTAGACGAGAAATTTCTTCGTATAAATCCAAACATTGCCTCGAAGTTTGCAGCCGTATCCGCTTGTTGTCCAACGTGAGCAATCGCGGCACCCATCCGGCCGACAGCTTTTTCAACCCCGACTTTTCATGCAAAATATTGATTGCCGATCCGTCCGTAAGAAACTCCTACAGCCTCAGCTTCAAAACTAAACTATGAACTCATTCAAAACTCTTGTGTACTGTTATTTGATAGCTGACAGTATACAATGGTAGCAGCAACATTTCCCAGCAGCGCCATCTTCCTTCAAACATGGGTACTTATTGATCCACCCTCGTATTTCATCGGAACATTGGCCAAACATGTCGCGATAAAGGCATCCAACTATTCTTGAATGAGTCGATATGACAAGTTATTCCTAGAATTCAGATTAAATCTTAAAAGTTTGGGCATCCATAACTAAAATCACAATTGTCTAACCACAACGTATGCCCAAACATTTAAGGTTTAATCTGAGTTTTAGCATTTCATATTTTGCAATAAAACTTTTCTTGTGTATATCACAGAGAAAGAGAAATTATTTTTAACTTTTTAGTACAATTTATGTATGAAAGCTTTTCATTTTAAACGTTTTCTTTTAATATTTCTTATTTTCTACTTTTTAGTCATTACATTTTCGTTAAAAACTCATATAAACATAATCTATTTGATATATGCATATTAATTCGCATTTGCGTTCTCTTGCGAACGTTTCGGTGTAATTTTTTTCCTCTGCGGTGAGAGGTTTAGAAGATTATCGCATTTTAAAATGTAAGTACTTCAATGTAAAATTTGACATGTAAAAACTGGAAAAATTTATTTCACATAAAAACCCGTATAACGGTTAAACATAGAAAATTGAAATGTTCCCATGAAATATGTAAAGTATTAGGCTAAAGCGTTTAGAAGAAAAATCAGCCCCCCGCGCCAACCTACACCCCTCTGTACATAAATTAGATAATGACGAATATTAAAGATACATATATGGGTGAGAAAAGTTTGCTATAAAGTTGCTTACAGAAGATAAGAAAATATGCCATTTAATAGGACTCAGCAAGAGCTTTAAATTGCTAACACACGCGGCCCAAATTGGACAACCCCAAGGGTGGTAGCTACCACCCCATCCCAAGACTCCCAAAAACTTAAATGTTTTTACCATATCGGAGACCTCCCCATTAACTCAATCTAAATCAAGAAACCCCAAGTAAATCCATCCACGTTTACTAGCCTAAAACTAATTCGTCGCGAACGGCACTCTCAGGCGCTCAGGCATAAAACTATTTAGTCAGGGGTTTGTGATTAGATAAAAGTTATTTAAAAAGTATTTCGATCGATAATAATTTGGTAATTTAAGTTCATCTCGTATGTACTTCTAGTTATTAAAGAAAATTGTTTCTTAAAACCACTATTATTCGGTAAATACTTTCCGGAAACAAATTGTATCGACTAATTGTTTTAGGGCAACAAATTTATTTGTGAGCGGTATTTATTAAATTGTAATACGCTAGATTTTCGTCAATTCTCGTATGCCATCAACAAAATTAAATAGAGAGAAACAAATTCTTCTACTTGGAGGAGCTAACTATTAGCATTTAATCCATAATGCCCGGAAAACTGTCGCGCTCATTATTCAAAGTGAACGTTTGCATCCTCTCCATTAACAGAAGATTAAAGACAATAGCCAGCGAATGAAGTATTGTATGTGGTGGTGGGTACTTTGTGAAATCAGAAGAATCTGCGCCTTTATCGGGAACATATTCTGGACAGATGAAGTACGCTTCAAAGGACAGGCTTATTTAATCAGCATAACCGGAGTGTCGAAAATCCTAAATCAGGACCAGATGAAGCCTTCATTCCTTTTTGTACTCCTTACATGCCCACCCTTCTTGCATTTCCATTATGCGCAAAGGCCATTAAGGAAATGTATCTCTGAGTATTCCTCAAAAGAAAAATATGGCAGCTTAGAAAAATAATTACAATTTTACTTGATTTCACTCATAACAGGAATACGAGTTTATTTAAAGTATATGTAAGTACTAAATTAGTCAGTACGATTGCAAAGTTCATGCCACTCATGAATGGATTGAAAAGGGGTTGAAGCCCCGAAGGGTCCCTGGAGCTAAGGCCAGAACAAGGTTCATTGTTCACCCTTCAGACGGCTCATAGAAACACTCAGTTTTCCAATGAGCACTTAACTACCCCACTACCACCGCCCTGGAAAAATTACAAGCCTTTTTATACCCTAGATGAAATCTATAGGGGTATACTAAGTTTGTCATTCCGTTTGTAACACCTCGAAATAATGATGGTAGAGCAAAATGGATTGGACACCCACTCATAATATTAAAAGTTATTTTGATTTTTGCATGTCCGTCCGTCCGTCTGTGCGCACGATAACTCGAGAACGCGTATACTTAGAGAGCTGAAATTTTGTACACGGACTTTAAAAAAAAAAGTAAAATTAAGTTCGAAAATGAGACAAATCGGGCAACTCCTTCTTGGGGTTGCTATATAAAAATTTCGTTTTCCGCTATATATTTGGACACTACCTGAGAACACGTCGATGTAGAGAGCTGAAATTTCGTACATAATGTTTTTACTACATTACCAAATAAAATGTAAAAAATGGACTAAATCGGGCAACTTCTTCTTGGTGTTGCCATATAAAAATTTATGTTTTTTACGTATACTTTGAAAACGATCAGTCCAAGACATTTTTATTGTACTAAAAACTTCTGCAGAATACGAAATCCTATAAAATTAGTTATAATCATTTTTTCTGTGCCACAAACCGATCTAGAAATATATGCGAAAAACAACTTCAAAAATCAAACTTGAATAGATTGGTGACCATACGAAATTTAATACGGGCATTCATCTAGGGTATCATAGAGAATTGGTCTTAGACCAATTCTAGCTTTTTTACTTGTTTTTTTTTTGTTTTTTAAGAAAAAAGCACTATAAAATACTTACCGTTATGATGGAAATTCAAGAATCGAAGGACAAGCTTTTATTTAAGCGTAACATGCATATCGGTTTCGAGATACTGAAAAGCTGAATTGAAATATTTACATACAATAGCACAAGTTACCTGTAAAAAATGTTTTAAATTACACGTTGAGCTCTGAGTAAATTCTAATATTCACTTAAAAACAGAAAATTAAATGGTATTATGAAGCTAAAAGTTAGCTTATAAATAGGTAAAATAAGGATTTTCATCTTAAGGTGATTATCCTTGCATTGACATGTGAGTATTCGGGCTATATAAAATTCTTTAAAAATAAATATATTTTGAAAACGGCGATTTTCGTAATCTTCCTGTCTTCTTATTTATATTTCAACAAAATGTTAAAATATAAAATTGATTATTATAGTAATTTAAAGTATACGAGGTGTGTTCAAAAAGTAAAGTGACTACATTTTTATCAAAAACTTTTTATTTATTCATCAATATTAATGTTATCCACTTCAAAGTAATCCCCCTCAGATTTAATACACTTGTGTTAACGCTTTTTCCAATCCTCGAAGCAGTTCTGATAAGCACTTTTTGATATAGCGTTGAGCTCTTCCAACGATGCAGTTTGTATCTCCTCAATCGTTGCAAATCTCCGTCATTTCATGGGTCTCTTCAGTTTTTGGAAGAGGAAAAACTCGCAGGGAGTTTCGTCACCAGTTATGAGCCTTTTGAGCAAATCACGATCATCATTGACGTCATTCAACAACTCCTGCCCAAACATCCGACAAAATTTGATGGCACGAGCCAACCGAGATGCCGACATCATCAGCAACTACTTCGATAATTTCCCAAGATCATTATCTTCACTTCTTCAACGTTTTAATCAGTTGTTGACGTGCTGGGGCGTCCAGAGCGAAGTTCGTCATTAGCATCTTCTCGGCCTTCCTGGAAGAGCTTGTACCACTTATAAATATTTTTTTTTTACTCAAAGTAGATTCACCGTATGCAACTGTCAACATTTCGAGTATTTTGAATCACTTAATTTCATTTTTTACACAAAATTTTATGCAAATTCTTAAGTCCATTTTTTTTTCGACAGGAGAAAATCGCCGAGCACACCAAACACTTCCAACCTTTATGCCTCTCACAAACAAACAAAGAATGCTACATAGTTAAAACTGTGAACATATGTTCGGGACGAGTGTACGAAGTCAAAAAAAGATACAAATCGAAAATCGAATGTACGTAGCCAGCGAAATTTGAAAAGTCACCTTACTTTTTGAACACACCTCGTACTTAGCGATGTATATTCTTCTGCCACAGCATATTTAATTTATCTATTACGTTTGAATTATAAATACTGGAAGAAATGCTAATTTATTCGTATACTTTTAAATCTTCAAAAAGTTCATTGTGAAAATATAGTATTTCTAAATAATGACAATTAAATAGAACATGAAATTATAAATTTACTACTTTATCCTTTAAAATAAAAGTAATCTCAAAACAGAAACAGTCGGAAGCGGCACCACATGGTTATTACCTTGACCTCTAAGCAGATGTGATAAAAGTTTACACCACACTAATACTCTCAGAAAGAAGTTGGAAGATGCTGGAGTAATCGTTCCGATCATTCTTCCCTGTAAATTGTGAATTTTCATCAAAAAATTACAAGTGATTATGTATTACGCAAAAAATATTGACCAAAACCAGTTTACAAGCAGATTAAGGTATCGATTATTGTGTTAATTTTTTCTGCTAGTCTTTTCATCACATTTGGTTTTTGTTTCTCATATTATTTTTGTCTGGGAAATGGCTTTATTTATGGAAAAAATAAAATAGTTGAAAATTACATCAGTAACCCTTGTGCATAATTCTTTATACATATATGCATACATAAGATTGTAGGCACAACCTACAATATATTACAATCCGTGAAGTGGAGAGTAACACATGCATTGAAGGGAACTAGTATTGCTGTGAAATGTGATGCTCTGATATTGTTGTTCAGTTGAGTTATTTTGTTTTTTTCACAAGGGATTTTTATAGGTCAATGAAAAAAATAAATCTATTATCCCTTAATTTTTTTTTCGTTTGAGTTTTCAAATACTAAGAGTTTTAAACTTACTTATTATTCGCACGTATAAATAATTAGAATGTCGTGCATAAAAGTAGAAGCATTTGATTATATTTTCGAAACAGTATGCTGCATGAAAATCGTGATTTGGGCGATATAGTTTTTGTAAAACGATTACAGAACACAGTAAGGAATTTAAGTTGTATAGATCATCTGCTTGACAAACCGAAAAATATGCTGCGAATATATATTTCGAAGCAAATCCAGACGGTTTTTCATAACCAAATGATGAAAAGCCCAGAAAATCGAAAGTTTATTTAATAAACTATTTCAATAAACCAATATCATTTAATTATTTTTGTACAAAAGAAGCTATTTAAAAGCTTGATGACGAAAACTGTAATGGAATGACATGGATAGGAGCCAATGTATTTAAGGGAAATTAAAGACGTCCTCTTAAAAAAAGAATTTATTACACAGATACATGTAAAAAGCAAATATAATTCAAAGTATAAAATGTGAAATTTTATTATTTTGTTTACTTACATAATATTCAAGAACAAAATTTTTATCAATGTTTGAAGATATTTAATGACCAAAAATCTATAATTCAATAAAAAATTAGCAGGAAATATAATTTCATAAGCAAATAACAAATAATATATTTCAAAATATATAAATAAAAATACTTATAATTCAATTATGTATCTTATATAAAAAAAAAAATTTAGTATATTTTCAATATTTGTCTAGTCCAGCGGTTCAATAATTCGTTTTTTAATCCAAGTGATGGTTGACAATCTCTCAAAAAATTGGCATAGAAAAAAGATATGTATAGTACCTATAAATAGAATTGGAACTCAATATAATGGATTTTTTTTTATTAATTCCTTCAAAGGAATAGAAGGTCTGGAGTTTTTGCTCATTTGTGGTAAGAATATTCATGATGGATTAGAAACTGGAACTAATTCACCCATATTTTTTTGTAGCATCCAAAAATGCAATTTGAATGCCATAATGGTACTTGCAGGCAAGAGTTATCTTCTATTCTTACAATGTTATTTGATTTATATTCTAGGCTCGGGTGTATATAAACTTCATCAATACAACGCAACAAACTTATCTTTATCAATCCAATATATATGTACATAGGTAAGTGATATGCCAAAACCCTCGAGAATACTTCAAAAGGCATGCAACAGACTCCCTCACTACCACATGAGAGCCCCAACGGAATCCTAACATTCTAAAATATTTGTAGTGTTCTTATGTAAAACCTACTAAAGTTTGATTTAAATAGCTCCTCCGCCCTAAACCACTATTCATACAGAAAATAGTTTGTTTTGATAATCTTAGCTTGCTTTCTTATCTACCGAAATAAAATTTTAATACCTTTCCTAACAAAATTATTGAAAAGCAGATAAACTTAACTAATATCCGATTTGAGCTGATTTTTCAGTTGCAGTCTTGAAAAACTGTCGAAATGCTCATTAAAGAGGCGGGAAATGGAAGTTAAAGGTTCGTTCGCACCGTAGGTGGTTCGATGGTAAGAAAGGTGGAGAACGTTGTGGCTTTTCAGCGAGCGGGTCAGAGTTGATATACCAATTGAGCTTAATAGAAGTGGGAAATTAATTGTTCCCCTCAAAATATCAAAAATAAAGACAATTCTAGAGATTTTTCGACTAGTTTTCAGCGTCTGCAAGGATAACAAGTTTAAGCGATCTATATAGGCAGGTAAATTTACAGGGTTAGTCCAAGGAAGGCCACAGAGCGTGAATCGGGGGAATCTGCGTTGAACAGCTTCTATGCGAATAATCTGCACTTGGTAGTAAGGGGACCAGACAGGGTTGGGTATTCTAGTATTGACCTGACAAAGGTGCAGTTAAGAAGCTTGGTAATGTAAGGGGTCGTCAATTTCCTTAGACAATCTCTTAACAAATTCCAAAATCGAATTGTCCCTACTGGTTATAAGAAAGGCGACAATTGAGAATCACACCTAGATCTTTGGTTTTTCCAAGCCTAGATAATGAACCCCCTTCTAGGGTATAATTGAAGTAAATAGGGGACCTGTTGCGAGGGCAGGTCATAGTTGCGCATTTATCAACGTTTAGAGGAAGACAATTATTGGAGCACCACTTTTGAAAAGTGGATAAGTCAACGTTTAAAAGAACACAGTCATCATTAGAACTAACAACACGAAATATTTTGGCATCGTCCGCATAACAAAGTATTCTGGAATTAGGTAAAAGCAAGGATACATCATTGATGTATATAATAAATAGTAATGGGCCAAGAATACTAGCTTGCGGCACACAGGAGGTATTAGCTATCTCAGCAGAAAGTGCTCCGCGAAATATAACTCGCTGCGTACGGTTAGACAGATAAGAGGATAACCACTGAACAAAAAATGGGGGAAAATCAAGAATGGAGAGCTTGTGGATTAGAATTGGACGATTAATTTTATTGAAAACCTTGCTAAAATTAGTAAAGACGCAGTCAACCTGCTTACCGGACTCAATGGCTGGTATACAATAGTGAACAAACTAACAGATTATTCGCGGTTGATTTACCCTTTAAGAAACCATGCTGGAAAGATCCCAAGAATCGTTTACAGTGAAAGTGGAGCACGTCACTGACCAAGGCTTCAAAAATTTTAGCAATATGGCACAAGTTGGTTGAAACATCCGATTTACTTCCCTTCTTATGTAGAGGAAGAATTACAGAGTACTTCCATGACTTTGGGAAGGACCTAGAGGACAAGGACAAATTAAATAGATAACACAGGACATGGGCCGCATTTCTTGAGAAAGAAAGCGGGAACACCATTAGGACCAATTGTAAAACTATCAGGCAAATTATAAATATGATCTGCAACAGTTATTTTGTCAAATACAAGATCGTTAGTTTCATACTAGCAATATAGTCATTATATGAAATATGAAGCTGCGAAGTGAACTGATCCCAGACACTGCAGTAAGCCGAGTAATCTGCTACACTTCTTGAAGCTCAAACCTCCTCCACGCTTTATTTTTAAGATTTTTGAAGTGCCGTAAGGAGCTGTTCCGCCAAGGCTGAGTTGCGTGAGAATTTTAGATGCACAAATCGGTACACATTGAACAAAAGAAATATAGAGAGTGTTATAGAAACCATCAATAGTGCTATAGAAACCATCAAAAGCTCTGTCAATGTTCCGCTCGTTAAGAACATTCGTCCAGTCACAATGTTGGAGCCAGTCGTCATGTTTTAAAAAATCAGCTTTCTTAAAATTAAAAAAGTAACTACTTAAATTAACATAGTCGAAGCATATAGAAACATGAAGAGCCAGATGATGAGAGGATTCAGGAACCAACGGAGTCGAACATCCTCTAACAAATGTGGCACTCGATTCAGACGAGAATACCAGGTCCAGAAATTTAAAAGAGCTGTTAGAAACGGCGACTGTGTCAAGGAAGGATAACACATGCTGAGGTGCAGCTGAAATACAGGGCAGCAGTTCATCAATATTGGTAGAAGGTTTCCAGCTAACGCTTGGCATATTAAAATTGACAAAAATAATTGTATGATCCGAGGGCGAAAGCTCATTAAGCAGACCGTCAACTGTCGTAGCAAGCAACACATAGATAGTCGAGGGCGAATTAGGAGGAACGTAGACAGTAATGATGTATAAGTTCCCACGAGGAAGCCTCAAAATTACGCAAAGAAGTTCCTGCAACGTCGACCACGGAGCATGGGATATCAGCTCCGACAGCGCACAGCACTCCACCGCTAACTGGAATGACGATCACGACGGAAGACCTGAAATCCAGAGCAAAAAAGCTCAGAGTCAAGAATAACACCACAGAGCCAAGTTTCTGTGAGGCAGATTACGTTGAAGTCAGCGTTACTAGAAGCAGTAAAAAGATGCGATGTCTTCGAACGAAGTCCAGTTATGTTGGCGTAATAAAAGGAAATTTCGCTGATGAGTTTTTTCAAGTAGACGATGGCCCGGAGCGTACTTTAGGAATGAACTCACGAACAATAGAACCAGGAGGCCAGATGCCGGGAGAGACCGCAGCCGGGAAAGATCCTCCGGGATGAAAGCCTTAAAAGACGCAGTGAAGGCATGTCCATTGCATTGCGTCTTAGAGCAGAATTAAGTTTTTTACAGACGATTGTGCTGCATAGAATGCCTAATTGCGAAGAAAGGTGGCTAACTATGTCGTCTTCAGACGTATCAGGATGGATACGTGAAATAAATATACATTTCGGAAGCTAGCAGGTCTGAGAGTAATAGGACTCGAGGTATCAGGAACGACAGCAGACTGCACTATGCTCAGAGCGGTGCCCGGAGGAGGAGAATTACGGCCGACATTAGAGTCAACCTGCATTGTAGATGTTACATTCGCTACATTCGGAGCCCTACGCGCCTTGTGCCTACGGGCTGGACGAGAACAACGCGATTCTGTCAACTTACAGGCCCCTGACTCGGAAACTTTGTGTTTGAGCGCCTGAGAGTGCCCTTCGTGACGAAAGAGTTTTAGGGTAATTAAAGTGGATGGATTTACATGGGGTTTTTTGATTTAAAATGAGTGAATGGGGAGCTTTGCCATGGGGTAACATTTTCTTACGTGTTGGGCGGTCTTGGGGTAGGGGTGGTAACAACCACCCCTTGGGAGTGCCGTCCGTGACGAAAGGAAGAGTTTTACGGTAGTAAACTTGGATGAATTTACATGGAGTTTGTTGATTTAGAATGAATGAACGGGGAACTTTCCGATGGGGTAAAATTTTTTTACGTATTGGGGGTTTTGTGTTAGGGGTGGTAACCACCACCTTTTGAGAGTACCGTTCATGATGAAAGAGTATTACGGTAGTAAAAGTGGATGGATTTACATTAGCTTTTTTGATTTAGAATGAGTGAATGAGGAGCTTTCCGTGGTGGTAACTACCACCCTTGGGTTATGCAATTTGGGCGGTGTGTGATATGAGTCGAGATTCGAGAGTCGATATTCGTGATCCCGAGAGTCGAGGGTCCCGGTTCGAGATTCGTGAGTCGAGAGTCGAAGTCCCAGAGTCGATATTCGTGATTCGAGAGTCGGGGGTCGGGTCGAGGGTCCAGAGTCGAGAGAATGTATAGAATTTATGGCTAAAAAGCAGAAAATAAAATATATTAAAAAAACTTTTAAAATAAATAACTTTTGTAAATAAAATGCACTAAAAAGTAAAGTAAAGTGGTATACACAAGAAAAATTTAATTGCGAAATAAGAAATGCTAGAACTCATTAAATCTTGAAAGTTCGGGCATGGGCAGTTAGACAATTGTGATTATAGTTATGGATGCCCAAACTTTTAAGATTTAATCAAGTTCTAGCATTGCTTATTCTGCAATTAAACCTTTCTGAGAAAGAAAAAAATTATATTTTACTTTTTAGTGCATTTTATTTACAACGGTTATTATTTTAAAAGTTCTTTTTTAATATATTTTATTCATTTTAAATGCACACGGCTCGAAAAGGAAAAAAAGAAGAAAAAATAACAAAAAAAAAACTGCAATTATGATTAGAAATAAGAAAAAAACATCAAATGGGACACCACATGTCCAGCGCCGTAAGTCGCTTAGTTTAGTCACCGCAGTACTGTAGTGAGGTACTAGGAAGGTTTCCGCATTAAGCGGTGTGGATAATGTGTTATTTTTTACAAAAAAGTCACTTTTTAACAGAATAGTAGCTAAGGGTGCAAACTGCAGGAGTCACTCAAACCAAACTTATCTCAGTTTTACACACTGGCATACATAATATGGACTGCTGGATATATATTTCATGAGGGTACACTTTTTGTGTCAAAAATAGTTCTGACGTCGGTGCCCACATTGAAAAAACCATTGACGGGAAGTTGAAAAGTGATTTTAATAAAACCTTTCGAATTTTTGTTGAGTATCTATGAATATATTGCCTTTGGTAAAACACTTTTTATCACTAATTAACCCAAATAATTAATTTAAAAATATTTATTTCGACGAATCCACTTATTTATTTGTTGTTTACAGTTCTCTCTCAGTTGGTACTTGCTGCTTAGACTGAAAGAGAACGCTATATAGAAGGGAGTTCACTTTCTGCAGTGTTTTGCTATGGACGTAGTCAGTCTATATTATACATATTTTACAATGTTAGGAGTTAGGGCTCTGATGTGGCAGTGAGAGAGCTGTGTCGTGGCTTGGGAAGTGTTTCTCGAGGGTTCGGGTTCACCCAGGGTTGGGGTCCCAAACTCAAATTTTGAGAAATACCTATACACACACATCGCATGCATACAGTAATATTCATTGAAATAAATTTTTATTTGTTTAAGTTTTGGAATAGTAATATATATAATATAAATATAATATAAATAAATAAAACACTATAAAATATATTTTTTCAAATAGCTCAATTAATTAAATATTTTTTACTCTAATGTGTGTGTGTGGGATGGGGGGGGGGTATAAAATAAAAAATATATTTTTTCAAATAGCTCAATTAATTAAATATTTTTTTACTTTAATGTGCGTTACAAATAGAATGACATGACAAATAATATACCGTATGATTTCATCATATATAAATATAAATCCTGCAATCCTGCTTCAGCCTGTCAAAGCTAAAACACGTTCTAGATTTATGAAAGGATGTACATATTTAATTATATTTTAGAGTTTAGTAACAGTTACCCGTCAATTCTATATAAAAGCTTCTTAAGATCTCAACTTCTTAAACTTAGCAAGTAAGAGATTTTAGCTTAAAATTTTGTTGGAGAATTTTTAATTGTAAGAGTTTTAGAGCCTTTGGAGAACCCCAATACCATCTTTCGGCTAGCCCAGCTGTTAAAGACTGGTCACGTTCAATCAAGAAAGAAGAAAAAGAAATAATGTTTTATGACGAGACGATGATATATGAGCCGTTTATTTTGAAAGAAGTGCAAGTTCATTTTTAGTTTAAATTCATTTAAAAAAATAATTCAAAAATATTTATAGGATCTAACAATGAATTTTTGTGTTGCCAAAAATTTAAAGGGAAATGGAATCGTCGAGTAATAGCGATTATCGTAAGGCTGTAGTATCATTCATTTTCTAAAACTATATCCTCGCAACAATTAATGTTTAAACGGAAAAGTGAACTAGAGAATAGATTAGAATATTTCGACTGCCAGATTCGACAAACAAATATTATAAAGGATCTTCAAGTGTATGAAAGTGCCGAGCAGTCCGTACAGAAATTATTGGACGATGTGCTATTTAAAAGTTATATGACTTTGGACCCTGTTTCTATCAGTTAGCTTGTATCAGTCTTTGACATAAGTAACATTGTCACAATTCGACATTATCTATTTCATGATTTTCAGATTGCATCTTAGATAAAGGCTAAAACGTTTATAATTGATGTCAGACCTTAGGTTAGAGTGCCTGATGGAATGTACCTATTTAAATTAGAATACTGGCGCTGAAATTAATTACATATAATATCAATGCTGGGAAAGGACATTGCTATCCTCTCGTATAGTCAGGCAGCTTTGATGGTTCTACAGCCATCGGATAACATCTAATTTACTGGGGGACTGCAGGACGTCTGTGGATAAGCTGTGTATCCACAACAACGTGTCTCTTCAGTGGGCTCCTGGGCACATTGGGATCATGGGGAATGAAAGGGCTGATCTTGTATCCAGGTCTAGCTCTAGTTCTCTCTCCCTTGGACCGAAACTGGCTGTAGGCGTTGTCGCGTTGTCGCACGTGAGTACTTGCCAGTGTACACATTTTTTTTTTCTTGATGTGCCTAATAAGAATTTTTCTGACTTTCTCGTAGGGCTTGGAAGAAAATAATGCAGAACTGCGGTTGATATCATCACCGGCTACAGCTCGCTTTACGCTCATCTACAAGGATGGGAGTTGTTGACAGTCCCGCGTATCTGTCCTGCCAGGAAGGAGCGCCTGAGAGAATCGAACACTTTCTGTTTGCTTTTCCGGCCTATGCCCGTAGCGTATCTCCTTTGGTATGCCCTCCTATCTGTGGATGAGTTGAAAAACTTACCGCACCTAGACCGGATGCGCTTCATTAAGAGGACAGGAAGGCTTTGGTGAGAGGGGTTTTAGCAGGTTAACACAATGGGCCGCTTTGGCCTCTGTGCTTGGAATCTCTCATCCCTGCGCTTAAAAAAGAAATCACTACCTGTTATCACAATAGATGAAGACAGATCGGAATAGGGTCTTACAGACTCAAATGACCATTTTTACTACTGCTTTTATAACAGCTAATCACATCGCATCTAAAAAGACTATGAATCAGTTTTAATCCATTGTGTTAACTTCAGGCCCGGAAGATACTTCCGAAGGCCTAACACAGACGCTAAAATAATAGATTTCATCGATTGAACTGAAATGTTCTTAATAATTTTGTCCACTAAGGCATTTTTCGGAAGCTACTAATAGTTTCTCTAAGACTACTTTTCCGTATGAATGATAGTTTAGTCAATAAGGCAGTCTAAAATGTAGATTGCCTTATTGACTAAACTATCATCGGTTGTTTTTTTTTTTTTTTGTATAAGAAACAGTAAACGAAGTTTCAGGTGTTCAGGCTAGCACGAACACGTTTTGTTTCATTGCTTGAGAAGTATCTCTATGGGGGCTATACATATGTATAATGCTGCTGATTTGTGTTACACAAAGTTTTTCGAGAATGCTCTTCTTTAATCTATTATATTTTTCAAAGACTTACACATAAAACGTGTTATTGTAGTAGGTACCTATTACTATTATTTTTTGGTTTCTCTTTTTATATTGTACTTCCTTTATATTTAAATGCCTATATCAAGATCTACTTAAATTACGTACATTTGAAATATTATAACAGTTTAATAAATGTGATAATCTTCAGATAGTCAACTTCATGAATAATTCATACTACTTCCGGTTCTTTCATTTCAAATATCCGCACATTTTTTTCTGGACAAATAATTAAATTTAGAGTTAAGTACGACTTGAAAAAATCGATGAAGATAATAAAATGCTATAGGAATTACAGCATGAGTATATCTGCAGCAACACGAACTAAAAAACAAATTTGAGCTTGCACGAACGCAGATAGATACGTATTTACTCGTACATATACATATTATGTTTTTTATTTTATACGCTTCATTCGCTTAATAGCCTTCTTCTACTGTGCGATAAAATATTGCATCAAAAATAAAACTTTACTTTTTAAATTTATTGATGAAATACATGAAATAATTCTAGGTGGTCAAGAAATTTTGTATTATAGTCTTCACCTTCTACAGATATGATACAATAATTATAGAGACAACAGCTGGCTGGACTCCTACACCAATGTGGAATTAACATTATACTCTTAGAAAACAATTTCTAAAGCTTCTTTACACATATGTTAACCATAATATAGCCGGCTGAATACAAAACGAAGTCGTTTGCAGTTCTATATGTGTAGATATATAAACAACGCTCAAATAATCATTCGCGAAAAGAATTTTTTTAGTGTTACACTTCTTGTCGCTCAGCTAAGTTTGCCTTTAGGCCAAAAAGTCCTATTCCGACAGACTGAAAAATATTAAAAGATCGTCGGAAACGGGTATTAAAAGAATGATGTAAACATTAAGTCGTAGGCACTGACGCTTTTTTTCTTTCGGAAGAAACATTTTTTTTTCTGTCATAAAAGTTTAGTGATTTAATTCTCAGTCAAATGTAACGTGAAGAACTTGCTCTGTTTACAGTACCGGCATTTCGCGAATCATGTAATATCCAGTAAATTACTTGAAATCAAAATGAGAAGATTTTTCATAAATATTTAGTAAGAGAAAAGAGATTTCACTATTGCCTGAAATATTTTTTAATCAAGTTATTCAAAAGATAATGTGTAAACTACTACGTATACCAATCAGATACCTTACATATTATATGTATGGGTAGATATAAATTAATGACATATGTACATACATAAATGTATATTTCCTCAAACACTTATAAATGGATAAAAAAAACACTGTGATGAAAATGTATTTTTTTTTTAATTTTCTTCAAATTTTAATTCAATTAATTGGTAATTGGCTTTAAAAACTTTTGTTGTTTTAACTAAAAAGTGAAAATGGATGGCTGGATGCAAGATGTGGTATGTACGATTCGTTATAATTATAATTTGTTATTATACTTACCTAATTTGCTTTTATTATGTTCGTATAAGATAGTAACACATATAAATATCTCTGAACATTTGCGGCCACATTTAAATTCTCGCGATTAAATTCTATCATTTTTGGGAAGCTTTCAGTTAATTTTTTTTTCATTAAATGTATTATTTATGTATGTGGTATTTAGCAAAATTGAATTAATCTTATAGTGAATTCTTTTCTGCCGTTCGGAGTTAACCACTGTCATCAAATCTGTCATTCTCGTGCTCTTTTCTTCCCTACTGGTGTGGTGGGAAGAAAAGAGTTGGAAAATGACAGATTTGGTAGCGGTGGTTACACTGAGTCGCAGAAAAGAAATCACTATTAATTTATCTAGAAAGTTCAATAATGTTTTATTTAATATTTTTGTTTTAAGAATAGGGTTCCTTTACATATTTTTGATTTAGACATTAATGAATTATTTATATTGATCCATTTTGCCGACACATACTGAAAACAAAACTTTTCTGTACAATAAAAACATCTAGTACTGATCGTTTTCACAGTAGGTATACGTAAAAAATCTAATTTTTTGTATTGAAACAACAAAAAAGTGTTATTATTTATTTTTATTTGTTTAGGAAGTTCATTCGATAGTAAACAGCTTACACCAATTACTTACTACCGACGAAATTGACAAAAAATAGTATACTTTTAATATTTAGATTTCGTCAATTAAAAAAAAAACATTTAGTGGTGATTCTCACTTACATATGTACTTTATACGAATGTCATCTATCTCTTAAACTTGTTTGCTGTATTATAAAAACCAATCGCTTTAATGTTCAGTCGATTTCCTGAGCCCGTTTAAATTCGATCAAACTTGAAAATGCTTTCTCCGCAGCGCCACTGCAGTGAGGAGAGTAAAACGTATTTGCATTAATTTTTCATTCTTGACATTGCCCGCCAATATTGTTCAATTGAGCTCTGTTGATACGTTCTATATGTGCTGCAATTCTCTTAATTCGGGGCTCATTGTTTTAGCACTTATATTAATAATAATACTAATAATATTTGAACATGTTTTAATCAACTATGAATTCAATGAATTTTTTGAAAACGCGGTCCTTACAACGCCTTTTATGGCTTGCTTAATGAACCATTTTGGTCTTGTTTTATTCGTATTACTACTGGTTGACAGTGGCTACAACTTATTTTGTTTTGATTTTGTAGAAAGGATGAAATGTACCCTTGAGTTAAGTATCGATTTCATTGCTAGCAATTATGAGGTAGAAAGTGTGAATGCGTTCTATTATATCTTGTTCTTTCTAACAGATTCTCGTAGTATGGTGTGAGGTCCTCGTAGCACATGGGCAAAGATAACCTAATAACAAAGACAACCTAATTTTAAGAAGATAGGACACAGCCCATCAAAATTGGTAATTTTTCGTGTTTTTTCGACCGAAACAGGTAATGTCAAATACTTTCGTCTTTTGCATGAATGGGTGAAAAGAATTTGGCTATGGACTATTGTAGTGCGACTGAGACAAGAGTTAAACACACCCGAATGATAAAATCTTCTTGAATACCTTCAAAATCCTTTCAAACTATTCATAATAATGTACATCAGGTCACACTAACTCTATTTTTTAAGAAAAAGATAAATTTCGCTTTGGCCAAGGTGCTGATCAGCGCTTTCACATTTTTTATCTTTATTCATAAAAATTTTAAAGAGAGTTTGATTTTTTTGCTTTCTTTCTTCCTTTTCTTGCCGTGTGCATTTTAAGTGTAAAACAATCTGAAAACTCTTCTGTGTCCTAACTTGTCAATAAGCTAAGTTAAAGCGCCAAACACAAATCCGACGTTTCGATCCGATACGAATCAACCCATTTCGATCTAACGGATACATAGCACAATTGTTCCGCTCGGTTTCAAACACTTGACTTTAAAATTTTGCGATTTTGCCGCTTTAAATCCATCCACGAAAACATTATTTTTTTTGTCATATTCTCCGTTTCGATACGATTTGAGTGGAGTGAAATGATTCAAGTGAAAATACAAAATTACATTACAAAATAGGATAATTGAACGAGAAAAGGTCAATTGATCATAAAAATCAGAGTAAATCCTAGAAATAAGAAAGCAGCAAAAAAAAAAGGAATACAATAAACAACAAATATTGGTGAATAGAATTAAGGAATTCGGAATATATTTAATATTTAAGGTAATAAATAAGTAAGTCAGCACATATACATAATATCCTAGGTTAACCTAATAATAATTAAAAAATATATATATATATCCGTACACAGACATATAGTAGTAATAACGATATAAGATACAATAGGCACCGCGTAAGTGACAGTTAGATATATTTAACATCGTTCACTGATTTTATGGATAACACTTGGTGGAATAAGTTTATTTTAATTGCCATCTTAAAGAAAGATAATAAAAAATACTACTTGTTTTTTTTTTCCACAACGTACATGTATATTTTAAATTTACATATAATGTAACAGCCAACGCGTTTCGTCTTGTCAGGACATCTTCAGGGCTTTTGTTGTACTGGGGGAATGATTGATTTAGCTGTTAAATAAACTCTCATGGGTAGCTAACGCATGCGTAATGTACTAAAATTCACATTCAAAAGTGGGCTGTTGTTTTTAAAATCTAGCTGATCATTTACTATAAAGCAGCCATCCTCCTTAGCTTTTTTAATTTCAAAAGTTTCATATCTATCTAGTAATTTTTTATCAGATAAATTGTGTAATAATTTAATGTCGTCTGCATTAGGCTTGTGTCCGGTTAAGCTAAGGTGTTTAGCGAAACCGGAATTAGGGTTTGCAGCCTTTGAGCTATTTATATGCTCCTTGAATCTTGTTTGAATTGATCTTTTAGTTTGTCCAATGTAAATAGCATCACAATCCGCACAATTCAGCTTATAGACCCCGCATTGGTCAATTTCATTGATTTTAGGTTTAAATTTGTTGTTGACTAGAATATTTTTTAGAGTTCTGTTGTTAAAGAAGGCTGGCTTTATGTTTTTTTCCCCAAATAATTTATTTAAACATCTGGATATCTCGCCAAAGTAGGGGATCCTTCTCCATTTTATTGGGTCATTATCCAAACGTTGTTGTTCGAAGGGAAAGGTCATTGAAATAGCTTTTTTGTAGTGCTTTTGCGTCAGTAATTTGTAGATAGTTCTATTACTATACCCATTGTTCCTAGCGATCAGTTTTATTGTCGTGAGTTCTTTTTTGAAATTTTCTTGATTTAATGGTATATCTAACAATCTATCAAGCATGGAGTGAAAAGAGGACATCTTAATATTCCACGGGTGTAAAGAAGATCTGGGTATTATTGCGTCTGAATAAGTATCTTTTCTATATATATTTATCTGATAAAAAATTACTAGATAGATATGAAACTTTTGAAATTAAAAAAGCTAAGGAGGATGGCTGCTTTATAGTAAATGATCAGCTAGATTTTAAAAACAACAGCCCACTTTTGAATGTGAATTTTAGTACATTACGCATGCGTTAGCTACCCATGAGAGTTTATTTAACAGCTAAATCAATCATTCCCCCAGTACAACAAAAGCCCTGAAGATGTCCTGACAAGACGAAACGCGTTGGCTGTTACATTATATGTAAATTTAAAATATACATGTACGTTGTGGAAAAAAAAAAACAAGTAGTATTTTTTATTATCTTTCTTTAAGATGGCAATTAAAATATTTAACATCACCTAACTGCAATAAAGTGAGCAATTTCTACACAATATAAAAACAATAATGGATGGAAACGAAACTCATAATAACGTGACAGACGGGAACGAAAATATATCAGGAGAACAGGTTCATTCGACTCTCCTCACTGAAATTGACCTGCTCAGATGTGAAAATGAGGTGGTAAAAAGAGAGAAAGCTTTAAGTGAAAGAGAAAACTGTGGTAGCTCTAGTATTAGTATAGCTGATAAGGAAAATGATGCTCAAAATTCCTTAGTCGAATCTAATCAAAAAATGATTGGAATTAACGAGGTTAAGACATTATTAAGAGAATTCAACCCGTCTCAAAACACTATCGCAGCAAGGAACTGGATCGACTCTATAGATGGTTTGAAATCACTATATGAATGGGATGATCGCACTGCACTTTTTTATTCCATTCTACGTTTGGGAGGTGCAGCGTATTTTTGGTATCAGTCGAAACATGATATCATCCGAACATTTAAAGATTTCAAAGAAGAGTTGCTTCGCAGTTTCCCTAGCGGACAGGATGATGCTTCAGTCTTGATACAAATAATGAAAAGAAAAAGACTACCAGGCGAGCCATTGGACGACATATTGATACCACTAGTAAATTTGCAGAACAATATTGTTACTATAAGAGAATTGTTAATTGAAAGTCGGAAACCATGTTTCACTTTGAACTTGAAAAAATTCGATTTTTTTTAAACAGCACATTAAGTTTTGGGTCATGAGATTTCGGAACGAACCAACATTGGCAAAACGATGGCAGTTAAAACGTACAAACGACCAGAAAATGCCCGAGAAGCTAAACAGCTCTTGGGCCTTGCAGGGTATTTTTGCCGATTCGTACAAGGTTCTTGTTGTATAACTCAACCACTTCACATGCTTCTGAGGAAAATTGTGCCATTCGTTTGGTCCGCAGAAGCTCATTTCATAAGTTGCTTTGTTAAGCCAAGGCCGATACTTGTGATATACGATGAAAATGCGAAACACGAGCATTGCAGGTAAACTAATGCAATGAACGGGAGCAGATCTGAGGCCAGTGTCTTAACCGATCGACAACAGAAGCGGAATTGAAGTATCACAGTTAAGAGTTGGAAGCTCTGGATCTAGTGGAAATCCTAAAAAGATTCAAGCATTACCTCCTCCATCGGAATTTCAAGGTGGTAACAGATTGCAGTTCACTTCGACTAACACAAGCCAAAAAATACCTGGTACCTGGAACCGTAAGATGTGGCTGAAAATAGCGGAGTATGATTTCGAATTAGACTTTAGACCCGCCAGCAAATTGGCGCATGCAGGTGCACTTAGTCGTTGCCCAAGTCAGGGAGGAAGTGAAACTACAGATGTTACTAGTAAAGTGCTAGTGATAGCGGTGTCGAATGAAGAAGACTGGCTAGCAGTATTACAGAAATAAGATCTACAAATTGCAGAGATTCGAAAAGTTCTAAATGGAGAAATACTTCAATCCGATAAAAAGGACGGAATAAAGGGAAATTTAATTTTAAAGGGGCGAGTTCTAAAAATAAAACCAAAAGAAATTCGTTTCGTGGTTCCAAAAGGAGTTAGAAGGCGCGTTATCAGAACAACTCATGACGATAGAAACATTAAAAAGATTCTTCTGGTTCCCGAATATGAAGGCTATTGACAAAAAATACAAAGCAACTTGTGTAGACTGCCTCTACAATAAGCGAAGTGAGGATGGATATAGATATGTATTGCATACTCCTGAACGACAACCTGTTCCCTTTTATACAATACACATCACATTGACCATTTAGGGCCTTATCCGAAAACCAAGAAAGGGAATTCTTATATTGTAGGAATAGTTGATTCTTTTTAAAAACTGTTAATATTAAAACCCGTTAAAACAGTTAGAACAGTTATTGTCACCGATAGATGCACAGCTTTTACTTTTCAACAGTTCGAGAAATATTGTTATGAAAACCCAATAAAACACATTGCCACGTCTATATAAACTCCTCGGTCGAACGGCCAGATTGAAAGGTACTTTAGAACTATAAAGAGCGCAATCGCGAGCATGACAAAAGATCCAGAGGGCCGTGATTGGGGTCGCAATCTAAATGCAATATCATGGGCTCTCAATACACTAAAGAATTCAACTACCAACGTAACACCTTATCAACTTGTTCCAACTTGTACAAATTAAATTCCTTCTTATCTACATGACACGATCGAACAGGAGGGGGTAGAAAATTTGCCAACATCCGAACTCAAGGAAAGAGTGTTGAAACAAGTTTAACAAGTCGCACGAAGCTCCAAAAATGTATAAAGAAAGCGATTAAGTTTTGATTAAGCACGATCCAGAACACACTGGGATTTTTCGCAAAGCGCAACGCAGGTACAAAGGAGCTTACGTAGTGAAGACCGTTTTGACTAACACTTACGCGTGTACTCCGCGCTTTCCTGTTTCTCGTGGGGGAGAAGAGAGCACAGCAGAGTCTCGGGGTTGGTCTAAGGGTTATTTTGAAGACAAAAAAAAGAATTCCAATTTACCCCTTTTAATTTATTTATCACTACTTCAATAAGAGAAAAAGACTCTACGTTAACCAAGTTTTATATTAATTTATTTATCTCTACTTCAATAAAATAAAAAGATCTCTACGTTAACCAAATTTTAGTTTTATGTTGTCTCCTCAGAACCAACTTTCGACGTTATTTAGTCGCGACTTTTCATAAGACTGCCTAATTTTTATCATGTTTCTTCATTCGGTTTTCTTTAATTATCATTTTCGCTGACGGCGCAAAATCTTCTCACGATCGCGTCGATCACATGGTGCATTTGCATTTCTGCTGATAAGCGAGGCGTATTATTCGATACACCACTTGTGGCGCGAGTATATGTAAGTGAGCAAAAGTAAACGTTTGCAACAAAGTATATGTTTTATGCGACTTTTATATGAATATACTGTGCCATCAGTTTGTTGTTAAATAAAGCTTTTTGGTTCGATTCTTTTGAATATCTAGTTTTAAGATGTCTCAGGTTCTATCATCCATAACTTACGTGCAAAGGTATAAATCATTAAGATATAGACTACCCATGGTGATTTATACGAAACATTTTACGTGAGAGGCAATCTCAAGGACAAAAAGCATTCTACATTTTGGTCCCACACATTGACTCATCCTACGTATGAATACACTTTACCAATCCATGGTTGTACTTTAATGTGTCATAATTCCTTTCAGAATTAACCCTTTCGGGACTATGGGCCCATATATGCGCCCACAGAAATATGGTAATTCTGGTTATGGGCGGATATATGCGCTCAGAGACTTGTCGAACTTCAACGCTTATAGAATTTGAAGAAAGTAACGGAATTGGTTCAAAGAAATTTTGTACTATAAAACAGACATGTTGAATGCTGCCAGGTTTTTGCGGTTTAATTGGCCGCCATGGGAATGTCAATTTTTTTTACATTTTAATTTTTAAAAAAGCTCAATTTTGTCACTTCCAGCACAGAAGAGATTCTATAAAATTGAGGCATATTTGTAGAATGAAGCATCTATTTTTTCAAGTCGATAATTAGTTTCGGAGATAGCTCGAATAAGAGCCAGTCCTTTTAAACTGGAAAATGGATTTTTTTAATGAAATAAGTGGTATTTTTTTCTCATGTTTGCGAAGAACCGTTACGTCCGGGAAATTTTGCACCTACCAAAAATGTTCACAAAACACATCTAATCTATACGGAAGAAAGAATGTGCAAAATATATGCAAAATGAGGGAAGGGGGTGTATATGACCCAAGCCCCAAAGAGCCATTTTTAACAGTAAAAACGTCCGTTTGAAGCTTACAGGATAAAAAAATAACCCCGCCACTCGATTATACTCTCCACTCCCTTTATTTTGATATCCTACACTCCCCATTTTGGGCAACCCATATGGGAGGGTGGTCTACGCCTTACCCTCGAGCCCTCAACAAATTTTTTTTTCACCAATCTTATTCTCTTAAACATCACAAATCCAAGTAAAAAAACCGCATTGCTCTACTCTCCCTCCACGGAAAGTTATGTATGTAGAAATGCACGAAAAATTCGCAATCCACAGCGACTTGTTACTTCTAATTTTGCTCAGGTCATACCACTCGTTTTGAGCTATTCCGTACCGAAAGGATTAAATTATAAACTTTTCCAATATGCATTCAAAGTAAGAACAAATATTTTGATCAAACAAGGGTGGATAACAAAACTATAAAATGCTGCCCATGCATATAGTAATCAATTTTCTTTATTTTTTCGATGTGAGTGCGTAGCAAATTTAAAACTCTTTGAAGGTCAGGTAAAAATTGTGACGAAAACATGTAATAAAAAATAAGCAAACTTTATATTTTTTGTATACATACCTGCAAATATTGTAGAAGCTTTTAAACTTTTGTTTGTAAGACTTTATCAGGTTTCACATGTAAGAACAGCGCAGATAATACTGATGATCGTCATCTCAAGAATTATTTGAAATAGCTTACAGCTTTGTGCCGCTATGATTCAAGCCACAATCGCAAATTAATGACAAGATGACGTCAAACAAAACTGATAGATCGCCGGCAATTATCTTATGTAATAGCTCATTTGAATATTCAGTAAATGAACAAAACGACAAGTTCTAGTGCTCTGAGAATGATGTGAAGTTCATGCAATAAAAATTTAAAATCAAACTGGCACGAGTCGTGAATCATATGAATATATAATATGTATCTATATACAAATATTTTTCTAATTCCATAATTTCGCTTTATATTATTTGGATAAAAAATAAAATAATTAAAAAATATGAAAAAAAAATAACAAAATTCAAAACATTACCTTAATATGATCTGACGCTTTTTAAGTTTATTGTCACCAGTTATTTATTCTTAACGTTCATGCAAATTGTGCGACTTGCAGGAGTGTATGTAGCCAAAGTCGGAGACTGAAGTTGGACATGAATGAGATCGGCAGAAACTATTGCGTTCAAGCAAATCGTCGTGCGGAGGTAGTTCTCCAAAGCTGACGACTTTGTGCCGTTCGCATAGTGTCAGTGCTTCTTAGTACCGGGAATTTTACATTAATTTTAGTGTTAGTTTTATATTGTATGAAATCGAATTGAACTAAAGTCTGCATAGATGTAGTTGCGTGTGGAGGCGAAAGTTAACATCCGATTTTGTCTACAACTTGGCATATGCATGCCAAGTCGTACGATTTGCATGAACGTGTATAGCGGCCTTTACAGTTATTCGAACATTCTCTAATTTGTTTGAGAAAGAAACGAATATATAAGAATGCTCCTGCTGAACAATAACTGAAACACTATTATATTACTAAACTCCGCAATAGTGATTTAAAGACGTATTCATCGGGTTGTTATAACTCGTCACTGCAATAAAAATTATCTTTTTCATTTACATTTTCTCTCATCATACATACTTAGTAGGTACTATACATTTAATTTTTGAGATCAGAAATGGGCAGAGAAATAATTTAATCAGATACCCATCTGGTTATTTACTGCTGATGAATGTCGACCCTTTTTTTAGGCTCTCTATTTTCGCTCTTCATTAGGTACACTCTTTTAAAAGACGAGCTTTCTTCTAGGAATACAGTCTCTGAACAGGTAATTCGAATAAAATTTCAATCGATTGGTTATTCAATTAAGCTTCCGCGCTTGAAAATGTAATTGATTAATATTTCAATCGATTAAGAAATTAATTGTTCTCTTGATTGAAATTTAATCGATTAATATTTCAATCGATTGAAAAACTAGTTGCCTTTCCGCTTAAAAATGTAATCAAAGTCAATCTAATTTTCGATTGATATGTGGCGTCTTCGTAGATTAATTTTTTTTTTAATAAACAAGTAAAAAAGCTACAATTGGTCTAGGACCAATTCTTATGATGTCCTAGATGAATACTCGTATGTAATTTCGTATGGGCGTTCATAGAGTATCGTAAGAATTGGACTTATACCAATTCTAGCTTTTTTCGTTGTTTTTTTTTATATATTAAATAAAGGGGGGTTTACAATGGCAAAGTAGAGTGGAGTCACCAGATTGCATTGTCTCTCCTTGTCTCAAGCGTGCACTTTAATATAAGTTCTTCGCGCTTCCCACCAGAATGGATTTCACAGAGTAGCGTCAGATTTGAAAAATTCCTAATCTCACGTTGGTTCTTGTCTTTCCTAATTGGTTGGTTCTTATGTCTTTTCTTATATCAAAATCACGAAAAGAAAGTTGTGCGATCTCTGTTTTATGATAGTCTTTAATTGCTACCGGAATGGAATGATATACCCTCATTAAAAATGTTTGAGAAAATTGTGCAATTTCGAAGAATTAAAACATTGAATGTGAGGAATGGAATATCTCTCGGAAACTGACATGTCATTTCATTGCACGATATACAGAGTAACAAGGTATGATTGTCCGGGCTGTCAAGTGCGTGTGACGTCACACGAATCGATTCTTAAAACGGGAAAAATAAAGTGCTAAATTAATTCCACTGGATCAATTGAAAATGTTGCAATAAATATAATATGAGTTTCTTACCATAAATATACATTGAATTTGTTAGTTTAGCTCATTTCAAGGAAATTAGTTCGGTTCAAAACGAAGTGCCACGAAAGTTTTATTGATAAAAAATGCAAAATAAGACTGAAATACCTATAATTTGTACTCTTAATTGATTATTTAAGATCTTTTTATTATTTCTATAGTGAAATTAGTTAGGTAATCGTAATTTTCTCAAATAGAAGGCAAATTAAAATGTGCAATACAATTCTAATAATCTTCCTTCAATTTATCTTTCTGTTTAGAAAGTAAAATGGTGCCTTTTTAAAGATTTTAAATGGATCCAGTAGAATAAATTTACATAAATATTAAACTTTATATTTTTTACTTTTTAAGAAACGCGTGATGCGAATCGATTAACAGAGAAAATAGCGAATATATGGTGCCGGATAGTCATACCTTGTTAGTATGTATACCGTGATTTCATTGTCTGTAATCGTCACCTGGACGCCAATTCGAAGTATTTTTCCCTGGGACCACATGTAGAGCTGAAGCAGGTGATGATGACGGTTAACAAAAACATAATTGGAGTAAATGATCTAACACGCACTAAAGTTATCGGATCTTTTTGAATTACTAAATAGATTTATGTACTACTGAAAGATCTGTATCATAGACAAACTAAATAGGATACAAAGACTGGAAATGTAGAACAAAAATATGCAACGCTTTTCTAGAATATATGTCGATTTCGATGGGACGTCAAGTATGAAAATGAAAATGTTCGATGGGACAATTTTTATAGCAGAAGTGCAACACGAGGTTTGCACTGACTTCCCCTACTTGGCACTGGATATTTTGTCGGTGTTACAAATACCTACATATTTAACTTGAATTGTCATCTGCTCTGTCAAAGTGTACTGTCGCGATTACTTGTGAAATTTTGGAGTTAAATGAATTTAAAAAAAAGAAGGGGGTCGGAAGACCCCCGACAGAAGTAAAACTTCAACTGTTGTGTTATTTCACTCACTTGGTATTGTTGAGACAAGGCTCTTTTGTCTTGCCTATATTTTCTTAGCCTTAAAACGCAGACGGTATAAACGACACTTGAACCGATATACCAAGGCTAAATACAGTTGCCTGGCTTGCTAGTTGTTATGGATGGTTATAAACGGCACTTGAACCGATATACCAAAAGCCTGAAAAACTAGAAGGGTTACGCGATACTGAATAAAACGCTCTAAATCTTATTAACAACTGATAATTTATTCATTACTCGCCGTGAATTTATATTCAAATTTTGCTAACATTATCACTTATTCTACCCCAAAAACAAAAGAAAGCAATATTCAATTAAGAATTTCCGATACTGCTTATCTAGCGAAATTGCAAGTTTCATGCAAAATAAATTCCTCAGTTATTGCTGAGTGTCAACTTTCTTTAGATTATAATGACGAAGAATTTATTTTTGCATGAAGCGAGGTGAATGAATTTCGCGCCAGGTGAATGAAATTAGGTTTCCTATTACAATGATAACATGAACCTTTATTCATCCCTGACCTACATATAAAATTATGAATTAATGGTATATACATATATATATCTTGTTTTCTTACAATTTTAATTAAATTTCTTTATATAAGAATTAAGATAGAATTAGATTCATCTGTTATGAACATGCACGATTTAACAGGTATTGAAAAGAGAAAGTGAAAGATTCAAATATCCACGTAGCAGTATTATAAAGTTTATTTAAAAAGAGTTAAGCTGAAGCTAAAGTAATTTTTTTCTTTTTTAAAGAATTGGAAATTATTTAATATAAAAATAGGGAAAAACCTTTGACAGCAATTAAAATACATTTATAATTTGCAGGTACAAATAAAAACAATTTTAACTATTTTTTTTAATCAATTTAATAGACTTTTTTTACAAAAGCACATTATTACAAAAATACTTTATAAAATAAATATAATATAAAAGTAATCTTGGTTATTCATCATCACATTCAACTATTGATAGTGTTGATTCTTTACGTGTATTTTCTATAAAAGTTACAATAGGGTTGTGGTAAGAATAATAGGAAACAAATGTAATTGAATAAATTTTATCAATAAATCTCGTAAATACTGCATCAATAGTTGTACCACCTCTAGTTGTAGCTTCATTAGGATCGTTAAGCATAGTTAAATTAAATTTAAAAATGTGTAATGTGGTGAAATTTGTGTTAAATCTCTGCTCAACACTACAATTGAATTATAATAAATTCTGCCGAAACATTTTCTGTAAATTTCTAAGAAAAGATGAATGCTTATTGCTTAACTAGCGTTTACGCTCATAAAAATTATTAGCCGCCCCCCAAGCACCTATTCCCGAGCAAATGCATACAAATTCTGAAGAACATCTAGGGAAGGCCACAAATTTTTCTTAGAAATTTACTGGACATTTTTTCCATAAAATTGTTATGCATTATTGGAAGACGAGAACGGGTGCTCGAGCCATTAAAAATTTTTATGAGCGTATAGACTCGTAGATCAGCAAAAAATTATTTGGGTAATTGGCATAAAGTTAAGAAGAAATTTGTGTCTATATATCAATAAAGAGCATTTATTACGTTTGACTGTTCTGTGTATATAAAAAAGATATAAGCATTTTGGAAAATGATGTTAAATTAGTCGAACACGCTGAGGGTCTCAATTATTATTATACCCTAGATGAAATCTATAGGGTATACTAAGTTTTTCATTCCGTTTGTAACACCTCGAAATAATGATGGTAGAGCAAAATGGATTGGACACCCATAATATTAAAAGTTATTTTGATTTTTGCATGTCCGTCCGTCTGTGCGCACGAGAACGCGTATGCTTAGAGAGCTGAAATTTTGTACACGGACTTAAAAAAAAAAGTAAAATTAAGTTCGAAAAAGAGACAAATCGGGCAACCTCCTTCGTGGGGTTGCCATACAAAACTTTCGTTTTCCACTATATATTTGGACACTGCCTGAGAACGCATATATATAGAGAGCTAAAATTTGGTACATGCTGTTTTTATAGTAATAGCAAATAAAATGTCAAAAATGGACTAAATCGGGAAACTCCTTGGTGTTGCCATATAAAAATTTAGGTTTTTTACGTATACTGTGAAAACGATTAGTCCAATACATTTTTATTATACTAAAAATTTCTTCAGAATACGAAATCCTATACTCAACAGTCTTTTGACAGCATTAATACCATATAAACTTCATACTGTCGGTGTTACTTTGCTTTTTCTCTGCAATTTAAGACATGGGTAAGAATGATAACCTTAAGTCGACCTCTAAAACAACAGCTCAATATGAGAAAGGTATAGTAGCTTTCACTCAACGGCTAGATCTCATTCTATATGTTCTGGAGATTGCTTTGAATTACTGGAAAAACGACTGTTTACATCCCTGGAGGAATTAATATCAGATAAGTTTGATGAATTTGAAGAACACATAGCTGTGAAAATTGAATCATTAACTACTTTAACTCAATCTGAACTAACTAAATTAAGTAACGAAGTCGACCAGCTGAAAACTGAATTGACTGACACTCGTCATGAACTAGATGATGTTTCCGCCTAAACAGACTGACATATGATGGTGTTCCTCTCTCGCGTGACTAGAATCCTAAACAAATTCTTTCAAATGAAATTAACCACATTCTATCAGCCTATACAAATGTGTTTCGTCCAAAATCTTCTTTACATGCGGTAAATATATCTGGAAAAAGTGCACCTTTAATTGTACAATTTTCTTTTGTAGCTGAACAACGAGAATTCTTGTTTAAGTATAAGAGTTCAGGCCCCATAATTCTTGAAAACATCTCACCAATTTTCGTGTCGGATAGCAGAGTGATATATTTGAGAGTCTTACCCCGCACAATAACAGAATACTCTGACACGCACTAAAATTAAACAGAGAAGGTCACATAAATTCTGCATTCAGGAGAGTCACCGAATTAAGTTGCCGTACTGGATGCATTGGACGACATCATCGCTTTAACGGGCACTGCGGAGGCCTAATTATTGATCGTGTTGTGTTTAGTTTGTAATCTAATTATGGTGTTGTTTCTACTTTTAAATTTTACTTTTTTCTCTTGCTTACTTCAATATAGTTGCAAATTTGTCTCTTTAAAGTCTGTTATCATTTTCTTTGAATTTTCTTTTTTTCTGTTATTATTCATTTCAATGTTGCACAACTATCTCTTATTCTCCTTATTATTGAATAAAATCCAATGTGTAATTAATAGATGGGAAAGAAAAAACTGCTGCTGAAAAATTTGAAGATATTTTGCGCCTGCTGGGGCTCTGTCGGGTTTTGCATTTTAGTGATTGTTTCTGATAACATCTGTCTGCTGTATATTTTTACTGTGCGCTGTCATACCTTCAATATATTATATCTGAATGCTAGAAGCCTTAGAAATAAAATTGGTCTATTGCAGGAAATTCTAATGAACCGAAAAACTCATGCCCTGTTGGTCTGTGAGACTTTGATTAATACAAATGTACCATCGCAAGCAATATCTCCTATCTTTCGAAATGATAGAGGCGATCGCATAGGGATAGGGGTTGCTAATTATATAAACAATTCTCTTCAACCGACCGTGATAAATTCCTCTGCCCTAGGTGATAAACTAGAATTTCTCAGTGTTATTTATACAAAACCTTGAGCTTTGGTATGGTTAATAACTTACCGAGTTATTTTAAATAGCAATAATCCATCTCAGATTGATCACGCTCTTACGACAAATATTGGCAAAGTGTTATTTCACGATCAGATTAGTCCACCAAGTGACTTTGATCGCGACTTCTTGTATCTGTTTTATGATCTTAAGCTGGAATAGTTTCCCAATGAAGTTACTTGCACTTACCGTGATTTAAAAAATACTAGCTATGTCTGCTTTTAAATCTGATGCAACAGGGCCGAATAAACTGCTTCCTCTTTTCATTAGAGCGATTGCACCGGAAATAATCGAAGTTTTAGCCCCTATATATAACTACTGTTTAACGACATCTAAGTTTCCCACAAAGTGGTAACAAGCGCGTGTAATACCTATCCCGAAAAAGCTCTGCTTCTAATCCAAGTGATTATCGCCCAATTAGTCTTCTTTGTTTCTTAGGCAAAATATTAGAAAAGATTATAGGTATGCAGACTATCGACTACATTAATAAAAAATGCTATCTGACGACCTGTTAGTCTGGATTTCGTTCAAATCATAGCTGTGAAACTGCTATGGTTAAAGTTTCGTCTTATATTCACGAAGCTTTGGATATAGACCATCTAACAATTCTCGCATTTTTCGATTTCAGCAAAGCATTTGATTCTATTGATCATCGTAAGCTGCTGAAAAAGCTATCTTAGGGGCTTTTTTTTCATCATCTGCTGTTCAGCTTTTCAAGAGCTTCATAAGCGGACGTAGCCAATTTGTAAAAGTACAGAATACACTCTCTGACTTAGCGAATCTATATTCTGGTGTCCCTCAGGGATCAATACTGGGTCCCCTTTTGTTCAGTCTTTATATAAATGACCAAACAGATGTAATCCATGATGCTGTAATACATCTATATGCCGACGACGTGCAGATGTATCTCAGCAGACCAATTGGCTTAACGGAGGATTGCGTATGCTGACTGAATCAAGATCTCCAGAGTGTTTGATTGGTCTGTACAAAATAGCTTAGAACTGAATTCTGTCAAATCAAATTGCCTAGCGATCTATAGAAAAGACATTGATGTCAATAATTTTCCGGCTATATTTATAAATAACACCAGACCTCAATATGTGGATTCCGCAAGGAGCGTGGATTTTGAGCTTAATTCGAAGTTCTCCTGTTGCAAACATATCAGTGCTACAATTGGAAAAATATATGGGTGTATACGGCGGTTGTGGCTGAGTTTTGGGTTGCTTTTGCTTCATATGCGAAAAAACTGGTTAAAGCCCTGGTGATACATCATTTTACTTATGGTTGCAGACTAATCTCATCTCTGGACTCACTTTGTCGTAGAAGACTCTTGGTTGATGCGTTGCGCTATGTATTCAAGCTGCCTCGGATCAGACACATATCGCCCATGCTTGGTTACCCTCTAGAAAATTACTTAACACAACGCAGATTAAAAGTTCTTCATAAACTGATATATAATCGGAAGCCATCGTATCTTTTCGAGAAACGGAACTTCTTGCAATCGATTAGATATAAGAAACTTTTGATCATTCGCTGCAGGTCGCGGTATGAACAGCGTTCTTACTTTTCCCAAAGCATTCGCAAGTGGAATTTTTTGTCGTATGATCTTCAATGGACGACAGTCGGCAGAACTTTTGCAAATTTTATAAAATCTTCAAATATTTGTTAAAAGTTATGCAGTCTGAGTGATTCTCAGTATTTTAGTCTACATATATCTCTATTTACTCTCTCTCTTTTTATACCCTAGATGAAATCTAACGGGGTATACTAAGTTTGTCATTCCGTTTGTAACACCTCGAAATAATGATGGTAGAGCAAAATGGATTGGACTCCCACGCATAATATTAAAAGTTATTTTGATTTTTGCATGTCCGTCCGTGCGCACGATAACTCGAGAACGCGTACACTTAGAGAGCTGAAATTTTGTACACGGACTTTAAAAAAAAAGTAAAATTAAGTTCGAAAATGAGACAAATCGGGCAACTCCTTCGTGGGGTTGCCATACAAAAATGTCGTTTTCCGTTATATATTTGAATACTGCCTGAGAACGAGTCGCCGTAGAGAGCTGAAATTTGGTACGTGGTGTTTTCATTGTACTAGCAAATAAAATTTCAAAAATGGACTAAATCGGGCAACCCGTTCTTGGTGTTGCCATATAAAAAATTAGGTCTTTTATGTATACTGTGAAAACGATCAGTCCAAGACATTTTTATTTCACTAAAAACTTCTTCAGAAGATGAAATCCTAAAAAATTGGTTATAATCATTTTTTCTGTCCGACGAACCGTTCTAGAAATATATGCGAAAAACCACTGCAAAAATCAAAATTGCTCAAATGGGTACCCATACGAAATTTCATACGGGCATTCATCTAGGGTATTATAAGAATTGGTCTTAGACCAATTCTAGCTTTTTCAGATGTTTTATCTCTCTATATGCTCTTTTGTGCAACATTGCTCTTCTTATGTATAAGTTTAGTGTAATTTATTTTGCTTTTGCTCTTGTTTATCATTTATTTTTTATTAACCAATTTTTTTCCACTCTTAATCTTAGTTTTATTTCTAATTTTATATATTATTGTTTTGTCCGGTATTCGTCTTTGTCCTTTATTATTGATTGTTTATAATTGATTATTAATTATTATTTATTATTTATCATTACTTATTGTTTATTGCTTATTTTTTATTCATTTAATTTTATGGGTATATGTGCGAAGCGCACAACCCAAAATTAATCTAGTCAAAAATAGTTTGCGAAGCGCACACCTACTGTTAAGGGATTACGCATTGTTTTAGGTCGTATCTTTACCTTTCCTAAGTAATATACCCACGTAGGGTGTATTTGCCAAGCGCAAAGAAACACACACTCATGCAGGAAGGCACGCACACACACACACACACACGCACACACACACGCGCGCGTACAGGCAGGCCAACACACACACACACACACACACACACACACACACACAGTGTATGTGTGTGTGTTGGCCTGTTCGTGTGTTCTTTGCGCTTGGCGCGGAGCGTACTCCTCATATTGATATTAGTGGTTTAAAAAACTTAATTTAACTTACATAGATCAGGTAAAGATACGTGCTATAACAATGCATTGACCTTAACCATAGCCGCGGGTTTCCAAAACAATGCGTAATCCCTTAACAAGTGTGCGCTTCGCAAACTCCTGCTTGTGCGCTAGGAGAAGTGTTTTTTTATGGCTTGTGCGCTTCGCAAATACACCCAATTTTATTGCTTTCCTAGTGTTTATTTATTTCATTACTTTGTTTAAGTTTTCTTTTACTTATTTGTAAGTTTGGTCAATTTAGTCTATTTGTATTTTAAAAAGTTCTCGTTATTTCACCATTGCACTTTGTTCTTTTAAGATCATGTAATCTTTGTACATTATCCAAATAAACTCTATTGTATTGTATGATGGAATGCAATTGTTTTTATTAGTGCTATATTCTGTATAGCAGCGCTCGGTGTAGAGAGCATAACTCTGTCAGAACAGACGTTTTTAATCCTTGGTAATGACAACTATTGGGCCATCCCACACTAGTATTCTTGATGCAGTATGCAAACCGGCTTTTTAGGGAAGAGGTGAAAAGACGCAAAGAGATATCTCATCAATCAGATATAATCAGCATAATTATCATAGAGAAAAATAAGCAAAAATTAAGAATAAATCTGCAGCAATCTACAAGAAGCCCTTATTGAAGATACTCAGGACCCCGAGTTGCTATAATAATATAATAAACTCCGGGTCCATGTATGTAGTATTCACTTTCCATATGAAATATTGAGTCTGTTCAGAGCAACACGCCATAATGACTATAGTCGCTTTTTGCGTTCAAACCAGACAGAAAGTAACTTTTTTCCCGTCGCTTTTGACAGAAAAATGTGTTCAGAGCACGCGCTATAGTCTCTATTGATGTCACTTTTCTTAATAGCACTCGGGACTGCTACAAAATTGTCACTTTCGTGTTTGAATGTGTGTATTGTCAAAGAGCATGTAAAATGCACATACATATGAATATTTTCTTTAAAATCGCTTTTTTCGCTATTTCTTGTTCAGAGCAACCTAGTTGCTTTTTACGCTATTGTCGAATTCACAGAGGTACTTCAAAACGATTTCGAAGTCACTATAGCGTGTTGCTCTGAACAGACTCATTCTTAATATAATTTCACAAATAGAAACAACCAATCAATCATCATAATGAATGTGAACTTTTTCACATTTTGTAAGTAAAAATTTATCTCGATTCCATCACTCTTATATTCCTAACCTGTTCATGCAAGAAAGTAAAAAGTATTGAAAGAAATTCCCCAAATTATCTGACCTTGACAGTACAAATTTGATGTACTATGCTTGCGTGCGGTTGTCGCTTCTGTTTTGCTGAGGGTCCTTCGTGTTAAAGGAGTCTTAAGTTTAGATTTTTTCACTATGTTGGATTGTTATTGATATTTACAAGTGACTGCCGCCATAAATCTCTCCTTTTGGTTTTTTTCATTCTGGAAGGCAATTTGGGAAATCCGTCTGGAAAAGAAATATTTTTACTTATTTTCTTATTTGCTTTTTAAGTGTTATTTTTCGTTGATGATGATATAAATATTTTTGTTTGGGGAGGAAAAGTCTGAATTGGTTCACTTAAAAGATATGACAGGTTTGACGCACATAAATATGGTTGGAATATGTACCAAACTAACTACATTTCAATTGGTTACCTAATATTTTCTTCTCGTGTATTATTCTCATTTAATATCTTACCATATATTTTTATGTAAACCTACTTACATACCTACATATGTATTAGGAGTTGTAAAGGAATGAATAACAATAATCTTTGCTCAAGTGACTGTTTTGATAGAAACTATATATTTTTATTCTTAATTCAAGTCGTGAGAGGAGTTTTTACAATCATATACTCCAGCATCGGCGTGAGAGGAGTTTTCACAATCATATATTCCAGCATTGTTCAAATTTTATTTTATTTTTAAGGCGCCATATTGCAAAATTCACTGACCTGCTATACAGGGTATCCAAGACTAATATGACCATATTTTGCCAAATGATTCCTCTCATCCAGGCAGGTAAAAAATTGCATGGCAAGGGGAGGGGCAAAATGTCACCATACCGAGTTACAGGGTGTTTAGTAAAATATGCTATTTTTTCATTGAAACCCCTATATCTTGAAAAGTAGCCGGTATACGGTCTATTTTAAGACGGCATTGTATGCACAACCTTGGGGTCTGTTATGAATGTTAAACCAAGATTTCAAGACTGAAGGAGAGGGTCTACTAGTTATCACAGATTTCGTCCAAATTCACAATATATGTTATGCTTGACTAGAAATGGCCACACTTTCGAAGTACGGGGTCTACATTACAATTCAGAATATCGTAGCGGTCTACCGTCAGCAACGGATTTAAATAAAACGCAAAATCTTCAAAAAATCTGTAGGTACTTTCGAATGCTCCGGACTTGAAAAATACTTATGTCGCACCAATCCATTAATTGGCCGATGTTAGTAGATACTCTGTAAATGTTAATGCCTTCGTTAAAAGGGAACACCATGAAACTGAGGACTTCTTCCCGAGTTCCAAATACTTCGAACTCCTCGTGTAAATTCTCCAACTGTTTGGCGAAACTTTGGAATCCCCGATTTAAATTATGTGTCCTCTCGCTCCAAATTTTTGGTAATTCTTCAATCCGCCTAATCTTAGTTGGGATGCATGCACCAGAATCTTTTCTTTGAATGTTTTAACTAAGCTTTTCATATCAATCAAAGTTCTTTCCTTGCAGACATAGCTGGCGCATGACAGTGTTTCATGCCAATGAAATGCCGTTGATTTACAAAAGAATTTCCTCTTTATTTTTAGAATACCAATGTCGCTGCTTGTGATTTTGTGTCTGGCATCGTAAAAAAAGTTTGCTGTGCACATAATCCAGTTTTTAACTCACGTACCTACTTCTATTTTTTAATGCTTTGCGACATTTGTTTTTTTTTAGTGCTACACCTGAGTTACAAATAAGACAAACACATTTATCATTTATCCTTTAACATACCGGTAAAGAGCACTCTGATAATGATAACCTTTTTCCGCACTCGACAACCTTGCCCGCTCATTTTAGCGGACTATACTGACTGAGGCGCGTTTTTTTTATTATAATACGGGAGATAAAGAGAGAGAGAGAGAGAGAGAGAGAGAGCTATCCGTTACTCACGCCACGTGAGGAGGCGCAATTATCTGAAAATGGCAATTTATTGTAATTTTTGTTCAATTGATTTTACTCTCGCGGGCTACCAAAAACGTCTACGCGGTCGACGTCTTGGTCACCCCTAAATTGTAGGTGAACCGGGGTTAAAATTAACACTTTTCGGAAAACTTTGATAATTACCATCTTGCGGGTATATTCGCAACATTTAAGCCACTTTCTTTTCGTTGCAATTATCTATAAACTGTTATCTTTCATATACAGAAAACCACAAGTCATTACCCCAATTAGTTTACGAGCATTTAATAAGCATATAATTAAAGCTACCACCTTTATATCTCGGCCAAATTCCAACCGATTTTCAAAATTCTTTTTGCTAAGTTCATTGTGAGCTCTTTACGATTTTTTGAAACTATTAAGAGATTCGTACGACAGCGGCTTACACAGTGGTAACCCGTGGTGGGTTACTTATATATTATTATAAGGAAATCAATTATTTTTCCAGGGGTGGGGGTATTTATTTTATATTCAGCCATCTGTGTAGAAACTTCGTACACAATCTCATCAAAATCGGATGATAAATTCAATGTCAAAAGGTCATTCATATACACCAATGGGGAAAAATTTCTCATTTCCCGTGTTCTGAAGGTGAGGTAAATATTATCCGATTTGCAAAATTTCTATTGCTTGTTTTTGTGTGATTTTTTGAACATATTTTCCTTCTCCTTCTGATTAAGTTGAGAAATTTAATTTTCGACGTCCAAAATTCTGTCTGAAAAATTCATTTCGAAATGTATTTCTAAAACTTATCGATTAATCCAATTTTTTGTTTTTTTTTATGGATACGCTTTTACTTAGACATTATATGTACAAAATTTCAGGAAGATCGGACGTATTTACCTATTTAAAAAAAATTAAATGTATAGCAATTTTGCATACCCACTTTTCGATCTTTGAAAACGCACGGAAATGCTACTTATAGAATCGAAAATGTACACACCTTCTCTGTGATTGGCATTATACCCGAAGGAATTTGGCACTTTCGTTCAAATTCTGTTGCAATTTAACCGCAACAACTCCCCGAAAATTTCCAAATTTGAGCATTTTCCAAGGGGTAAGCATACAAAACCCCGGGCTCCCCTACATTATGCATTATTTCGGTTTCGTTTGGTCATCTGGAACTCCTACTTGCATCACTTTCATTTCTAGTCAAGCCCAACATATACTGTTAATTTGGACGAAATCGGTTATGACGAGTAAGGACCTTCTTTGTGAGACCTCTGAAGTAATAATAAAGTTACCTGGTAACTGCCAATTTAGATTTAATGAATCAAAAAGATTCATTCTTACAACAAAAAAAAAACATTCGACTTGTGTCAGAGGAGAAATGGCAAAAGTATACCAGCGATGAATCCAGATGCAATGCCGATCGGAATAAAAGTTAAGGACGAAAAATTGAGAGACGTTGACAAACTGATGAAGAAATATGTTGGAAATGATTGGAAACAGTTTGAAAACTTATAATTTTACAAAAATATTATTGATGCTGCAATAATTGAAGAGTGTAGCAATGAAGAAGGGGATCCAATTTGCGAACATACAAGCAATGTAGAAATGGCTCTAAGAGTATACAAGATACTCTTAACGTATAAATTCAATTTGTGATAATTTAAATCTTTTAAATTATTAAAAACCGAAGTTCATTACTTTGTTATTTTTTGAGATTGAATTGAGATTTTTTTTCGCTCCAATAAATTGAATACTACACATTTTGTTATTTTCAAAAGTCATATATACCAAGTTAATTATTTTCCAAGCAGATTCTATTCCAAATTAAACATTAAAATTGTGAAAAACGATGTTGATTTTAATTTATGAAACTTATAATATTAGCTTTCATGATGAAGAACTATAATATGAAGATGCAGCAATTTAGGTTTGTTGATGTATACATTAATAATAAGTTTTTTGCATTATCTCTAAATCACTTATAATGGAATAGACTCGCTTTGAACCTAGTAGACACATATAATGTATGCATGTATGTATTAATATTTTAAAAATTTTGCAAAGAAGAAACTTAAATGTAAAGAGCTACCGCGTCATAAATTGTTATTTTTCTTATAGCATTAATTCTTGATTGTGTTTGATTCAGACATATGTATAGTAAGTTTAAAAAAAGGTTTCCTTGAAATTCTGATAGCCGGCCTATTTTTGAATACTCCCGGCTCCTTGAATTGATCGAATTGATCACTATCGAATATTAAATTACGCAAATCAATAATAGATGACACCACTCTTGAATTTATATTTTAAAAACGTTTAGCTTTTTTCGCGTAATCTAAAAATTTTAAATCCATCAGAATTAGTACCAGTTTGTAGGATATAAATAATTGAGCAGTTATTTAGTACAACGGTTTTCCACGTATACTTACACTGCAAGATCTGTCTTCCCAGAAGTTTGGAATGCTCTAAATAGTTTTTGAAAATGTAAAACTTTACTATCCAAATGGTTCGCCACATATAAACTTTATAAAAAGTAATATAATCTCAAGATTAGTACTACGAAATGGAAATTTGTAATCTTATACACATTTAATACTGCCATGACTGGTAACAATTCGGTATTCTGACTAGACGGAAACATTATAATTATTTATAATTGAACTTTTAAATGTTAGATACTACTACCTATCTTTGGACCCTACTAATGTCAATTTGTGAAAATATTTATCACCATCTTTATATTTCGTCGCTTAATGTTTGATTAAATTAATTAAAATATTTAAGCTAATTGATGTCGAGCTGTATGTAGTAAAAAGTAATTCAAGTTTCCTAGCAATCCATTTGCCATTGTATTTACTAAGCCGGCAAAAATGTGCTACCATCATTCGTTTGAGAGACACAAACCAGTTTTATAAATCCGAAATATCTTTTTTTCGGCATTCCACCCTTCCATGCATGTATCATAGACATGCCCGCTAGCGAGAAATAAGATAACATGTGTCCGTGACTAAAGAAAATTTTGTAAACCCATCGGGAATCTAGAAAAAGTGGAAAATATAGCTAAACTGGTTTGCCTTGAACTTGACCGCGACCAGATATAAGCTTATGTAAACACAGTCACGGACACAAACTCTTTTTGGTTGTGTGATTACGTCATTTCCCTGCTGCACTTACGTTTGCCATGTTGCGTTGGACTGATCGCTGGTTCGGCCGCTCTGTTGGTTAGCAATTCATGTACATACGTACATAATAAAATTATAAATGCCATTATACGATGGAGGTGGACTTACAGACTATAATGGGATATACCTATAATCTTATGCTTATTGGCGTGCGCTATTACAAGTTGTATTGTGTTGTGGGCTAGCGTGATTCATTTCGTGTTCAGCATTTAAAAAAATAATAATAAAAGAAACGAAAGATTTAAAATTTATAGTGTATTTGTTTATGATATAATTCATAATTGCTTAAATTACAATATGAGTATGCTAAACAATTTGAGTTAGGAAAATCGTTCTCGAGGAGCATGTTCTTCTACGCTATATTATACGGAGGATACGTAAGCAAAGTTGATGGTCGTATTATGACGCGCCAATTCATATTGTTCCAATGGTGTTGTAATGAAATTTTTATGTACTCTCTGAAGACTAGCCTTAGAAGCTAGGTGTTTAAGTGTACCTTATAATCAATCTCGCACCCTTTTTCATGAGAAGTCCCAAAAAAGTTCCACTCTGCATAAACAACGCTAAAGTTATCTTTTTTCATGACTGCATTGTAGATATATTTCCGGTTTACGTATTGGGCTGCCGATCCATCGGAGAAGTGAGAGATTTTCCGGATTTATCCACCCTATGTCTTACAAAGTTCATGAGGTGCTACTGAAAAAGATGTACAGATTCAGTGATGTGTTTCAAGCAATCACTAATTATAATTAAATTTGTACTCTGCACTTCTCTATCCTGGTTGCGGATATATATTGCGGATATATGTATATTGCGGAAGGATGAACCATAGCTTGGTCATTAGTCCAGAGATATCCTTTGGCAACGTCCAATTAGCAAATATGCAGCAGAATTTACTTGTGCACTAAATATCTTATTAACAACCGACTGATTTCAAAATGTAATGATCAAATTTTAGACACATGAATCAGTGCGAAAACTTTAAATAACTTAACTGTCTTCTGATATCTCACCGCTATTTGTTCAGTCAAGGAGACAAAAGGTTTGAAAGAATGAACTTTTTGCGAAGTTGCCTTTTGTGAAAGAGTTGCGAAATAGACTTGTAAAAAGTAATTTTGTCAACTGCACTTTCATACAATACAATTATTTTGCGAAATTGATCTATTGCTTTCCGTTTTTTGAGAAATTTCTTTTTAGCAAAAACGTCATAGTTGTTTTTTGTGTGTTCAGCTCTCTAAGTTAATTGAACGTCTATTTTTTTTAGCTGAATCTTGAAATTTTTTTTTCTTTGTTTATGTGTATTGAAATAAAATGGCAGTTCGAAAGTGGCTCATTTTGGACGTACTCTACTGCTCGTTTCCCTTTTGCACCAAAATAACAGATCTCCAACAAACGCTGAATTACTACTGTTTCTTATCTTTATATATTCATATGCATAAAATCATGAAACATTTTGAGTTTTGTACGTCCGTTCATCTGTCTATCCGTCGATCTACTCATCCATCCGTCTACCCGTACGATAAATTGAAAAGCATTTGCAATTTTGTATTAATTAATACAAAAAAATATTAAAATAAATCTGGGTAGAAATTCGAAGCATTTGATTATAAGACGTGACTCCAAACAAAATATCGCTTATACATATATAATTAATATATAACTTAAAAAAAATAATAAAAACTCAGAATTAATATGAAAGAAAGTCTTATTAAAATCGATGCGAAACAGTTAAAAATGTACAATAGACTGAATTTCACCTGTGTGACAATTCTTTTTACAAGTTTGCCTATTCCTGACTTGGCAGAGATCAAAGGTCTTGAACTTCATTGCCCAATGTTACCTAAGCTGAATTATGCTGAAACATTGTAAGTGTTAACATTTAATTGCTGAATAATTGGTTTTGGTGGAAATGAAATTTACAAGTAAAGAAATGGATATTAGCTACTAACAAATATAATACATATATGATGATTTAGGCTGGATATGTAACTCTCGCCTTGCTATATTGTAAAAAGATCAATCCAAATACTGATTAGGCAATGAAGAAGGCCGTCTGGGTAATCAAATTTTTATCTGAATTTTGAAATCCTAGGATTAAATATACATACATACATATATACAAGGTGTTTCAGATCCAAGTGGCAATAATGAAAGAAATTATTTCAGATCCAAGTGGTAATACTGAAAGAAATTATAATACCTACTCAAACAGCAAACAAAAAATTGTGACGGTTTTGAAGATACAGCGTGATTAAGATTTTTAACGTTTAATATTGAATATCAAAAAATTATGTAGCACTAACTTTGATATGTCGAGTCGATCAACAGAAAATCCTTCGAACTTTCCATAGAACTTAGAAGAAATCCAATTTCAGTTGAAAGCTTTTGGCTTTTTTAAACTCGATATGAAAAGCTGGTTTAAAAAAATGATAGCGAATTTTTAGATTTAAGCACTATAGCTCCCCGAAGTGAGGAGGGATATGGTGGTCGTACGGAGAAGGTGAAAGATTTGTTTAACGATACGTATCAAAAACAGTCGTGGATAATTCACTTGGAAACTTGGTATACAATATAAAACGGTAAAAAAAAATATCATTTCGTGTTTCCCAAACCGTTAGAGAACCCCCTGACACTAGTGTTTTTTTTATCATTTGCTTTAATACAGTAGAGATAAATTGAGATCTTATGAATAGTTCATTAAATCACAACATTGATAATATTTTCGCTTAGCATTGGGTTAATCGCATTATTACATCCAAAACACAGTTTTGTTTTCTATCGCCAATTCTCGTCCAAACTGTTCCTGTTGATATCGTTCCACAGCTAATTCTTGAGTTTCATTGCAGCAATATTTCTACTACAATTGTGCAGAAGGCACTACATTAGCTGTACTTAACGCTGCTGAAAATGTATATTATTATATTATAATTCAATTGGAATTATTACTAAAGCTAGTAATCTACCCTATTTAAGTTAAGACCATATAGCTGGCCGCTGTTCGACCTTTTGGAGGCAACAAAGGAGATTACAACTGAAAGAAAGCTGATTAATGTAAAAATAGATTTTACGTGGCATACTAGTCAGAAATTTCTTTATTTTTCATTCATTCTGATAATTTATAATTATAAAATTTAAACAATTTATTTTGCAATAATATTTTTTTGAGTACGCACCGAAGTGCAATTTAAATCCAATTTAAATCCAAAGAAGCTTTTTTTTTATTAAATACAACACAAAGAATATCAAATCGAGCTTTTTTTTTCCTTTTTTTCGCTCAGACTATCTATTTTGGCGTCTTTTGAGTATTCCAAAATGATGTTTGCTTAAAGGCAAGCAAGATGCTTAAAAAAATGAGATGTGGCTTGTTGATTCAAGAAACTCGGTAATTTGGCAAGTAGTCATGAACTTGACGATATTTTGCGAGAGTCAAGGTCATTTTTTTAAGAATTAATTGTTTGTACTTATTTCAATTTTTGTGTGGAGGCAATGTTTGCTGCAAACTAATTACATCTTCGTCTGCAGACGTTTTAAAATTGAAAAAAACTGTTATTGCATCTGCAAAAACTTAGACTAATTTCATTCTGTAATTTTTGTTGGGTTAAGTATCATAATAAGCTGAAATTGAAGCCAAATATTTTACTTTATTTTCATGATACTTAGAAGGAATTATATGTATTTATAGACATTTCATAAGTTGTTGATAACGAGATAATTTGTGTGATATAAACATAATTTAAATTTAGAATTCCGGGATCTCCCCTGTTATATCGAAAACTCATATTGGATTACAATTACGGTTTCCAATTATCCGACATTAATGATTATCCGGATATCGAATACTGAAAATTCAAAATATCCGGATAACCCGGATATCCGGATAACAAAAAGCATAATAAATAAATAGCTTGAATCCAATAATTCATGGTGTTTTATTATTTTTTTTATTCAAATATTTTAATTATGTACATTAATAATTAATAAATAGTAAAAAACCATTATATGATTTAAATTTATTTTGTTTTTAAAAAGTTACTGCATTGAAAATTTCAAAATTCAGACGAGTTCTAAATTTTGTCTTAGTCAGGGCTACGATTGAAACTGTAAATGCTGGCTTTATTGTAAGAAATGCATTGAATAATATGTTTTTTTGTGTTGTTCTGCTCATCAACAGAAGAAATTTCCACTTCAATTTATCGCTGCAGACTGACAATGTAATGGGAGCACCTTTTGAATTATAATCAAAATATTTATGGAATGTGGTATATTGACTGCTTCTAAGAAGATTACTTTCATAAGCATTTTATCTCGACTGTTCATCCATTCGTCTTTTATTTTGTTTCGATAAATTTTAATCTAAGTTCGTTCTAAGCTCGTCTAAGTTTTCAAATAGAAATTTATAAACACATTCAGCGGTCAAAACTGTCGCTGAATTTTTTATTTAATTCCTTTGCTGCAGTCTCTAGTGGTAATAGGACATCTAACAATTCTTTTAAACTTGATTGCCCTTAAATGGTTAAAAATTAAATGTCACATCGTTGACTGCTGGCTTATCCGTTGGTTACGTCAATGAGTCGAGCATCGTTGCTTTTATATACATAATCACGCCACATATGCATAACGCCATACGGATAACAGAAAACTCCTACACCGGAATCTGTATATACTACGTTTTTGGCCGATTAACTCAATATTTTATTTATAAATTCAGGGTGTTTCCCCTTAGGAGGTCCATAGAGCGGGGAGGTGATAGTACTCACCTAGACGAACTCAAAATTGTATGGCAGGGGGGGGGGGGGGCAATATCAACCGTTTAAGAGTTACAGGGTGATTCATAAAAAAGCTAGGTTTTCACAAAACACCCTGTATCTTAAAAACTATAGGGCGTATGGTCACAGCTAAGGGCTCACTGTATGCTGAACTTCTTGGCCTTTCCAACGACAGCCCCTCTCCCCTCAGAAGTTATGAAGGTCTAAACTAAAAATTTCTTTCCTTTTTTATTACTTTGACCTCTATTATTTTTTGCAAAAAGGTCGTTAACATAACTTTTTTTTATAAAAACTGTAAACTGCAGACTCTCCTCTTTAAGTTGACCTATTCCTCTAATTCAGTCTCGAGTTACAATCCAACTAATCAGTCGGCTTCGAGTTTCCTCAATCATGAATGGTATATAGAATAATTACATAAACAAAAGCTTCGAGTGTGACTAAATTACGACTTTGTTAAATTTCAAAATTGGCTAGGTTCTTTCATTACTACGGTTTACATACAGAGTTACATAAGTCGTTTTAAAACCCAGTTTCACACGTGTTGTATGAATATACCAGAAATTCGGCTGAATCGAGTCGGAATTTAACTCGGAAAGTTTGATGTAAACAAAGGTCAAGTTGTGTTTAGCTTTAGTTAATAGAATAATAAGAGTAAAAGAGGAGTGAATTATAGTTATAGCATTATAATAAATTTAAGTAGTAAATAAATAACTCTTGGAGCATGGAAATGGTAATTAATTAATTCTACATAATATGTAGACATACTTTCTTCTTTCACCTCCCTTAAATCCATACGTGGTTTCGGTGGTAAATTTCTACAAGTAGTTTTTACCGGGCATTCACATGAAAATATGTATACCAGTCTCATTGTCGGCTAGTGGACAATGAAAGTTTTAGAAAGTTTTAAACGTCAAGTAATGTTAAGTAAAGAGCGTGTTTTCTCCACGGTGGTCCATAGAGCGGAAGGTGATAGTACTTACCTAGACAAAAAAAAATCTATGACAGGGAGTGGGGCATATCCACCGCATAAAGCTAATTATATTCAGGACTTCATGGCCTTTCCAGCGACTGTTCAACCAGCCCCGTACTCCTCTCCTCTCAGCAGTTATGGGAGTCTAAACAAGATTTTTTTTTTCTCCATAAAGGTCATTACTAAAACTTTTTTTTTTATAAAAATCTTAAACTGTATACTTTCCTCTTCAATTTGACCTATTACACCCTATGTGTTATTTGTATGCCTTAAACTATTCAGGTCGTACCGAAATTAGCCGATATTTTTTTTAAATCACAAGGGAACAAATTATCTTTGAAAATAGGTTTCAGAATAGCTTTGAGTATAGGTTAAGAGCTAATAACTCTTTAACGGGTACAGATAGTACATACGGTGTTATAGGTCCAATTAAAGAGGAGAGTGTACAGTTTATAGTTTTTTTAAGAAAAAAAAGGTTTTATTAATGACCTTTTTGCAAAAAAAAAAATAAAGGTCAAATTATAAAAAAAAAATGTAAGAAAATCAGAAATTTTTAGAAGACCACAAAAACTCCTGAGGTGAGAGGAGTACGGGGCTGGTTGATCAGTCGCTGGAAAGGCCATGAAGTTCTGAATACAATCAGCTTTATACGGTAACCGTACATTTTAAGATACAGGGTGTTTTGAAAATGAAAACAACATAATTTCTTAATCACCCTGTAACTCCGAAACGGTTTATATGCCGTCGCCAACCCCCCCCCCCCCCTCTGCCATACAATTTTTCGCTTGCCTAGGTGAGTACCTACTATCACCTCCCGCTCTATGGACCACAATGGAGGAAACACCCTGTATATACCTTTATGAGAGTACCACATTTAAAAGTTGCAAGCAATTTTTATTGCTTTTATCCCATTAATAAATCTAATTATCTTGATTATAGTACAAATTGAACATACCCTATGATTTCATCTTTTAGGATATTAAAACGTTATTTAAGTGTTAACTTTTACCGAAAAATTAAAATCAATTGCAGCATTAAAAAATATATAACTGTTTTACTATGCGATTATATCTAGAATCATTAAAATTAGGCTAATCAAAATAGACCATTAAAGTGCGACGTAAGTAAAACATTACAGTTTAAATTGTTTACTAAGAAAGAAATCATTATGAGTGGGTAGAAATCACGCAATTATGGATATATAGTATAGTTGCATTGTGTTAAAAACAATTATTTTAAATCAATTATTTTATTTTTTTAGGTCTCAATGATGACAGACGGTTCTATTACTCGAGTCAAGCAAGAAATCGAGACGACATCATGCTGTAGTCCTACGCCATCGACGGGAAATCACGGTCAATCAATCGTGTACAACAATTCTCAGGTTTGCATGCCAATGGCTTATTTTCTATCTTTCATAGTAACATATGTACTTTTTTTTCTACCGTAGGCTTCCCCAGGTTCTCCAGACAGACAGTTTTGTAGCTCTACGACGACAACGTTAGGGGAAATATGTGGTGATTCAAGCAATCAAAATTCAATTAGGGAAGAGCTACCGAGGTACAAAACAAAGATTAACATCGCTACTTTTCTGTTATTGAAAATAACTTTTTCTAGGAGATTGTGTTTAGTTTGTGGTGATATAGCATCTGGATTTCATTATGGCGTTGCAAGTTGTGAAGCCTGCAAAGCATTTTTTAAAAGGACAATTCAAGGTTAATAAAATAGAATTGAAAATTTTAAAAATGCCTTTATAGTTTTGTGTCGTTTTTCCTCAGGAAATATAGAATATTCATGTCCCGCGAATAATAAATGCGAAATAAATAAACGACGGCGGAAAGCTTGCCAAGCATGTCGTTTTCAGAAATGTTTGCTCATGGGCATGTTAAAAGAAGGAGTCCGTCTTGATAGAGTACGCGGAGGTCGTCAAAAGTACAGACGAAATCCTGTTTCAAATCCATATCAAATGCAAGTTATGTATCAGCCCACAACATCTACCCTCGATGATATAAAAATGTTAGAAGTTTTATCAAACTATGAGCCAGATCCATTGTCAGTCGGACTTATCGGTATGGACCTACTCAACAGAGACTGTGATGACAAATCAAATGTTTTTGAAGACAAATCGAAACTAGTTGCGGATGCACATGAAATGCTCAGCATTTTGAGTGATCTGTACGACAGAGAATTAGTTGGTGTAATTGGCTGGGCTAAACAGATTCCAGGTTTTATAGATCTACCTCTCAATGATCAAATGAAATTACTCCAGGTGTCTTGGGCAGAGATTTTAACACTACAGATAGCACATCGCTCAATTCCATTTACGGGGAAGCTTAACTTTGCCACAGATTTTTGGCTAGATGAACGATCGGCCAAAGAGTGCGGAGCAACAGAAATTTACTACCATGTAATACTGACATACAAATATTATTTTCAATTGCGATTTTCAATACTTTTTACAGTGCATGCAAATTACCCAGAGACTAGAAAGGCTGTCCCCCAGAAAGGAGGAATATTATTTATTGAAAGCTTTAGCATTGTCCAACTGTGATATCCGATTGGACGATCAGTTTATGTTAAGGAAATTTAGAGATTCAATTTTAAATGCGCTCAACGATTGCGTCTATTTAATAAGGTGAGTACTATTTAGAAATACAATATTATAAATTAAGATATACCTGTCAATCTCAGCTCCTTAATCAAAGTTGTAATAATATTTATCACTGCTTTATCCTCTAGCCTCTATTCGTAAGCATTGGAAAAATCTCCCTGCAAATTATAATTTAACAAGTAAAAAAGCTAGAATGATATCCTAGATGAAAGATGAATGCCCGTATAAAATTTCGTATGGTCACCGATTTATGCAAGCTTGATTTTTGAAGTGGTCTTTCGCATATATTTCTAGAACGGTTCGTCGGACAGAAAAAATGATTATAACCAATTTTATAGGATTTCGTATTCTGAAGAAGTTTCTAGTACAATAAAAATGTCTAGGACTGATTGTTTTCATATTATATGTAAAAAACGTAAATTTTTATATGGCAACACCAAGAAGGGGTTTCCCGATTTAGTCTATTTTTGAAATTTTATTTGCTATTACTATAAAAACAGCATGTACCAAATGTCAGCTCTCTATGTGGACGCGTTCTCAGGCAGTGTCCAAATATATAGTGGAAAACGAAATTTTTGTATGGCAACCCCACGAAGGAGTTGCCCGATTTGTCTCATTTTCGAACTTAATTTTACTTTTTTTTTTCGAAGTCCGTGTACAAAATTTCAGCTTTTTAAGTGAACGCGTTCTCGAGTTATCGTGCGCACGGACGGACGTACAGACGGACAGACGGTATAATAAAGCAGAGCCTATACAACACAATAATCAAATCATCCATAAGAATAATTTCTTGGAGCTGAAATTAATCAGAGGAGTTCAATGCAACTTCTGCATAATGACATACATATTGGTATTAAGTTGTCCAATTTTTGTATTGATCTATCAGAAAGTATTATTTTCCCAGAAATATAAATTTTATCTATCTATCTAGCAGGCCAACCTATAACTTTATTATTTATATCTATGACTCAGCCATTAAGCATTCCAGTTTTTCACAAAATATTTCCTTTTCGTTCTTACCCCTCAAATAGAAACATATTACTATCCCAATCTCTTCAGTTTTAAGTACAAATTACATGCAATATATGTAAATGCTGGTAGGTAAAATAAACATGTGATGATTTTAGTGATCAAGATTAAGATAATTTGAAGTCAATGTGTCTTCTTTGAATTTTACCAATTAATTATGCAGACTTTTACTTGAACTAATGTTCTTGACATTAAAAACGCAGAAAATGCACAAATGCATAATGGAAATATTATGAAAGAAAGTTCCATTTCTAGTTTTGAAATTAAAGTAAATAGATACTAATATGTTTTGCGTGTGTTGTTTGTGTAAAATGAATAAAAATTGTATAAATGTATAAATTATCGGAATGTTACCGCTTCATTTTCCGGAAGGCTCTGGAAGTTAATACAAAAATAGGATGACCTGGTACAATATATCATATGAAGACAGAGGTCAATCTGGAGGCAGAATGGTACTTTCTTACAGAAGTTCTAAAAAAATTAGGCAAAACTAGCTTGCAAAATAATTTGAAACATAGAAACATCTGTACGGATTGGCCTGTTTCACAAAAATATTGAAAGTAAATTATTTTCACGTTTCAACAAAAGATTACACCAATATTGAAAGAAAAATTAAAAATAGATATGATCGTGTCAATGCTATAGGAGGTACTGTAAAGTAACACAGTTTTATGACAATAGTGTTAGTGTTAAAGAATATTCGTTTTGAAATAAAAACAAGTAAGAAAGCTAGAATTGGTCTAAGACAAATTCTTATGATACTCTATATGAACGCCCATATGTATTGTCACCTTTCTGTGAAAGTAAGATTTTTGTAGTGGTTTTTCGCATATATTTCTAAAACGGTTCGTCGGACAGTAAAAATGGTTCTAACCAATTTCATAGGATTTCACATTTTGAAGAACTTTTCAGTACATTAAAATCGTGTAGGACTGATCGTTTGCACAGTATACTTATGTAAAAATCCTAAACTTTTATGTGGCAACACCAAGAAGGAGTTGCCCGACTTAGTCCATTTTCTAAATTTGTTTTACTATTGCTATTAAAATACAATGTACCAAGTTTCAGCTCTCTACGTTCAGCTCTCTACGCGCTCTGAGGCAGTGCCCAAATATATAGTGAAAAACGAAATTTTTGTATGGCAACCCTACCAAGGAGTTGCCCGATTCGGCCCATTTTCCAACTTAAATTAAATTTTTCTTTTTTTAAAAGTCCGTGTGCAAAATTTCAGCCCTCGAAGTAAAAGCGTTCTCGAATTATCGTGCGGACGGACAGACGACGGACGAACATGCAAAAATCAAAATAACTTTTAAAATTGTGCGTGGGTGTCACCATCATTTTTTCTAGGTGTTACAAATGAAATGACAAACTTAGTATAACCTATTATAATAGCTGTGTTCCATTGGGCTGTGTAAAGTACTCCCAAGTACTTCTACCTACTCGCAACTACTCATGCTCTTGTCCGCGAGTAGATGTGCTGAGTAGTTTCTCAAGAATTTTCCTTTAGGTGGATTTGGATGCTAAGTGGTTATTGAAATGTCAGATAGATGAAATTTGAGAGAAATTGTTTATAAAGAAACAATTAACTCATCGAGAACAGGAGAATTATTCAAATTTATATATAATCGTTATGAAAATAAATACGGTAATAACTCTTAATATAATAAATATCGAACAGAGACGAACTTTTATCCTTAAATTTTCTAGGTAGTAGGTACTGCTCGAGGAAAGTAGCTCGAATATAGGTCCAGTTTTTCATAATTTTATTTTCAGTTGCCTTTAATGAAATTAATTTGAGTAATATAGTTGATTATCCTAACTAGTTTCATAAGAAAGTTATATAACAGAAACATAATAGAAATGTTTGAAATTGGAGGTTATGTTTTACTCTTGACAACACAAACTTGCGTTCCATTCGGAAAGTGCTCGCGAGTACTTTACACAGCCCAATGGAGCACAGCTAATGCACGTTTTTTTTTTTTTTAAAGTTATTCTTGCCTTAAACTCCACTTGGTCACGTGATAGATTCTGCTTAAGCACGTCAACCACTTTTCATGCCCAACAGTAATCTGTTCTGTACCTCAAGAACATTTCGTTTCTATTCACTCTTTTTCTTAATTCACACGAATATCCCTAATTGCCGGCTAGCTATACCTATAATCTCTCACAACTCACGCTTCGTTTAAAAAAGGTCACTTGTCCTTGAGGTACCGATATTATTACTCATGAAAAGGGGAAGACTGTATCCGTAAAAGACGCACGGTAGGACTCTTCATCAAGAACCGGCTTCCTTCGTAATGTAGGGCAACTAACACTCCAGGCATGTCCAAGCAAATCCTACAAGGTCTGCAGAAACTGTACTGCTGAAATTCCCTTTTCTAAATTGCTTTATGACAACACCCTGGAATACTAAGGAGCACAGTCCTTTTATTATTTTAAGAATTCTTACAACGTGTGCCTTTTATATAACATCTTAACAATACCTTTATTGAGGGGATTTTCTCGGTCATTTATTTTACGTTACAGCTGGGCCAACCTACCTTTTCACTGACCTCAGTGACTATTATGTAGATGAAACATAATTGACGGTCATTATCAAATTCTTTATCTCCACTGTCCTTAACAGCCCATTTCAATCGTTCTTGCTTATTCATTCTAAGAAAGTTTCTTCAACCTACAGTCTTAGCTGTGATCAAGCTCATGTTAATTTTTTTTTCACACCTTTTATTCTTCACATTGACTTTCCGACACTACACCAGCGCAACAGCCAAGTATAGTGCAAACAGTAAAAGTCAGTCCTCAACGCCATGTCATTTGCATCGAATACCGAATGTCCGCCTTAACACCGTGTTTGCAACTATCATTGATCATTGCCACAACCCGCAACATACCTACAGTGATTACATCGAATCACTACCTCAACCTTGAAACACAGGGATTACATGGAATCGCTGTCCAATATCATCAGAACGTTTATCAACCATCAATTAAGATTGATTAATGAAATCATTTAATATAAACATAATATATTTATTTGTACTTTTATTTACACATGTTGAAATCCTTACTTCTTTTTCGTCACCTTTCAATTAATACTTCAAATGGACCCCGATACCTTGGCATAATTTTCCTCGGTTGCCCAGTACTTGGTGGCTCCTGCTTGACGAGAACTAGCTCTCTTTCTTTGTATTGCCTTGGTAGAATATGCGAATTATTGTATGCTGAAGACTGTTCCTCCTGTTTTTCCTTGAGCCTAGATACGTGCTTCATGAAGTAGATAATTTGCTTTAATTCCGTTTTTATCCGGATGATTTTGTACCGTCCCATCTAAGACCTTTCTAATTTCTGTTAGATTTGGATGCTGGCTCTGGAGCAATAACACCCAATCTTCTTTTGATAGACGAACTGTCATTACTGTATCCGCTACCGTTTCCATTTCCTTCGCTTTTATAGATGGTGAACGACTTAAAGCACCTGCATGTACTAATTGCGTTCCTGGTCGAAAAACTAATTCAAAATTGAATTCCGATATTCGTAACCACCAGCGTGCTATCTTCGGTATAAGATTCATTTTCTGTTAAGTTAAACGGTGTGAATTACAATCAGTAACAATTATGAAATGTTTGTTTAATAAATAATATTTGAAACGTTCCAAGCTTTCCACCACTGCTAATGCCTCTAGCTCATAGCTATGATACTGGGATTCAGCAGCAGTAGTTGTGCGACTAAAATATGCAACCAGTTTTAGTTCCGCAAGAAATTGTCGTTGCATAAGAATTCCTGCTAGACCATTACTACTTGCGGTAGTATGCAGTTCATGGTCTGCGTTCAAATCATACAGGGCTAACACAGGTTTTTTTAGTCGTTGGAAGGACTTCTCTGTTTCATCATTCCATTTAATCTCTGCGTTTTTCCGTAAAAGCTTATTTAATGGTTGGATTAATGAAAATCCTTGAACGAATTTACGAAAATATCCTGTCAGACCCAGGAACTGTCGAACCTCACGAATATTTTCCGGTTTCTTATAATTTTTCACAGCTTGCATTTTTTTCATGCCAGGTGGGATACATTTCTTCTTAAGAAATTCATAAGTACTTCAAGATTTCCCTGAATTGTCTTCGTTGAAATCAAAACATCATCCATGTATATAATCATCTTACTCTTATCCATTCCTTTGGTGACTTCTGCCATTAGCTTCATAAAAACAGCCAGAGAGTTAGTTAATCCAAACGGGACCGATTGAAACTCAAAGTGACCATCTGGTGTAATGAATGCTGTATATTGCTGACTGTCTGGGGCTATTGGAACTTGGTAATAACCATTAAGAAGATCAAGTGTTGTGAAAACTTTCTTATGTGTAAGGGAGTTCCAAGTTTCATCTATATTTGGAACTGGGAAATTTTCGTGTTGCGTTATTGAATTTAATTTGCGATAGTCTACGCACATACGATATTCCCCATTCTTTATACATTGATATAATACGAAACAATGTATTCTTGTCTTCAATTGTAATATCAGCATTCACTTAAAAATTCGAAGTCATTTGAAGCTAAATAATCAATGTTCACGATAGAAAACTGTCCTTGTTCTTTAATTATCTTAATTCCTGGCTTATCGAAAAAAGTTCTTCCTATTATTATCGGAACATCTTGAGCTGCATTGCTGACAATCATTATATCAATTTTAGCAATTACTTCATCAATGCGAATAGTTTTGCTAATTTTACCCAAGGTTGCTGTTTCTTTGCCTCCAAATCCTCGCAATGTTTTATCAATTTTTTCTATTACCCATTTATATTTTTCGGTAATGGAATATGATAAGGTACAACAGTCACTTCCTAGATCAAGAAAAGCTAATATGGGTTGATCTTCAACCAAGATGTCCTATCTGATGGCAGTTGAAACATTTTTTTGTCTTAGAGTTTAAAGGACAGATATTAGCATAGTGGCCAGGCTCATCACAACGATAACATCTACCTCTACGGTTGAAGTCAGTTTCCTTAATTATTTTATTGCCAATACGTGGTGTTTTAAAAGGATTTTCTTTTTCAATATAACTAGACACGTTTCTTTCAGTTTGAAAAGGATTATATCTTTGTTGTCGAAAATATTTTGAAGAATTCAGCTTACCTTGATAATGAATCCACCACGTCGTCGTCCTTGTAACTCCATTTCTTCAAATTTCTTAATTTTTTGCAACAATTCGGGTAACGTTGCGCATTCAGAGGCCATTGGGACATTTACTAAATTCTGATTTTTCAAACCTGATATTTATTATATGCTTAATTACCGTTTCATCACTTAAATTAATTCTTTTTCCCAAGGCAACGATGTGGTAAACATATTCCTCTATACACTCATTATCAAGTCGTTTTCTCGATAATATTTCATACCAAGTTGAAGCATCATCGCAACCCGTCAGGAAATTTTTGAAAATTTCGACTTTGAATTTTTGCCACGTATTAAGACTCTCTTGCGTACTTTGAAACCAGTGTTTAGCGGCGCCACTCAATCGCAAAGATGCGTATAATAGTGCATCCCCATCCCCTCATTTATATACGCTGGTTAAGTTTTCGATAGAAGAAACCCATTTGTCTGCACTTCTTTTTGGGTATTTGGACGCATTACACTCTGGTATAGTTTCGGAAATTTCCTGCATGCTTAATCTCACTGATTGATTTGGGTATATTTGCGAAGCGCACAACCCAAAATTAATCTAGTCAAAAATAGTTTGCGAAGCGCACACCTATTGTTAAGGGATTACGCATTGTTCTAGCACATATCTTTACCTGCTTTAAGTAATATACCCACGTAGGGTGTATTTGCCAAGCGCAAATAAACACACATGAGGCAGGCAAAAAAACACTTCTCCTAGCGCACAAGCAGGAGTTTGCGAAGCGCACACCTATTGTTAAGGGATTACGCATTGTTTTGAAAACGCGCGGCTATGGTTAAGGTCAACGGATTGTTATAGCACGTATCTTTACCTGATCTATGATCTTTACCTGATCTATGTAAGTTAAATTAAGTTTTTGAAACCACTAATATCAAAATGAGGAGTACGCTCCGCGCCAAGCAGGCTGCCTGTCCAAAAATTGAAAATGTTGATCGTTTTGGTATGGAATTGCTGTATATATTTATTTTAAAGATCTAGGCTTTATTTATCTACACGTGCGAAAAATTGCCATGATGTTCGATCTCGGAGTTGTTTTAAAGTCACCATATACCAAAAGTAACATAGTAGTATGGGAGCATTCACTTAGATGAATATTGGCTGGATTACATTAACAACGCCGCCGCCGGCGTGGTCGTCGTTTTATGTCATAAATATTTAGAGACTGTTATGGAACTATGAAGAGTGATTGACATCGGACGTAAAGTCCAGACTGCCAGCATGAGCTGACAGATCACTCGACGGACAGCGTTCACTGCAGGGCGGCACGCTAGCTCGCCTCGGCTCATTGGCGGAGAGTGTGGGGAGGTTCCACGAAAAACCTGTCGCTGCCGTCAGCCATAATCAAGAAAGAATTTCGTGCCTACCTATCACAAAAAGCCGACACACATTCGGTCCTGAAGGGACCCTTACGTCACTTACCTGTATACCATCCTCGAAGGCGCAGATGTTTCGGCCTTACTGCATGCCCCAACCACCCATTTGACACTGAGGGCAGTTAGTTTACAGTGTCCCTAATTGACCTGTAGAGAGAGAGAGTAGGCGAGCCTAGACGACCTTCATCCTACGTGAGGGCTCCGGTATAATGAAGGAATGAAAGAAAAATTATCTCGCCATTACGTTAAAAAAAATTCTTATTATTCAGGAATAAAAGATTATCAAAGAAAATTCCCAAATACAATTTCAGTCCTGCCCTACATTGAATCTATGCTATTTGCTACCATGACAGGTAATTCCGTAAGCTATTGTATATACTATCCAAACTATATGCACTTCTCACAAAATGGTATGTAAAATTTCCTTTTAAATTTTAAGCCAATAATTTAACTTATTTGTATTTGATTGAATTTGATAAATAATTTTATACACTGCATAATGCTATTCAACTGTGTACATACTTAATTGGATTTACCAACAATTCCCTAGACTGTAAGTAACTATTCGATTTCTTATTTGATCCTTTAACTCTGTATGTACTTTACAAAACAATATTATTTTACACTTAATCTCTAAATAATTTCCTTCGAAAACTTTACTTTGCAATAAATTAGTGATTGCAGATTGTTATTTCACTCATACTTCAGGCCTACTATGTATATGCATATCGTCCAGTTCAAAACTATACACTTAAATCTAACTAGAAAAATTGCTTTTGATCTAATTTTCCGTTCGGTACTTTCGGTAATGTGTAGTATTCAACAAATTAACTATAGCTAGTTATATATAAAGCATTAAATCAAAAAAAATCAAAAAGGTTAGGATTCCAATATACATGTGTAGGTAAGTATACCATGAAATCAGACATATACATGTATGTGCAAGTATAGCTTTAAATTGAAACTATGTAAATCTATGAAAAAAATATCAATAACGAAAAGCTCTACAGTGCAAGTCGCTAAAAAGTCGGAGTATATACATGTGTCAAAGAAAAAGTGCAATATATCAATAATACTCACAGTTAAAATTCCACGGCCTGATGAAGCGCTTCAGCATCCGCCATCTAGTTAAAAATTAAATTAGAATTAAATGCTTCGAGTTGCTGTCTGTAGGCTCTATCACAAACTAATTTGTTGAGTTGAAATAATATTGCCCAGCGGGATTACGCATTGTTCTAGCGCGTATCTTTTCCTGCTCTAAGTAATATACCTACGTAGGGCGTATTTGCGAAGCGCACAAACCAGATAAAAATGGGTGTAGGTATTTGCGAAGCGCATAAGCCACTGGCTTATATTTATTTGGATGTATTTACGAAGCGCACAAGGCAGATAAAAACACCAGCTAGCGCATTTTTATACAATAAACGGAATTTAAGTATAGTTCACACAAGCGAAGTTACTGTCCAAAGTAGCTTCGTTTTCAGTCCCTCACCTCCTCTTGACATACCCATCAGTTTACTTGCGCCAGTACGAAAACGAGTTCCACTCACTTCAACTTTTTAGCGAAGTGCAACCTGAGAAATAGTCCAATTGTGTGTATTTTCTGCAATTGGTACACGTTTTGATGGTGTGGAACTTGTGAAATGTGAAGATATTTATTTTTTAGAGAAAATGGTTTCAAGTGAAAAATTACATATTGAAAAGGTCATAAATTGTGCAGCAATGTAATTAATGGCAATTTCGGAGAAAAAATTCTAAGAAAAAAGGAAGTGCGAGTACGTTCCTGGAATAGTGATTGCTAAGGCATAATATATTTGTTTATATAATTATCTTTTAAATTTACGAAATTTCTTACTGAAAAATAAAAAGCACTCCCTCCGTATAAAATTGCAAACATAAATGTGTTGACATTTTACAAGTTCCACACCAGCTGATATTATTAAAGACTGCTTAAATCAAAAAATGTACCAGTTGCAGAAAATGTGCTCAATTTGACTATTTCTCACGTTCCACTTCGCTAAAAAGTTGAAGTGAGTGGAACTCGTTTTCGTACTGGCGCAAGTAAACTGATGGGTATGTCAAGAGAAGGTGAGGGACTGAAAACGAGGCTACTTGGGACAGTAACTTCGCTTGTGTGAACTATACTTTAAGGCCATCCCCTATTTTCAGCGGCTTACCATTTCGGCTAAACATAGAATACATGTTTGCAGAAATGTTCAGAGTTTAGAAAACCGAATAAAAATACTGAAGAACATTTGAAGAATTATTTTTTAATCGACGTGCATCAAATTAGGTGGACAAGCTGATAATGATGAAAATTTTAATCCAGTCAAGTCAAGTCAAGAGTTCTTCACACGCGATTAACGAAATAAAACGAATTATGGCTAAATTATAAACCGGACCAATATCCCGGGATATTTGAAAATGTTTACGTACAGGCTTTAATTTTGGCCTAGATTTCACTTTTATCTTTGATTCACTTTATACTTTAATTGTTCGAATAATTATTAACTTAAGGTTACAAGATGTCGAAATTATTACAGCCTGTTGCGCGACGTCAAGCTGTGTTCTTGTCTGTTGTTTAATAATTTTGGGATGTGTGGACTTAGAGGAATAGAGAAGCTGGATGGGAGTGGGAGACATTCAATCCAGTCATTGAAATCTATCCGTATATATAGGTATGTATATAGGTATATTACACAGATCATGTATAGATTTTTAAATCTATATGTATATGTATAATACAGAAATCAGGTAAAGATACGTGCTAGAACAATGCGTTGTCCTTAACCATAGCCGCGCGTTTCCAAAACAATGCGTAATCCCTTAACAATAGGTGTGCGCTTCACAAACTCCTGCTTGAGCGCTAGGAGAAGTATTTTTATATGGCTTGTGCGCTGCGAAAATACACCCGATGAATATTCATCCTCGTGTTGCCTGAAATTTTGTAAATTTATCTAGTATATTTAGAAATCCTTTTACCTAGCTGTAAGTTATATAGATATTGTAATGAGCTTGCTTCTTATATGAGAAGATGTAATGAGCTTGCTTCTTATATCAGAAGACTGGTAGGCAGGAGTGCCGATTTATCAAAAAACTTAGGCTATTACGCCGACTTATTTTCTGGCTATTACGCCGATAAAATGTTAGGCTATTACGCCGACTTGTGAATAATAACACTCCTGCTTAAGGTTCAGTTAATTATTATTTTATTTAATCGATTACGCTAAATTTATACACAAATTTTACTTACGCTAGCAATTATGACTATCGATCATACAAATCCAATCGTGAGAAACGCGTCAACAATGAAAGTCGGTCAGTCATTATACTTTATGCAATATTCATACATAACATGAATCATGATCTTGAATTTTATTTCATTCATTGTAACCTGACTCATTCTTTCTTTATTTTATTTTCTTTAAGTCATTCATTGTGAGTGACGATTTTCTTTCTTGACCCATATCTTTCTTTGTTGATATTTTTCTCATAATATGTCGTTTAATTACATATAGCATGTCGTAAGCATGCCTGTGACTCAATTTAATTTAGTATTTAGTGATATATCTTGGATTAGGATATATTACAATATTGATTGCTACCTCTTCCAGAAACCACATTTGTGTGCATTGTGGTGTTTGGTTTTGTACACAGCGAGAAAAAGGGATGTGTGGGCTTTAACTACGATTGAAAATTCACTTTTGAATTTATTTATTCCAAATAACAACAATTCACGTTATAATTTATTTATTTATCTTGTTTTCTGTAATAAATCCGTTTAGCTTATTATTTTATCTATCTTGAGCAGTTCACTTTATTACTCAAAAATTTATAACTTATTTATTTATCCTGTCGTCAGTTCACTTTATAACTAAGGCACTTATATTTTATTTAGTTTTCTGGTCTTCAATTTACTTTAAAACTCAGCAACCGACCTGATTGGACTTTTCTCTCAAAAACTACCGCGACGCTGACCAGACTCAAGAAAAAACTAAACGTATTCTGCACTCGAAATTAATAAGTTCATTTTAAAAAAATGCAGAATCGACTACGCGTAATTTCTGTGCCAGAATTTTTTGATGTTTCCAAACAAGATTATTTTTATTTCCTACTTCGCTTTGTTTACCTGCGAAGTAGGTCATTATTGCGAAGGTAAGTCACTCTGCAATAAATTCTGATCAGCCACTAGGTCATTTCTTATTTATGCTGACCGGGCATTGATCAGTGCACGCAAAATGCTTTTATTTTATTTATCTTTGCAATTGTTACGATTGCAAAGAAACTTACATATGGGTTAATTTGTAACATGATAAAATTTAAAAAAACGTTTTGAAATTAATCTTCGCTAAATGAGGAAATAATTATACAACAGCATTGTCATTTTTGCTTTGGGTTGTTTTTCGATTTAAAGAATAGAAAAGAATACATTTTCCTAAATTTATCCCTTGAAGGTTTAAGTAGTAATAAATGGAACTTTGTAAGATCTCTGCAAAGGTTGAAGTAAATAAGTAAAGCGATCTATATATATTATTCTTCGTAACAATTTAAAGCAAATATAGTTAAAAACAAGTATTCCTTGTAGTCGGTTTGGCTTTTATGCTAGACGGAAAAATTATCGTGCAATTTTCATGAGGTTTTTTTATTAAAAAAAATTCTAAAGGAATAGCATATGGTTAAAGAGTGTTATATTGAAAAAAGGTACAAAGGCAGAAAGCTTCGATCTTTAAAACAAAAATATAAGAAAACCAGAGTAAAAAAGCTAATATTGGTCAAAGACCAATTCTTATGATACCCTAGATGAATGCCCGTATGAAATTTCGTATTGTCACCTTCTGTGCAAGTTTGATTTTTGAAGTGGTTTTTTGCATATAATTTCTAGAACGGTTTGTCGGAAAAAAATGATTATATCCAATTTTATAGGATTTCGTATTCTGAAGAAGTTTTTAGTACAATAGAAATGTTTAGGACTGATCGGTTTCACCCTATCCGTAAAAAAAACTAAATTTTTATATGGCAACACCGAGAATGGATTGCCCGATTTACTCCATTTTTTAAATTGTATTTGCTATTACTATGAAAAACTGTGTACCAAATTTCAGCTCTCTATGTCAACGCGTTCTCAGGCAGTGTCCAAATATATAGTGGAAACCAGATTTTTGTATAGCAACCCCACGAAGGATTTGAACGATTTGTCTCATTTTCGAACTTAATTTTACTTTTTTTTTTAAAGTCCGTGTACAAAATTTCAGCTCTCTAAGCATACGCGTTCTCGAGTTATCGTGCGCACAGACGGACGGACAGACAGACAGACGGACGGACATGCAAAAATATTATGCGTGGGTGTCCAATCCGTTTTGCTCTACCATCATTATTTCGAGGTGTTACAAGCGGAATGACAAACGTAGTATACCCTATAGATTTCATCTAGGGTATAACAAGGAAGAGGGTCTAATAGGGCGTTTTCACTACAGCGAAATCACGTAATTTTCACTACCTCTGAATTGATTTCGTTTGACACACTACACTTAAATATTAAATTGGCATGTAAAATAATTAATTACATAAACGACGACTCACGAGGAGTTGTGATCACCGCTATATAGAATTTTGTGGGAGCGGACTGTATTCAGATGGAATCATATAGGAATCCGAAGCGGACTGATTGGTAAGGTACCACAGAGAACTGGTTTGCAGACTCGCTCCTCCAGCTGCACGTATCAGGAGTATTGTCGCCATGGAGAGAGTAGTAGGAAAGTTACAATCCGCAATGATTGAAGCTTTTGAAACTTCTTGCCGGGGTTTAACGGCAGTCTAAGTAAACCCCGAAAGGCTTTCAGAAGGCTTTGTATTAAGGCTAGGAGGACTGATTCGCAGGAGAACTGGCAACTACAAAAGCCTTGTGAGTAAATCAAAAAGTCTGGCTTTTGTAACCATCTACGAGGGGTTCGACGGTTTTCGTGAACCGGTTGGGCTGCTCTGATAAGGTCAGATGGCTCCTTAACGAAGAAATCTGTAGCCTTCTGCTGTCGACGCACTTACCTGGCTGTAGGTTTGAAGAAGACCAACACTTGAGTGGTAAGCTTTCCTTATGACCAAATACCGCCAAGTACTAAGATGGCGAAATTTAACGGTAGAGCTAGGTGGTCGAACCTCATTCAGTGTGCTGGTGGAGAGAGGCTGCGTGCAGTGTGGTGTGCTCTCCTTTGTACTTTGGTGTATGTTGGCTAACTCACTCATCATGCCGGTGCAAAATGTGCGATTCTCATGTGAGGCATATGTTGATGACATCCCTCTGCTCATCACCAGGCACAGCATGGCTGCTGCCTGTGTTTTTATGCAATAAAGCTGCAATACTGTTGGGGACATAACGGTGAATCCAAGCTGGTCTTCGCTTGGTGCTCTTTTCGAGTAGTTGTAAACTTGGTCACTTTGTTCTTCCAAAGCTTTTTGGACACACTCTGTAGTTGGTCATTCACGTTAAGCATATCGGTGTCTACTTAGACTCGCAGATGACTGGGGATTCATAAGGTAAACGGTTATTTAATGCGGAAGAGTCTTTGGGTTGCACATGGGGTATGAAACCGGGGGCTGCACACTAGATGCACACCCGCTAGCCTAAGCAAGTTCCGCCCTTGAGGTCTTACTAAAGCTGCCATCTCTGCATCTTGTCATTCAGGCAGATGCCAAAAGGGCTGTGCTTAGATTACATTTATGGGGATGTTGGGTGGACTGTTGAAGTGCCTCTTCCTATTGTTCATTGTGAGTTGGAACGAGGAAGCCCTCTGGTCCGCATTCTATTTATGTAATAGTGCTGGACTTTCGATTTGGCTGCCGTTTCTTTCTGAGTTTTTCTGATAAGCAGTCGTGGAATTAGGGGGGGGGGGGGGGGGTTTCTCATCAAAGCAGATGTTCGCATAAAGCATCGGTAGCGATAGGCAAACCTGAGCACTTGCAGGTTAACGAAACTTTTTCTTTATGAGCCAAATAGGAAGTTTTTGATTTTCTGTTGGGATTCGGAAGAAAAAAATGCAGGGCTATGTGATCATCACCTTTAACAAATATTGATTTTGTTGACAGCCACGAATGTCTGTCCTGCTTAAAACGAGAGCCTGAGACAGCCGGAAAACTTTGTGCGTTTGTTCGACGTAGGTTGGATACTCTTAGGTCTGCCCCTTATCAGTGGATGAACTGAAAAGCTTACCTCATCTGCACTTCATGCGTTTCATTAAGAGTACAGGTAGGTTTCAGTAAGAGGTCTTTTTTTTTAACAGGTGTTTAGGATCTTTCATCCTCTTACCTAAAAAAATGTCATTGAATGAATATGGTACATTTAGCCGTCAGTAATTAATGGAGAAACGTTATAAAAAAGAGAATGCACGAAGAGACGGTTCATTGAAGGAGATTTGTCGTATATGACTTACGGGATTGGACCTCACAATTGATATTAGTTCTGCCAAAACTTTATATCTGCTGCAGTATACGGGACTTGAGCACACAATTTTTAGTTTCGGTCATATAGCTGGAATAGATGAATTTTTGAAAACTTTTATTTTTAACGATTCTAAATTAAATTATAAACACAAGGGAAAAAACAAACACTTCGTCTGATTTTTGAAGCCGGAACCTGCCGCATTCCGGACGACTGCTCTTACCTCTGAGCTAACGAGACAGATGCTTTTTCCTCTTGTATTTCTTAATTTTTATCTAACTGTGGCTTGCTTTCAGCGCACAAATAAATTGTCAACTTTTGTAATTTTATATATTTTTATCTTACTGTCTTTATCTTTTTTTCAAAATGTCTTCTGTTCCATCTATATCATGTATGTAAATTTATATATACTTATATAAACTCCACTGGCGATCCGCAGAGGCTTTGTGAACTACAAAACGAATATAGCGGTCGTCACACGTAAGTAAAGACCAGTGTCCGAAGCGAGGCTGATCTTGCAACTAAAGCTGAAATTGTGACAATTAGTGGTAATAGCAGAATATTGCACCGAAATAGCAAGAGAGTTCTCAGAAAAGCACTCTGTTAAAAAAATATAAAAATTAAGAGCCATACACACCAACAATGAGGACCATCGCAGTAGAAGGAAGAAGCATTTCTTTAACATTTTAATGATGCAAAAGGAACATAACCTTTACGACTTAACCTCGACCAACATCCAGAAAAGAAATAACTATTATTAAGACACTAGAAAATGATAAAATTACGGGAATGTATAATATTCCGCCTGGCTGCTGAAAATAGATCCAAAATATCAAAAGATTTCATTCAACCATTTCCTCAAAGATTGTGAAAACTAATTCCATGGACAAAGTGTAATAACTTAAAAAGATTAGTCATGTACAACATAATTCAGCAATCCTATACATTCATTTTTATCCACAGATGAAATATATAAGGTATACTAAGTTTGTTTTGACTTTTACATATCCGCCCGTCCTCACGATAATTCCCGAACGCGTTTATTTATAGAGCTCAAAACTTGCACATGGCAATTTAAAAAAATTGTCGACTTAAGTTCAAAAATGGAACAAATCAGGTAACTCCTTCGTAGGGTTGCCATACAAAAATTTCGTTTTTCGATGTACATTTGCAGGAATAGGATGTATTGCTAATTAATTAGTCGTTTCCTTTAATTGTGTTATATTTTTAAAAATTCCTTTTCATTGCAGACATAATTCAGCTGTATCACATCAACAGCAACTATTACTTTTATTGCCATCCCTTCGGCAGGCTGACCAAATAGTTCGAAAGTTTTGGGTGAATATATGTCGGGAAGGAAATGTGGCAATGAATAAACTTTTCGTTGAGATGTTAGAATCAGTTTTAAGATAAAAACAGTGTATCTATTGGTGCAAAAAATGAAATTGAAAGTTTTTGTGTAATAAAATGTATTGTGTAATGAAACTGTGAATCAAAGTACGACCAGCGATTTTACACTTAAATAAGCTTTTACAAAAGTTCACATTTTTAAGCGCCTTTTAATTCGCCTTGACTTGAAAAGTTATTCGAACTGGGAAGGAAATTTAGAAGAAAATTAATTTTTATTTTGTATATTTTTTTTTTTGTAATTGTTACCTTAAAAAGTTGGAATTAATTTTAGGTTTTATGAAACTGTTTAAAGAAAATTTGATTAAGCTGTTAATTATATTTCTTATCTCGTGCGATCCAGGGGTTTCTTGGCTGTGTATAATAAATTCTTTAGGTAATAACTAACTCGAGAGCAGTAAGTGAAAATAGTAAGTTGCAACCCTTAACTAAAACTTACATGAAGTAGTAATAAAATTCGTTGTTAAGTTTTTACCATCTTATTTTTTTTTATCAAAGATTATAATTTTTAATGTTAACTTCACTGTTTTCCTTCTGTGCATGATGTTGGAGCTAAGTTTTTCATATCTTGTTTTATGTATTTTTAATATGTACTTCAATAATTCTACTTATAATTAAACTGCACCATATACTTTAAAATTAATATTATTTCACTTTACATTTTTCAATTATTGAGATACTCATGTATTATTTAATATAAATACATTACACGTTAACAGAATGCAATTTTACAACCATTTATGAGGCCCTTATACTTTTCAAGGTCCCACAACATTCAAGATTTCTCATATATGTAGTATAATGAATCGTTTCTTGAAAGATTGTGTAGTAATATCATAGATGGCACAAGAACTAGATGTCGCATAGCATACTAGAGCAGAGTATACAGATTGTGAAATGGGTAGTGCATTCTGGAATGGACCATAACATGTTTTAGAGCGTACCGAAAGCAAATGTTTTTATAATAGCAGTTTTGTATACATTTGATCAACTTCCTCAACACTTCAGATACGAAAAAATATGAATCACTCCATTCCGAAATGGACCACCAGCCATATAAAGTTTGTATACTTTTTTGGTACTGCATGCGACATCTAGTTCTTGTGCCATCTATGGTAATATCCAATGAACAAAAAATCGTCTGCTAAATATGTACATTCCTCAACAATTTATCAATGAAAGAACTTGTCCAGAACTTGTCCAAAGTATATTCGACAATATCAATGATTCATGTGTACCACTAATACCGATTTCAATTGATATTTCAGTGAAATTGTACGTCAATCAATGTAAAACGAGCTCAAATAATTAGTCAGATTGACATTTTCATCGAAAAACAAATTCACGAATAACCTAAAACTGATGGAAAATTATAATTTGGAAGATTTTGGCGCAATTGTGATAATTGGACTTAGCAATAGCAGAAGATGGATGTGTGATACTCTATGATATTCAGCAGTGACATTTTTCATATTGATGCGTGCGGTTTTTGGTTTACCACCGCTTATCTTTTAAGTGTATAAAGCTACACTGGGTTATACTAGAGCGTTTGAGGAGTTTTCATACATCTAGTTTATCTATACTAAAAATTTCTTGGGGTAGCAATTAGATTTTGGTCACTTGAGGTTTCAAAATTACCAAAGTTTCTCAAACCACTTTTTCATCTTACTGAAAAAGTCAAATGAGAAGTATTATTCGGAGTGACAGTTGTCAATCAGTCAAATAAGAGGTTAACATATTTTATTTTCGCAGTAAAGCGGGAGTCAGATTGAAATTTTTAAACGCGTAACATACATGCTTAGAACATATAACAAACAGGAATGATTATAAGTCAAATTGTGTGAAGCGTTTCCAGTTTTGTGTTGAGCTTAAGAATAATAAATTTCACATAAGGTGAATAAAAAAAAAGAACAACTTGATTTGATAAGTTAAAGGAACACTTTATTGCCAATCAAAATTGTTATACAAATTACTAGACTAAGTAAATACAATACGACGACCGAACCTCAGACTACCGACTTTCAGACTAACTTGTTTATGTTTCACAAATTATTTGCTTTCCGCTAAACTCTCCATTTCACGTGTCGCTTTCCGCTAAACTACTACACGGGAAATGGTTTTGATGAAAAATGCATTTCTGGCTTTTTTAAAGATTCTCCCATGAGAATTGTAATTTAATTTTCCTTTCTAGGTAAAAATTTCTTTAATTTTTTCACATTAAGAACTATTACCAATATAACTATTAAAATAACGATGTTTATAGATATACTTATTAAATTATTTTCATGTTTTCTGCTAACAATTTCATTAATTTGTTTTCTATTATTATTAATATATTCTAAATGTACTTCTTCGAATTTTATAAGATTTATAGTTTTATTCTCTATTGTTTTTGTCACAAAATGCGGTAAAATAACGTTATCATGTACTTTTGTATAAAAGTTTTGGAATATCGTTCCATTTATTTCTATTTTACAATTTTCGTATTTAATTATATTAGTCCCAAATATATTCATTTTAAAATTATTACAAGTGTGCTGGAGATTTATCCTTTTTATATTTTTCGTTATAATAATTCCGGAAGTAATTTCTTTTATTTCTTCTTTAAGGAACTTTTGCATATTGCAATGAGCTTCTTTGAAATTTATAATATTTTGAGTACAATTATCTTTGATACTAACTAAGTTCTTTTTAGAATTCTCTCTGACCGTAGAATTATATGCATTATTATTATAATCTATAAGTATAGTATAATCTTCTAAATGTACTGACTTATTTTCACTGTTGTGTATCGGTTCTATTAAGACTTTCGACAACGGTTTTTCTGTATATTCTGGGATCATTAAAATAATTACAATTTGGTCTAAATGGTGCACTACAATTTTGATATCTCAGAAGTTTTCTAAATCGGGTACTAATTTCAATTCTTTTGCTGTCAAAATATTCCTCGAGAGTATGCCTAGCTTACTAGTCAATATAACTTGTTCGATATCATCTACATGATTTTTGAGTAAGTTAATTCCGTAGTTAATTTGATACACTTGTTGCATATACTTCATTTCGTCTTCTATATCAGTTAGCCTGTTTTCATTTTGTTTGCTAAGATTGTTTAAGTATTTAGATATAGTATTTTGTTGGATATTGATTTGTTGAGTTAGATTTTTGATTTGGTTAGAAATTTGGTTATTTATTAGGATTTGCTTATTGCTTTCTTCGATTAAATTTTTATTATTCTTGGACAATGCTTCTAGTTTTCCTCTAATTTCTACTTCATCGTTATGGTCCATTGTACCTGCTTTGAATTTTAAGTCTGTTGCCAATGCGTCAATTAAACTTCTTAATTGTCTGGGGGTGTGATTTAAGACTTTCTATCTTCTTTTCCAATTGATAAAAATTGTGGACAAGGGTATTATACATACGCTGAATAAGGTTGGATTTTTCTCTGATTAAAGTTTTCGTATCTTCATAATCTGTTACGTTTATAATATGTAGTACTTTTATACATTTTTTAATAATCCTTACATCTTCTAATTTGATGGTTACATATCCGTTATTATTATTTAAAGTCTGAACTTCAATTGACTGACAGAGTGTCAGGGGGAGGATTCCCAGAACAATGAGGAGTATTGTTGTCTTTATCATTTTGACCTGAAACGGAATTTTTGTTTTTTTTTTTGGCATAGACTTGGACTTAATAGAAGGTTAGCGGCGTTTTGGAATTTTTCTTTCTTTTTACATGTGACTTATAGTATTTAAAGCCTGTATTCTTATCTACTACATGGTTTTCATAAGATTCTCCTATATCTTCTTTCCTCCACGAGGATCTTTGATAAAATTCGTTCCTGATTCTCCTTCTACTTCTTCTCTACCGTGATTCAATTTGCTGATAGTCTTTTCTTTAATTTTGATAATTCTTTGACGGATATCGTTATATTCGTCATCTTTGATTTTCCCTTTAATAAAGGCGATAGGTTTCCTATTTATTGTGGAATGTATGGTGTTATTGTAAAATACCATAATTTTTTAAATCTTTTCCTCCACAGTATCGATATCTTTATTATCATCATTTCTCAATAGTAGTCTTAAATGCTCGTTTATAGTGTTATGGAGTCTTTCAATGTCTGAATTGGTTTATGGTTATTATTGGAAGTAAAATGAATTTCAATATTTTCATTTCGTAGAAAATTCGTAAATGGGATTGCTTTGAATCCTAGTTCATTATCTATTATTATTTTCCTGATGGTTCCTATCGCAGCTATATATTGTAATAGTGCTCTTTTAAATTCTACCCATGTTCTGGCATTTATTTTGATTGCCTGAGAATACTTGCTAAATTTGTCGATGAAAGTTAAAAACAAGGTTTTCTCTAAAGTGTAAAATACATCTATATGGATAATTTCATTTGGATTACCTGGGGTTCCTGTTCTTTGGGATTTTTGCTTGATAGGTTCTTTATCGTATTTTTCTACATTGCAAACTTCGCAGTTGTTTATAAATTGAGTTACGCGACTATTCAATTTTGGGTGAAAGTATTCTAAATGTAATTCTTTCAAAACTTCGGAAATACCTCGATGATTGTTTTTTAAGTGCTAATTTTCTATTAACTTTGCCAGATCTTCCTCATCTGTGACATCTTCAAGGAGCTTTTCGCATCTAATTAACTTTAACTGGTTGTTGTTTGAAAAAAGGGAATTAAATATTTCTTCTAGTTTATTGTAAATTTCTACGTTGTCTACATAAGAGCATTAAGGGATTTAGGGTTACAGTGTGATTTTAGAAGGGTAATGGCTGTTTCGTTATCCAGCGATTTAATGTATACTATTTTTCGAGACTTATCGATTATTTTGACGTTTTTTATTCTTAGCGACCCAGAGTTAGTTTTGAAGATTCCGATTTGGTTCTTAAACACATTTAGTGGCTATGTACTTACTGAAATTTGATCATTATTAGATTCAAGGGCAAGATTTATGCTGATACGTGACAGGGCATCTGCATTTTCATTTGCTGTTCCCTTTTTATATATTATATCGAGGTCAAACTCAGATAGTTTGAGGCGCCATCTTACTAATTTAGAATTAGGCTCTTTTATAGAGAATAACCATTGTAACGGCTTATGATCCGTCGCTATTAAGAATTTTCTGCCAAAGATATAAAGATATATATATAAAGCATATTGACTTGCTGCGGTTGTTACTGTAAACGTTTTTTTTAAAGGCTGGGTATTTCAATATCGGTTCGCTAATAAGTAATCTTTTTAACATTTCAACGCTTTTTATATATTCTGGATCATTTACATTACATCTGGTCCTTTTTTTTAAATATTTCGTTATAGGTTTAGCTATGCTAGAGTAATCTTTGATGAATTTTATGTAGTAACCAGTTAATCCGAGGAATTGCTTAATTTGTTTCGGAGTTTTAGGTAAGGGGAAGTTTCTAACGCACTCTATCTTTTTTGGATTTGGCTTTATACCATCTATTGTAATATTATGTCCCAATAATTTTGTTTCCCTTTTTAAGAATTCTGATTTGCCTAATTGCACTGTTAAATTCACATCTTTGAGCCTTTTAATTATTTTATTTAGAGAATCCAAATGTTCTTCTAATGAGGAAGAGTAGATAAGGATATCATCCAGGTAGACGAGACATATATTATTGATATAATCTTTAAGGACGTAGTTCATTAAGTGCTGGAAGGTAGCCGACGCTGCCTTCAATCCAAACGGCTTTCAAAGAAACTCGTAGTGTCCATTCTCGACACTAAAAGCAGTTTTATGAACATCACTTTCATCGATCTCGATTTGGTGGAATCCTTTTGCCAGATCTAAAGTCGTGAAGTATTGACACGTGCCCAGTTTGCCTAATATTTCATCTATGTTGGGTATAGGATATCTGTCATAAATTGTGACCTCACTCAATTTCCTATAATCGATGACGATTTGCCACTTAGCTTTACCGCTGGCGTCCGTCTTCTTCGGGACGATCCAAACAGGTGCTGAATATGGAGAGTGGCTGGGACGGATAATGCATTTTTGTAACATGTCCTCTATCTGTTTTTCTACTTCCTCTTTATGAATATGAGGGTATCTATAGGATTTAACGTACATATATAGGAACTTCATTTGTGGTACGAATTTTATGTTTTATTACGTTAGTAAAAGACAGGTTCGAATTGTCTTTATAGAATATGCTAGAAAATTTTCTAATAAATTTTAAGAGCTCTTGTTTCTCTTCTGTATTTAAATGATTCGTTCGAATTTGTTCTAAGCTTGGTTTGTGTTCCTTCTTTCAATAACGTTAAAGTTTTCTTCATTAACAACTAGAGTTTGCAGAGGCGCAAAGTTGATAATTTTATTATCATTATTTTTTACTTGTACACTAGCGTTAATTTTATAACCTTCTACGTTATAAATGCCTTCATGTACTATTATTTTTCCATCTGAAGATTTCTTTTCTTTCAGGTAGGCTAATCCCTCTTTTTGCAATACAGGGGCGGCTAGGTTGTAATAACCCTCTTTATCTATCTTATAACTTAAATTTTCCTTTTTTTCAGAGAAGTGTAATTTTGTTTCTTTACTCTCTGTTATATTTGGTTTGTTAGATCTATTTTTGATTTGAGCGGTATTAAAATATCATCCCCGATTAATCCATCATATTTTTCTTGGAAGGGGTTTGTAAACATAGAATTCGGCTTTCCTTTTCGGGTTTCCTAATTCTTTAAATAGGGGGATTGTCGCTTTTTGCAACATTTTTACTTCTTGACTAAGTGTTTTAAGGGAGTCGTTATTTTTAATGGGTTCTAGATATTTTGGATTACAGACTCCTGGATTTATAGTTGAATGGGTAGCCCCAGAGTCTATAATAAATTTAAATGGTCTGACTTGCCATCAACTAAGGTATAAGGTAGGTAATTGGTAGACGAGGCTTGCGCAGGAAAACTTAGGGGTTGTTGAATTTGTGCTGTTTCATTTATATTTATATCCATTGGTTCAGGAGCTTGAGATTCGTGGCTTTGATTGTTCGAACCGTTTAGGTTTCCATATGAATAATTTCCGAAAGGATTATTCTGATTTCTATATGGAGAAGTATTGTTACTTATTGTATTATGATTTTGATTTGAAGTGGCGTGCTGGCTTGCAAAATGTGGGTTTGGTGGCTGTGATAGTATTGATTTCGGAAATTATTATATTTGGGATTACGCGACCATGAAAAGTTATCGTTTCTTTTAGTGGATTATTATAGTTCCTTCTTCGATTTTCTTTTCGTCTAGGATAGAAGAATTTAAGGCTCAGCTAAAGCTGTATTTCCAGTATAACAGCTTCTTCGCAAGCTCTGGTGTCCAATTGTTTGTCTGAATTAATTCATGTAGTTACCCCTTGTGAAAATATTAGGATTATTTCGATGTATTGAACAGCTTTGCATTAGCGGATCACTGTTATGATGAACTTGCAATTATGATTTAAACTGTTCATAGATACATCGGTTAATGATAATCGACACAACTTTTCGATCACTTCTGCTGATGCGATTGTTGTGCACTGGTTTTTGGCAATTAATATAGTGGAACTATTTAACAGTTTAAGTAACGGATCACTTCTTTTGATACCATTAAACTGCTCTTAATTTACACTAGTTTTTTTCTTTTAAACGTCAATCACTTTCACTGAAAAATGGAGTTCAGCTCTGACAGCCAAGGTAGCAACACCTATAGCCAGCCATAAACTGAATGTGTAAACGACGGATTTTTACCGGAAAAATAATAAAAACTTTAATTCGCATATTTGCCGACGGCATTTTGTGCACGTGTGCATATGTGTGAATTGCATATGTTAAAACATATAAATTGAGTGAGTAGTGCTTTGTGGGTGTGTAGTTGTTTACAACACAAAGGCACCAAGAACTCATAAATTAAAGTGAATGCCGACGGCATTTTGATAATTTAAACAATAGTGAGAAAAAAGACTCGCATGAGTTAAAATAATAAAAGTGCAGTGATAAAGGACACGTATTACATTTTTTGTGTAAAGTGAATGTGAAAGTGATAAAGAACACTAAAATGGTCAATCAGGACCAAATTTTCAACGCCGTTAAGGCAAATGTGCGTGACGTTTTCACGACTGGAAACATCTCCAACGTACCTGAAAACATCATCGAATCTCTTGCAAAAAGAATGTTGCAAGAACGGCAGCAAGCGTCATTGAGAAGCAAAGAGCCCTCAAGTTCATCCAGCTCAACCGACAACCTGTCCTCTGAAGATATGTCTGAGGACGAAATAGAGATTAGCACAGACCAGAGCAGCAGATAGAGAATAAGAGGCGAGCGCGAAAAGATCCGCCAAAAACCTCGGAAGCGACGAAAAAGATAAAGGCAGCGGACCCAAGGATTAGCAGCAACTATTATCAGGTGCTGCAAATGGAAAACAGGCATATTATCCAGCCGAAATCAAAGCCAGTAGAAGTTGCGGAAAAAGGCAAACAGACCACCACCAATCATCGCCCACGGACTGAACTACAAGGCAGCAAATGCACAATAAAACCATTCACCGAAGAAGACAGGGAAGCCATTTTTAATCTGCTTGGTAGAATCAGAGTAGAGTCCTACACTTTCACCCCCAAAGAAGGACGAAAAACGGTTCTTGTTTTGAAAAGATGTCAGCACACCTTCGAAGTGGAAAAAGTCAAGGCAGCTCTTGAAGAACAACTTCAAGGAGTCAAAATAAAAAACTACCCGTAGCAAGCAATCGGGAAAGGAAATGGATGCCTTCATTATTGCTTTGATGCGCAATACGCTATTAACGAGATTATGAAGGTGGACCGCCTTGTGGACCAGATCGTGCATTGGGAAAAGCATATCACCAAAGGAGTGGCACAATGCAAGCCGTGTCAACGCTTCGGACATGTCGCCAGCAATTGCGGCCAACATTATCGCTGTGTAAAATGCGAAAAATTACATGGACCCGGAGAATGTTCCCGTATTAAAAATGATGAGGCAACAAAACCGTATTGTGTCAACTGCCAAAAGGAAGGACACCCAGCTGGTGTGATCTATTCACACTCATGGGGAAAATCAATAACTTTATTCCTCAATACAGGAAGCTCACTTCTCTAGCAGAACGCAAAAGTGCTTATCTTCAATTTGCCTTTGGCCCATGTCTAGGGAAATAAGCAAGTCGAGGATAATTGCATTGAATTGCAACTCACTTGTGCGGCATTGTAAAAGAATAGCCCTTAATTCGTTCCTTGCGGAACAAAAACCTAACTTTGTCCTCCTATCAGAGACACACCTTAACCCTCGCCACAAACTAGTCTTTGAGAAATTCTCAACTATCCGTTCTGACAAAATTGACTCAGCCTTGGGTACAGCAATACTAATTCGGGATGGGCTTAAATTCGAAGAAATTAAGCTTAGACTCCTCAGCAACATGGAGTGCACGGCAGTGAAAGTCTTCCTCGCCTCTCAAGAAACGCTTCTTCTAATCTCCCTGTGCAACAGGTGCGGTGCACAGATGGCTCAAATCAGAAGGAATCTTGAAATCCTAAACAATATTTCAAAGGACTTTACCTACACGGTTATTGGAGGAGACTTCAAGGCCAGGCATCCCATGTGGAATGACCCTATTGAAAGCTCTGCTGGCAAAACTATTGCAAACTGGCTGGACAGAAATCAAGAGAGCCACGATTTCATTGTGGTTGCACCAACTACACCAACATTTCCCCGTTCTGGTTCACACATAGACTTCTTCCTAGTCTCCTCAAACATGATAAGCTTACTACCCCAAATCGCAAACGCCAGCTGCGATACTCATCACGCCTCTTCAGATCACCTAGCTATTGAATTAACTATAAAACTAATATCTCCACTAAACATACTCACCATGAGTTTACCAACATCCTCCACTCTGACTGACGTTGATTGGAATGAATTCCAAGACCGATTAACATCATCCTACCAAGGAAATCTCCCAGCTAACAGTAGAAATCTCTCAAATTCGAAGATAGACTCCCAAATTGAGCTTTTTATCAGCTGCCTTCAGAGGAATATTGATCATTTCTCCCGAACAACCCCGGTAAAGAATTACCAATTCAAGAACCTTCCCTCAGGTCTTCAGAATCTATATAAATACAGGCAAAAGCTGCGAAAAATTCTCAACCGCATTTATCATAGAACCCTCAATACCCAAAATTCTGCTTATCAGTCCGTTCTTTCTCAAGTCAAGTGCTTATCAGTGATTATATATGAGCAAACTAAACTGTTCTGTGATGAACAGTTTAGAAAAAGACTCGAGAAAATAAAACCAGGCCCACAGACCTTGGATAATATTAACAAAGTCTGTTCTAGGAAGTCGAAACTCCCTAAAATCATAACCAGCAACGAAGGAACGCTATCATTTCCACAGGAAAAGTGCGAGGCCTTTGCAACATTTTTCCAAAATACCTTCAAAGACAACTTAAGCCTCAGAGGCCCAACTTTCTCTTTTGAAGTAGATAGGTGTGTTAGCACCTTTCTTAGTGCTAACGAATCCATACCACAAACCTTTTTCGCTGTGGACAACCCAGCAATCTGCCCAGAAGATCAAGACACCTTCACAAACCACCTCCAACTCTATGTCTTAACTAAGACAATAAATAGCAAAAAATCGAGCGGTCCTGATAAAATTTCAAATTCAATCATCAAAAAGCTACCTCTCATAGCACTCGATTTCCTCGCAACCATTTTTAACAATTGCATAAATAATTGTTACTTTCCGGAAAAATGGAAAATCTCTCGAATTTTCCCCATTCCGAGAAAATATTCGTCTAAAGACATCAAGGAATTTAGACCAATCTCCCTTATCTCAAATTTGGGAAAGCTTTTTGAAAAAGTTATCCAGCTACAAATAACAATTACCTGTGAAGAAAAACACATCCACCAAAATTCTCAATTCGGCTTCAAGCCTAAACATTCTACATTCCACCCTTTACTAAAATTCCACACGGATGCTACAAGAGCTCTAAACAGAAATGAATGCACGGTCGGGTGCTTTCTCGACGTTGAAAAAGCTTTCGATTCAGTTTGGACGGCAGGGCTATAATACAAATTAAATCAATTCGGCTTTGCTCCACATCTAAACAGACTTACACAGTTTCCTAACTTCTAGGAAATTCTATGTGAAACTTGATGACCACAAATCTCCGCTCAAAACAATCGCAGCTGGAGTCCCCCAGGGCTCCATATTGGGCCCAATACTTTTGAACCTCTACACCTCAGACCAACCTCAAAATGAAAGCGGCACAACGCTACTCTTTGCCGATGACTCCCTCACATACGCCCAATCTCAACCTGCACCTCAGCAAGCTCGCTTCCTATCACAAAAAGTGGGGGATCAAAATTAACGTCCAAAAGTCCAAACTTATCTGTATTCGGAAACCTAGCACCGCAATATCTAGGAGTAAACTTCCATGACCTCCTACGGTTCTATAACCATGCTAAAGCAACCATTAGCAAAGCCAATTTCGCGTACAGCCATATAAGCCCTATAATCAATGTCAGGGACAGACTCACACCCCAGACAAAACTACTCATGTACAAGCAACTAATAAGGCCTGTCATCACTTATTGCTTTCCCATATGGCACACAATCTCCCCCACTTATATGAACCGCCTTAGCAAGCTCCAAAGAAGGATTCTTAGAGCTTGCACAAGACTCCATAGAAGAGCCGACGGAAAATACTACCGCAACGAAGTATTGTACGAGGCAGCCAATATAACTCCTATCAAGGAATATCTGTTCGGTCAAACCGAAAAACAAGTCGAGAAAATCCCTATCCATTCAAACTCACTCATAAACAACTTGCCGGATCTTCTAATACCGGCAAATTTCAAATACCTGTCACCCTTGCTCTTGGGTAAATCGGATGCTAGAAACATCTACCTCCACGAAGGTAGAATAAGTTTCTATGACACCAAAGGAGATTACTACAGGGGGTAATACCAAATAGCCTCAAGAACCCGGGAATGTCTGATGAAACCTGCCAGTATAGGAACTTTCCAGTCCTTAACTTCCTAAAGATCCCAAAACATATCCAATCCTCACTGCCTCCCAGTCCCTCCCAAATTTAACAACAAACTCTTGCGAGAAAGTCTTAACTACAGCTGATGTGGCGCAGCAGCTGTAAGGAAAAGAACAAACAACAACATGAGAGGCGATAAAAACCAAACCAAAGATCAACAAGAAGGAAAAGCAAAACATCTAATCGAACTGAGGGCCAAAGATAAGCCCCAACGCCCTAAAGAAGACATATCTGAAGGACGTGAAAAATCATCTAAGAAAATCCAAAGAAGGAAGACAAGGAAGAAATTTGAAAGCCCAATAGCACTTGACTTGACTTGACTTGACATAAAAAAAGAACAACTTGATTTGATAAGTTAAAGAAACACTTTATTGCCAATCAAAATGTTTATACAAATTACTAGACTAGTTACAATTTACACGACGACCGAACCTCAGACTACCGACTTTCAGACTAACTTTTCTATGTTTCACAAATTACTTGCATTGAGCTAAACTTATCATTTCACGTGTCTACTACACGGGAAATGGTTTTGATGAAAGATGCATTTCTGGCTTTTTTCAGAGATTCTCCCATGAGAACTGTAATTTAACGCTTTTCGCATATTTCTATTTAATGCGCGTTGTCTGGGTTTCTTTTAATTTGAAATGGAATTCTTTAGATTAAAAATTATAATGCATTTTTCGTGGGAAGGTAAGTGAGAAAATTAAAATATGTTGCAGTGATATTTAATGTTATAATAATTGATTATTATATATGTCCTATATGATATTTTTATCGATAACACATAAGCTTTCGTGTATGGGAGCACAGTGCAGGTATAAACAGCTAGCAGAACTCATGAAAAAGCAGTAAATTTATTCTAATAAGAGTGGAAATTTGTTGCAATTTCCACACCCTGCCATTGACTTATCACCGATCGTGTCCCACTTGTTACTTGTCTCTTTTGTGCTTGCAACTCATTTGCTCTGCATTTTCCGTCCTTCATTAAGACGTACTCGAGATATTATGAGGCAATAATGACAGGTAATATCGAAAGTATGCTTGCTGTATAGGGAGTCTTATGCCTCGAACAGAATGCATCGCAGCCACCCCGCTCTCAAATGCGGTGATAAACTATCAAAATCGTAGCCACCAACATGCTGAACAGAATATCCATAGGTGACTTCGTCAAGAAAAATTTTCAACTATGTAGTTTTGTTAACTGTATTAATAATAAATTGAGACCACAACATTATTTTTTATTTTTTCACCTCCATAATTAAATTTTCTTCAAAACTCTTATGTTCACCATACAAAATTTTAAAACAAACAAAATATTAATGAGCTGTCAAATGTCAATGTGCAGTAATTGCGTTGAAATTTGTCCAAAATCTGCGTCATGGCTCCGTTGCATGCGTTCATTGCGCTTATTTTATGGCATTGCCTTTTTTACTCCATGCCTGCTTGGTGGCTACGTTGCTTTCTTGCTTTTTATTTCTGAAGACAAAAAAGAAATTTGATGAAAAGTTTATTGAGGAAGCTTCGCGTCCAAAATTCCAATCTAATTCTAAACCGTAAGGACAAAGTTAACTTAACAATAAGTTAAGAAGCAGGCGAAATTTCTGATTGTTTTCCATTTTAAATGTACGCGGCTAGAAAAGGAGAAACAAAAGAAGAAAAAATAAAATAAAAAATGAAACTCCTTCAATTTTTTATGAATAAAGACAAAAGTGTGAAAGTGCAGATTACATGCAACGAAACAGAATGGCAAATGATCCATTTTCGTAAATATGTACATGAGAACGGGCGAAGTTTTCAGATTTTACGATCCACGCGCTTTTCTGAAATATTGAGAGTTTGGTCCCATGTTGTTGTAATCCTATGATATTTAAACAGAACCTGTTTCTGCTTACATTCGTTTTGTTCTAAAGAGATTAAAGCAGGATTTACATTATGATGACATCCAATTTTTACAGAAATTGTGAGGGAGATAGTTTATTGAAATTTAAATGCTGCGGAAGCAATCATCGCAATACCTCACACGTACAGTCCCCTCTACTTTTTATGGCAAAACTCTTAAATTGTCAAACTGTCTACTTGGAAATTGTCAAGTTTTTAAAGACGGATCATGAAAAGAAGTATAATATTTTACAATTTCCAAAATATTGCATTTCACATTGCACGAAGGAGTTCGAAGCAAAGGATGAGATTATATCGAAAAAATTTCTCGCAAAATATCAGTTGGTACTGTAATTCAGTTCTGCAATCATCATTTTGTACGATAACGAAATTTTTATTTAATATTTATTTCATATAATAAACAAAAAGTTCACTCAAGTGCTCACATGAAAATAAGTTCACTCCACTACCGAACTAACGCCGGTGAAGATAATTCCAGCCAGGTTCGTGTTCACATGACGGATTATCTCAACACACTGCTCTCTGCTTGTGGACAGAAAACTACCTCAGAAATAACTTCAATATTTTCTATAAAGAAATATTTAATAACTCTCTATTTCGTAATATTTAATTACAAACTCAAACCTTACTTTTGTTTATTTCGACAAATAATTTTACCTTACAGATATGTACAGCTGCGGTCAAAAAAATAGCACTGCAACTCCTCGAAATGTTCGTGATTGAAAAAATTTAATTCATAATATAATAAATCACATAACCACTTCAGATTTTTAAAGTTAAAGTACTCTCCTACGAAAATATGCAAATCAAAATTTTTTTAATTCAATCTTGTAAAAATTAAAACATATTTTTTTAAGAAACATCAGGATTTGGCCGTTCAAAATAATAGCACCATAAACACAAATCAATATAAAAACTTAAAAATTTCACAACCTCTTTGGAATTGCTGTGTTAAATGATAGATATTGTAATTATAGAACTAAATTTAATTAAAATTAATATTTGGTTGCATGTCCTTTGTTAGCAATAATTGCTGCACAGCGCCTTGGCATGGAATCAACTAGTCGCTGGCACCTCTCAACAGATATTGCCTTCCAGGAATCTTCAATTGCACTCCAAAGATCATTTTTATTTGTTGGTTTGCGAATTGAAATGCTTTTCTTAATATCCGCCCAAAGATTTTCAATTGGGTTGAGGTCAGGTGATTGTGCAGGCCACTCCAATAAACCTATGCAGTTGTCCTCATCCATCTGAGCGGCATTTCTTCCGAAGAATACGGCAGCATGACATTCTGGAGTCAACATAAACGGTTTGATCCAATGTATTGGGCCAACACCGTAATAAGAGAAGCATCCCTGATGCTAGTACCTCCATGTTTTATGGTTTTTGTAGTGAACCTTGGGTCGTATTCTGCATAAGGGGGTCTTCTAACATAACTACGAGACCCTTTACCACCGTATAGCACAATTTTACTTTCGTCAGACCAAAGTATATTTCTCCACTTCTCCACTTCCCATTCCAAATGCGTTTTAGCAAAACGTATGCGCCGTGCAACGTTCTTAGCAGTTAAGAGAGGAACTTTTCTTGGACTACGGGCTTTAAGATTATTTTGTCTTAATCGTCGACGAACTGTTTCTACACTAGCTGTCACATTGAGCTCATTTTTAAGCTCTGTGGCTGCCATGAATGGTTCCTTTTTGCTTAACCGTATAAGTCGGTGGACCAATAAGGACGACATTGCCCTCTTTCGACCACGCGTTTCAGTTTTTTGCTCAAATAATTTTGCATTTCTAATCATTTTATTTGAACAATTCAGGGTTTTTCTGATCTCGGTGTACGTTTTGCCTTCTGATATCATCTGTTCAATAATTTTTCGTTTTTCCGGTGTGCAATGTTTTCCACGTCCCATATTCACTTCACTTCCACTAAATTTTTTATAAATTTAATATAATTACGATGTAAATATATCAATTTAACCTTCCACAAAAATATTTTGACATCCGTTTGAATAATCATTTGTTTTTTCAATGATAACTATCAACGGTGCTATTTTTATGACTGCACTAAATTCCACTTATTTATAAAAGACCAACAAAATCAAAAGTAATCGTGGTCGATTTGAATGAATTGATGTTTGCTCTGAAAGAATATTACTTGTCTATCGGTATTTTAAAGTGACGGACACTATAAGTGTCCATGCAAAAACAAAATCGTCAAAAGCAATCAGAGGACTTTTACAGTGCTATTTTTTTGACTGCAACTGTATATGCCATAAAATTATAGTAACAAAACAGCAATATGGCAGCTCCAGTAGTCGAAATTGACAAATTAGGGTTGCCAATAACAATGTTTCAGTAACTATAAAAACTCCCTATGCTTGAGGTCTTTTTATGGTTCCGGACACGCACACAGTGACAAATCGACATCCGGAAAAAATTCTGGACGCGTTTGCTTCTCTCGTCACTCATAAATAAATTTCCGTATGCGATGTACTATCTCCCTCACAATTTCTGTAAAAATTGGATGTCATCATAATGTAAATCCTGCTTAAGCTGACATATAATTTTTTTGTTGGCACCACTGAAAGTGAGCAGCAAATTTAAGATTAGAAATGACTACGCGGCAAAAATGTTTGTTGACTTCAAGTTAGGTTAATTTTGGTTCAGAGTTACTGTACAGTTCTTAGTTTTCCTTAACACTTATGCACTTCGTATGCATTTGCATCTTGTAGGCACACATGTGATACCTCATAATAATGATAAATTTTATCGAGTGCGGCCGATCATGGATGCAGTTCGAAAACGTTTGTTGGAGCACCAATTGGAAGAAACACTTTGTGTCGATGAGCAGATTATACCGTTCAAAGGACGTCTGCAGATGAAACAATATATGCGAGGAAAGCCATGTCCATGGGGTATAAAGCTCTATCTGCTATGCGGTAAAAGTGGAAAGCCGTACGATTTCTTGGAGAAACTTGGTTTCAGCGCGGCTATTGAAGCGAGTACCACGAGATTCGGTAGGCCATAAATTGTACACAGACAACTTTTTCACAACGTACTCACTGTTGGAAATTCTTGCGAAAAGAAAATACTCGCTGCTGGAACAATTCGTGTTGATCGTTTCAGAATCCACCTCTACCGAATGATGCAGAGATGCGAAAGAAAGGCCGTGGCTGTGCGGAACAGGTGATCAGCCGTGACAGAAAAGTAGTTGTTACGAAATGGTATGACAACAAAGGTGTTTATTTGGCATCAAACTTTGTTGGAATAGGCGTGCCGGATAAAGTGCAGTGTTATGACAAAAAGGAAAAGCGGTACATTGAAGTCGTTAGACCTGAGGTTGTGCAGCTATATAACAGAGGAATGGGAGGCGTATATTTTCTTGATCAAATGCTGCAGTACTATCGAATTTTTATTAAATCCAAAAAATGGACTTTGCGTGTAATTATGCATTTCTTCGACATGGCAATCACGGCTAGTTGGCTTGAATACTGAGCAGATGCTCTTAGAAATGGAATACTGGACCAAATGGACTTGCTTGCGTTCAAAAAAGGGCTGGCTTATACCCTCGTTAGCGTTTCGCCGCAGCAGCTATCAGGTAACAAACGGGGGCGTCCCTCGAACTTGACTGGATTTTCTTCTCCGGATGAGGAAGAAGATATACATGGACCGAAGCGACAAAGTTACCTTTCTTCACCACCAATTAATACCCGTTACGGCCAAGTCGCTCACTTTCCACGCTTCGATTCGATGCGTAGTACATCAATTCGATGCAAACTACAAGGATGCAAGCAGAGAACGTATTTCTATTGTTCAAAATGCAAAGCACATCTGTGCATTCGGCGAAATTCTGAATGTTTCTTCGAATATCATCGAAAATAACTTATTTGTAATGCTATTTTATAAAAATGTTTATACTTTTATATTCAAAGTGAATCACCAATTAAATTATATTTCAATAAATTACAATTAAAATAAATCATTATTACATAATAGACACTCTTTTTTCACTCAAAACACCTTTCATTAGCTCTCGTATAGTCCCTCACTTTTTATATGAAGGAGTCGGAGTTTGACTACCATGACTACCCATGTACACTCAAGTGTACATCTCTCACCGACCACACCTTTACAGGCATGTAAAAATTTAGTACTGTAAAGTACTTCTGTGATCCATATGACTAAAAATCATCAATAAAAATTTTTTTTCCAACCGTGCGTTTAAGATGGGTACTGAAAGGGTTAAGGAGGGGAATATGTTCCATAAGGAAAAATTACTGCCAGAATGAGCACTGGAACAGGTTCTTTAAATTAAAATTCCTTCAGTGAAGGACCATACCTATTATTGTTTAAGCTTATAAAAAATGAGAATAACTAATTATGGCCCGGGCATAGTAATATAATGTGGAATATAGTCTATTTTAAAATAAGTATTTGTCAGATCATTAGAAATTTGCATATAAGTAAAATTAAAAATAAGTGCAAAAAAACTGTTAGATTATAATAGGATCACACTAACTTTAAATAGCTTGTTATATATGTACCGACAAAAGTAGCACATTTTAACTCGATCAATAGAAAAATGTCCACCTTATGTTATGGTAGTACTTTCCGGAGTGAGTACTGTTGAATGTGAAGTCCCTTCTGTCAGCATGAGCTGACAGCTCATAGTACGGAAGAGTTATAAGGGGGGGGGGTTACCCCAACACCTGCCGCTGTCACGACTCATAATAAAATAATCTTCGTGCATAATCAAAAACGACGAGCACCACATCCAGTCCTGAAGGGGCCCTTACACCACTTACCCTTCCTCGCTATGAAGGCGCAGATCTTCTGCCTTCTTGCTGCCGTGCCCCATCCACCCAATGACACTGAGGGTAGAATATTTCGCAGTGTCCCTTGTGATTACCTGACCTGACAAGTTATCGGAGGAGTCGACCATGGCAATTGAGAGAGGGCTCCGGGAGATTGAGGGAATTACAAGTCTAGCTGTCCATTACGTTATAATTTATTTTGGACTCATAGCGTCTTATACATAGGGAGGCTAGGAATCTAACTTAACTACAACCCCGGGACGGGTGCATACCTAAATTCCTGGAATTATTTCTTTAATTCATCGAAACTTTAATCGTATACATATAAAGATTTTAAAATTCATTAATGGTAGGTATATAATTGGTTTGTATCCGCTTCTATAACTGGGCTAGTCTCGAAAAGTCTGCTCACTGAAATGAAAACTAATTTCTATAAGACACTAGACTATATCTACTAGATAAATCATTACTTATCTTATCACTTTATATACAGGACTATAATTAACTATATTAATTACCATATGTACCTTTCATGTACTTCATACGTATTCAAATTTTTTATATTATTTCCGAGAACAAAAATGCAATCTCAACCCCTAATACTATGCTCTAGTGGATTTACACACATGTATTTTATACATATAAAAAATCTAGTGTCATGTCAGAGGAAATAAATATATGTAATATTAAACCCTAATATTATGCTTTAGCGGATTTACACACTTGTATTCTATACGTATATCAAAAATCTAATGTCATTTCAGAGGAAATATAGATAATCTTAAACCCTAGTACTATGCTTTAGGGGATATACATACATCAATCAAAGGTGCCTCCTACAAAAGGTATCGACTCTCTTTCTGTAACCGACTGAACCAGTCTTCGTATGGAATATTTAAGTGGCTAAACTGGAATATTAAACTTACATACTATTAACAGTAGGATTCCATAACTTTTCTAGAAATATTGTGTGTTACAAAGAAATTCAAAATATATCAGTAATGTGCACGTTCTCTCTTTGGCTTGACTAGGTATTGTATACAGGTGCGGAAATGAATACTGTTAACGTCGACCAAGAGAACCGTACATGCATGTGCACCGTTTAGGCCAGCCCAATACGTTAATTCATTTAAGCATCCAAAAATGTTGAATAAAAAGAAGAAAAAAATTTCTTGACGTACAGTTTTGACCTGCTGGAGTTCCCCTCCTAGAGAGGCCTCCTCGGAAATTCAGCTCCATTACTGTGAGGAAAGATTTAAAGTTTATATAAATTTAGTTTCTGCTCGATGGAATCCGTGCGCTAGACTGAATATTAGGATATTTCTTTTACAACGCTTTAAAACTATGATTAAAAATAACTCCAATGTGGGCTGACTTATCGAACAATGTATCTTAGCAGTCTGCGTGGCTACGCGAAAGTAAACTTTGTTAGTCTAGAATATATCGGGCCTCAGAACGTAGGCCTAAGCACAATTGCGACGGCAGAGCGGGGAAAGGCAGACGGCAGCGGGAAATTCGGTTGTCAGAACAGGCCGCCGAAAGATTGGGAGCACAATTGCAACGACAGGCTGACATGCTGAAATTTCATTTATTAAATGTTTCGAGCGTTTTAAAAGGAGATTTTTAATAAGAGTATTTTATATTTTATTGAAAGAAATGCAATGGACCAAAGTGTGGAAAAAAACGGAAAATGCAGAAATTAACGAAATTAAACGCTTTGAAATATCCATTCAAACCACGTCTTTTTTGTCCACTTCTCTTGCCTGTCTTGCAAATCATAAATTATTCTCTGATTTCGTACTTCTTCAATAAATATTTCTTCAAAGCTCATTATTTGAAATTTACCGCGGCGTGCTACCACCTCAAAAAGACAAAACTGAATGCCAAAATAATTTCATTCGATTAATTTTGTTGGTAACACTGCAGCGACGACGGCAAAATTAGAATTTGATGAATCTCGACGGCAACATCATCGCCCGCTTACCGCCGTTCGTCGCAATTTGGTGCATTCGGATAAGACGCTGTGCGTTTAGAAGTTTGACAGCGGAATTTCGTCGTCGTTCTCGGTCTGCCGTCGCAATTGTGCTTAGGCCATATGATGTACGTGCGGTCGCTGTATGTTAAAGCAAGTGGGCTAAAGCGTCAAAGGCTTATAGAATGTGGCCACAATGAACAAATGGAGCACCAAAACGTATATATGTGCTGTATGTACTGTCGTCTCTCAAAAATCTTCTTCCTCTTAGCCTTTTTTCCGCCTTCACCCCAAAATGGGTTAGAATACCTAGCTATCCAAAGGTGGCAGTTCCGTCGCCGTGTGGGATCGCACTTGCAATGAAGCCACATGATGTAGCATGCTGCCCGTTTATCTTCGACCATAACACTTAGTCACTACCTAAAAAAAAGCACATTAACGGCGAAAACGTAACCCACCGCAAAAATGTCATAGTTATCTGAAAAACCACTACAACAAAAGTTTCAACCAAAGTAAACGGCGTCGAAGACAGAAGCATGTAGGCTTCTTTCGTCGACTTATTTCGCAGGCTGTAGGCTTGCAGAAGGCCTACTGTTGAGTGGTGGACCTTCTTTACCTCCACCTGCGTTACCTCCACCTGGCGTTGATTGGTCCCCTGCTAAGGATGTGGTTGATGGTGAAATTTTGAATTTCAATCTTCTCTACCTTCGAGGTCTCGGTTCCAAATGGAATTTCTCCGATACTTCTGAATGTGGAGAGCGTAATGTTTATATCGATACCAATTTCGGGGCATGTATTGCTTTGGGATATGTTCCTAAGATATGGAGAAATGTGAGGGTTGTTTCATTCCGTATATGGACCCGTACTGCTTCCGTACCATAAGCATCTCAATCTATTTGAAATGTCTGGACAGGCTCGTAGGTGAATATGTTCTAGAACACTGCAGGAGGTCTTTGGATAAGCTGTGTATTCATAACATGGTGTCTTTACAATGGGTGCTTGACACGCGAGAATAATGTCTTGAACCACCAGAACATGTTCCTGCCGCTACCACCTTAATTATCGCGTTTGTCATCAAAGGATATGTTCGTGCGCAGTATCAGCAGCGAAGCTGAGCACTTGTAGGTGTACGCAATTGTTTCTTGATAGTCCCAATAAGATGTTCACGGACTTTTGGCCTTTGGGACCCGGTTGAAAACAATACAGAACTGTGTTTGGTATCAACACTGACCCAGAGCCTATTTCCACTTCTCTCACAAATATGAGAGTTGTTGATAGCCTTGAATGTTTATCCTGCCTGGAAGGAGGACTTGAGATAACTGAACACTTTCTGTGTGCTTGTCCGGTTCATGATGTGTACTCTTGTATCTGGCCTCCTATTTGCAGATGAGAGATGAAAAGCCCAACTCAACTGGACCTGATACTCTTCATTAAGAACACGGGAAGGTTTTTGTGCTCGTTCTTATCTAGCAGTCTCCGTGCTGTGATTTTTCGTCACCCTACCTCAAATTAAAGCAACTAAACGTAAAGTTGCGAGCAATTGAAATGCAACTCTTCAGGTGTCAGAGGTGTTTAACTTTAGTTAAATTCTCTTTGTTTTTTATACTTTTATATAGATTTATTGTCGAGTACAAGCCATTTCTTTATTAAAACAGCACTCGGACACTGATTTATGTCATGTAAATCGTACGCGAAACAAGCGCCTCACAATAATGGGTGAACTGTTATTTAAATAAAATTGCTTTACACATTAGGCGGGCTGTCGCCCCGTGAACCGTTCCATTGTGACTAAATTTCCGAAAAACGAGAGAGAGAAAGAACAAAATTATTTTTTACTTTTTAGTGCAATATATTTATGAAAGTTATTTGTTTTAAAAGTTGTTTTAATATATTCTATTTTCTACTTTTCACATAACCTATCTGACATGCATATTAATTCGCATAGTATACGTTCTCTTGCGAACATTGTGGGATAATTTTCTTTTCTCTGTGGTAAGTAATTAGAAGATTATCCTTGTTAGAAAAAAGTTTACATGAAAAATCTGGAAAAATTTATTTTACATAAAAACGTGTATAACGGTTGACGGTTTCTATGAAATACGTAAAACATTATGCTTAAGCAGAAAAATTGTCCCTTCGCACCAACCTACATCCCCTCTGTACAGAAATTCGAAAATCACACATTTTAAAGATATTCGGGTGAGAAAAGTCTGTTATAAAGTTTCTTGAAGAAAAGTCTGTTATAAAGTTTCTTGAAGAAAGCAAAATCCCAATTTAATAGGACTCAGCAAGAGCTTTAATTTTATATCACCAACGTCCAAAATTGAACAACCCCAAGGGTTGTAGTTACCATCCCTACCCCAAAAATATTCATTCACTCATTCTAAGTCAAAAAAAATGCATCCACTTTTACTACCTTATAACTCTTTCGTAACGAACGTCACCCTAACGGACAAAGTTATTTAGTTTTAGAAACAGAACATATAAATAGAGTTCACTCCGACAGTGATTTAGCTCAAGCTCTCAGGATAGAGTAACAGGATTCAGTAACTCAAATAATCAAATACTGCTGTATAAATAGTTTTATTTATTTATTTATTCATATGTCCACCGATAAGATTATCTTATCTTATATTGTCAGAAAATGTCCAAATTCCTAAAGAAATTTTATTGCTTTTAGTTGCGGAATGACGAAGCTAAAAGTAAAGTAGAAACTCCCTCCATACTGCATGGACAGACCAAATAATTTTTATAGTTTCTCAGTGCTAGAAAAAACTAATTCATGCGGTTTCTCTGGAATGGCGTCCAGTCCAAGCGGCGTCGCTTTCGGTTATGCTTGCAGCCATGTGTGCACGGTTTCCGTTGCCATCGCACAGGCCACCACCCTCGTGTGTGAGTGAACCAACATTGGAAACTGCAATTCAAATAGACTTGCATATGTTGAGCCCGCTTCAACAATGACACCAATAGAGATTCAAAAACCAGCTAGTGCTGCAACTGACATAAATACAAGACCAGGAAAAATAAGGTATAGAAATGTACTTTTGGAGAAACAAACATATTTGAATTAGATTTCATAAAAAATATAGAAATGTATCAACGAAAACAATGTTATTAAAAAGAAAAAAAAAATATAATTTTTATAAAATCTCTCTGTATTGTATTGATTACTACCTTTTCCTAATTTATTATCTGATATTTAGTTTGAGGAAATTTATTAATTAATTATTAATTTATTTATTATTTATTAATGCTGTAAGGATTTCTAAAAATCGTATCATGAATGGTACATACATAGCTCCTATTCTACTCATGTTATCCACTTCCATGGGCTCTTATTCTGTTATGTCTACTTTGATACGTTCATTCTGTCTAAATTGTTGTACTCTGTTTGGCAGTTGTTTATAATATTCGTACTGTCTTGGATCATGGCCATCGCCATCTTTACCCGAGGGGGCGGCACTTTATTATATGGGGACCCCTTAACAGATATCATTTTCTAATATACTTTGGATTATCTTCAGTAATAATAACGTTGTTCTTTAATTTACGATGAAAGAGTGTTTTATAAAAAATTTCAGTTTTTGATCTATCATCTGCTTCTATGTAAGTTCTGGATGCCTCGGAGACGTCAAAATCTTTATTTTGAAAAAAAATGTAGGTCCTTTGAAAATACAAAATTCGCGTATCTTTTTTGTAAATATTTCATGAAAATATTCGCCAGGATCGTGAGAAAAGTTTTCTGTGGTTGAAAACAGTTAAAGCAGTAATCGGTGAAGTCGATGTATTTTTGCCGCCGAGACGATTACTTCCTAAATTATATGATTTATGATCGTTTCGATATATTTTAATTCAGTATTTTATAACACTAAAAAAATTGTAAACAAAACACGGGAAACACACCGATTGAAAGTTTAAAGGCGAGTTAACTTATTTTCAGTCTCCAGAAGTAAAATAACGTTAAACGGGAATACACAGAATCCCTGATTTTCGTATGAATCATTTTATTTCTAATTCTTAGGTATAACTCTGAATATACATATTTATTTTGTCAGAATCGAAACATTATTTGTCTCAAGAACGACCTTGGGATGCTACAGAATTTATGTATGTATCTACATACATATAAATATGTAATACCTACTATGAAAGGGCAAGCGACATAAACTTTAGGTGCGGAGAATGGAATATTCGGGAAGGTTCTAGGACAATTTGTATAGATTAAATACGGCGCTTGTCACCGCCAGGAGTCAGTCTTGTATCAGACAGTGAAGTGAACGTAGTAAACTATTTGGATTGCGATAATTAGAAGTACAGTACTAGCGATAACATTGCATTGGTCGAAAAATTTGTCATCAGTTGGTCTACTTTTGCAGGTTCTAGGGTGCCCTCAGATCACGGAGCCCGGGCCCAGCGAGCTCATGCGTAAAAATGGCATCAATTTTTCATTTCGTATCAATTTTTCATATCTTTTTATTATGAGTAAGTATAAGTAAATATGTGATGCGCTTGCACTTTGGGTTCTAGGCCAGTTACCATAATGTTGTCACTTGTATACTTGTAAGTATATTTATAGGTTGACCAATATTTGCTTTTATTTTATTTATGCCTAAACCAATTGAGTGTTTTTAAATTTCATTTATGCGACCAGGGAAATGAAATTTATGGGATTGTGTGTATTGTAGGTGTAATTTAAAATATGTCATGTAACTTGACTTGGCTTCATGAAGGTTTCTGCTTGATGTTGGTCATTTGTTTCCTGCTGCTTTAAATATAACTAGGCCCTAATACAGAGAAACCTACGACTATAGAGGCTTGCTGTATTTTGTAGTTGACTGCAGCAGAAACGTAATAAATATCTGCAGGGATTCACATCTGTATAGCTTTTATCCATTTGAAGATTTTCATCGTCCTTCCCTTTAGGGAGTATCGTAGACGTATAATTGTCATAATCATTCAATTTTTAAAATAATTTATATGAATTCATATTACGTCTTTTTCTATCGTTTGTATTAGAATCTTTTTTGCACACTTTCCGTGAACTTTTCTATTTCGTTGTAAATTTTTAATTCTTTCTTATGCATAACTTTTTGCTTGAACGGTTATTTTATTTACTCATGGTGATTTTACAGCTTTTTCATCACAACCCCCACACCCACACACACACACACACACACACACACACACACACACACACACACACACACACACACACACACACACACACACACACACACACACACACACACACACACACACACATACACACCCGCACACACACACACACGCACACACACACACACACACACATACATATATATATATATATATATATATATATATATATTATTATATATACATATGTGTATATAAGAATTATAGTACTTATAGATATAACCACATATAATGTAAAAAGTTGCTACCGCTAACTTTCAGGTTTTAAGAATTTTATAATATGGGAAAGATATAAAATTATTAGCACAGTTTGTTTAGTTGGCATTTAATGAGGTTTTGCACTCAACCTGAATTGCATGCCAAAATCTCTGAATCATATGAATCCTATGTATACACTTCAAAATTTCGTACAATGTAAGACAAATAAAACCGTATTAACCTCATAGAAAACACAAAAAATAGTACAATTCAACCAGTAAAATAAAAGCGTAAATTACGTAGAGAACGAAATCATAACTTAATTAAAAATATCCTATTGATCCTGTGTCGATGTATTAAATACTACCTAGATTACTTACATGATATACATATACAAGTACAATATTTTGGTACATATAGGTACAGAAGATAGAGTTTTAAAAATGTACGCTTTGACTCTTTACAATATATAGAGTTATTTGTTATTACTAAGGCCTTCAGCATTATACTGGTGCTATATACTTTTTAAATTGTGCGTTTTCGAGCAAAGAATGATTAGATTTATTACAACCCATCGCTTGATACAAATTATCAAGATGATTCTAGTGAAACAATATAATGCAATAACTCCGGATATTAATTTTACTGTTAATTAAAATTCATTAACAGTATTTGTCATGAGTAATACACATTTTTCAGGTTATGTATTCGAATAAATATATGTACAACCAGAAAATTTATGATTTATATACATAAAAATAAATAAATAAAAGGATGGTGAAAAGTTTTACTGCTAGTGTGTGGAGGTCTTTAACTTTTAGCATATCATTCAGTGGATTTGATTTTATAAGAAATGTCAGGACTTTTTGAAGTTATCAGTTTATTCATTGTTGAATTGGCATGAATTCACCCAATATTTTAAACTTTCTATTTAAATCTCAGTTTTTTATAAAACATGCAATCTTTGGTGTAATCTGTACATAAGTGTGGTTTTGGAGGAGACAGAAAGTATGGGAAATTGGAATGCAGGGTATTTCTCCCATGGAGGTCCATTGGGCAGGAGGTGATAGCACTCACCTAGACAAACAAAATTGTATGGTAAGAAGGGGGGGGGGGGGGCTGTAAACCGTTTCGGAGTTACAGGGTGATTGAGAAAATGAAAATATGCTAGTCTTTCACATCTTAAAAAGTAAGGGATGTACGATCACTGTTAAGAGCTCATTGTATGAAGAACATCATGGCTCAAAGTAATTTGTTCCCTTAATGACTGAAAACACGTAATTTAAAAAAATTAGGACATGGCACCTCGGACTACTTGCGGAGAGCGTGGGGTGGGTAAACACGGAAACCTACCGCTGCCATGCACCATTAACAAAAGAAATCGTGCCTTACCAAAAACGACCTTTCACACCACTGCTATGAGGATCGGATCGTATGATCTTAAAGTGCCTTTACCCGGCCTATGATATTGCCTGCACGTATATGCAATATCCCAAATGAACCTGAAAGAGCGGACTTATACGACCTTCATCTCAGAAGGGGCTCCGGGAGAGAGAACTAGAAGGTTGGTTTACTCCATATGAACCTCTGAGTCTAGGAAGTATGTCATTATAACCAGGAGTTGGTTCAATAAAAAGGGGGTATTGTACTTATTTAAAGCTACGAGGACAAAAATTTAAATTTAACCTAATATAATTTTAATCAAGAGCAAAAATTCACTTTAAGGCAAATTCTTAGGCCAGCTATTCAAGACAATGACCGTTCGGGCACCTTCTTATGTTAAATATACTTCAGAATTCTATAGAAATTCAAAATTTTTCTTGATTCGTACGCGTACGGGTAAACATATGTATATCTACACAGCGAACTACGTACACTTTGATTTTGTGGTCCCAATTGGGGCGTCTCATAACAATTAAATGCAGTCATATAATAAAAACAATTGCACAATAAACTTATTCATGAATTAGCTGACTTATGATCGAATGAATTTGTTGAGAAATTATAGTAAATTCCAGTTAATTAATATTTGCTTCCTTGGTGATTAAGGGGAGAAGAGATACACGGTTAAGGGATTCGTGTGATAATATACAGGCACCTGCGTGACAAATGCCCTAGCTGCTATTCTTACGCTGTTACGGCGAAATGAATCAATTATTGTTGAGTGGCACGGGATGCTTTGCACTTGGCTCCCTTCAAGTTTGTATGATGAATCGCATTTTTTTTTGTCTTGGTTTTTGTTTTTTCCTTTTTTTCAGTACGGTCGAAAAGTTTGCTTCTTTTGGGTAGTAACAACTTTGGGCCAGCCATTTGGCCTGCGAAGAAGCTTCGATTTTTTCGGAGATCCTCTGTCCACCACCACAGCAGAACATTCCAAAATCGGTTCGCCCTTTTGTGCTGTTTGACTTTTCAACTGGGCCGAAATTAATGTCGAAATTGTAATTTTTTGTGGAAATATATTTTTCGTACTTGAGGTACCGTCGCCCCTTTGTCAAAAACAAAACTCTTGTCTGTGGAAAGGCCATGATATTTTTCATACAATGAGTTCTTAACGATGACCGTACATCCTGTACATTTTAAGACAGTACGTTTTGCGAAAAACTAGCATATTTTCTTAATCACCCTGTAACTCCCCCCCCCCCCCCCCCGGGCCATACAATTTTTTGTTTATCTTGGTGAGTACTATCATCTCCTGCCTTATGGACCTCCATTGCGGAAACACCCCGTATAAGTGAAGAAGAGCATGGAAGATCGAATATAAACAATACGATTTTTATGCGAATTTATTAGGAAAATCGCCGATATAGGTTGAATTAATATATGAAAGAGTGGTTTAGAACATCTTTTATTGTTTTTTTTTAAATTATGATTTTCCAACGTTTCGACTCTCAGTTTTATGAGTCCTCTTCTTCGGGCTGTAAAACATTGCAATCATATATAGACCACTTTTGAATGTAGCAACAAAATTACCTTAAGGTTATAATAAATTAGGTTACAAATAACAAATATTAAAAATAACAACAATGAACATGTAATATTGCACTAAAAGAAATTTTTTTCAGGAAATTTAAAATATGTATAACAAGTGAAAAAGCTAGAATTGGTCTAAGATGAATGCTCGTAGAAAATTTCGTATGGTCACCGATTTATGCAAGTTTTGATTTTTGAAGTGGTTTTTCGCATATATTTCTATTACCAATTTTATAGGATTTTGTATTCTGAAGAAGTTTTCAGTACAATAAAAATGTCTAGGACTGATTGTTTCTCGATTTAGTCTCGATTTAGTCCATTTTTAAATTTTTTTTTGTTATTACAATAAAAACACCATGTACCAAATTTCAGCTGTCTATGTCGACGCCGTTCTCAGGCAGTGTCCAAATATATATATTGGAAACCGACATTTTTGTATGGCAACCGCACGAAGGAGTTGTCCGATTTGTCTAATTTTCGAACTTAATTTTACTTTTTTTTTAAAGTCCGTGTACAAACTTTCAGCTTTCTAAGTGTACGCGTTCTAGAGACGCACAAACGGACGGACATGCAAAAATGAAAATAACTATTAATATTATGTGTGGGTGTCCAATCCATTTCCTCTGCCATCATTATTTCTGTGCGTTACAAACGGAATGACAAACTTAGAACATATACAGTACTGGCTAACGAATGACAAGACGTACTTAGCTATTGACTAGACTAAAAATTATCTTGTGATGTAGGTGAATCAATCCATAAATATCTCCCAGCAAACATTTTCCAAAAATTGGAAAAAAAGTCCTATTTTTTTAAAATTTCAACAATTTTTCCGCCAAAATGTACGATAACTATACAGTTTATTTACATTCCGGGGTTTCTAAATCATGTAAATAAACTGTATAGTTATCGTACATTTTGGCGGAAAAATCGTTAAAATTTGAAAAAAATAGGACTTTTTTCCAATTTTTGGACTTTGACGTACTACAACACCGAAAAAACGCAGAAAAAATTTTCACTGAGTTGAATTTGATAAAAACTAAAAAACAATAATCGTTTGAACATTACTACTATTTGTTATGGTCGTAGCGTATTGCATATAGCAATATGCTACACGTACTGACGCGTGTGAGCCGGCCGCGATCAAGTTTATAAAACGGAACGCGCCCCGACGAGCAATGCTTCCTCAAGCTCTTGTGACATGCGGGTTGTGAAAAGAAAAGAAGAAGAAGAGCCATTTGTGTCAAGAAAGCTCTTTTGGCAAAGAAAACGAAGTCGAAAGGATTGTAGCAACTAAAATAAATAAAAAAGAGAAAAAAAGTGAACCGGAGAATAGTGGCGGAAAGAAAAATCTTTTTTAAATTTGGTGAGTTAATTGGCGATATAGTATGAAAAAGGAAATGAAATTATTATTGAATATAGAATAGATCTGAAAAGAAATATTGACGAGGAATTCCCAGCGGAACACGAGGAAGACGCATCCGAGGGCGGCCATTGCCGAATCGAAATTCTTCTAGAATTTTTATACAATAAGGAGACTATAGCGACCAAGTTAATTAATTAATTTCCACCAGGTATTTAGTAGATTTTAGTTTCTGTCTTAGACCTCAAATTTTCTGTATATAAAAAAAAAAAGAATGTGCTCACTCAGGTAATTGTCCGCCCATAAAGGTGTGCCCGCTAACGGTGGTGAAAAGGGACCTCCTCGTGATCCTCCCGGTACAGTAGCTCTCCGAGAAAGTCGTCAGTACCAAAAGCTACAAAATTGGTGATTCGCAAACTGCCCTACCAGCGTTTGATTCGTGAAATTGCACGAGATTTGCAAACAGATTTACGTTTTCCAATCGGCAGCCATTGGAGCACTACATGAGGCCAGAGGAGCATACATTGTCGATCTCCTTGAAGATACTAACAGCGAGTAACAATTATGTCAAAAGACACTCCATTGTGCAGACGTGTGTGAGGTAAACGTGGTTAAAATAATTCGCTTCTTTGACAATTTTGTCACAAGCTTCGTATACTTAGACTTGAGAGGTTACATTTAACTGGAAATTTCTTTATTACCATAATTCCTAGAGTTAAGTTATTTAAGTTGTCTACAAACAGTACGTTTTGCGTGGTAAAATTTGAGACATTTTTTCGAATTCAAAGAAAAAGGGAAAGACTTTTTGATAGTTTGAAGCTAGAAAGTGATGGCATATGGTGACAGTGTCTGAGTGGGTGGATACCTCAATGAGTAGATTAAATCTCTTCGTTTAATTAAAGAGGTACATGTAATCAAATGGTTTCAGTACTTACTTCGATAGTCAGTTTTCTTGTCATAAAGTTTTCCTTACTGCTGGAATCAAAACAAAAAGGTATTAATAATCTTCAAGGCTATATTAATTACAACGTTGAGGTAGATCTACTATTAAATTTTTCTTCCTTATAGCGGACCCTTCTTGCTACACAATCTAAGGATGGAATGCCTATTCAGTGACATAACAAGAGATTAGACTCGCATTGACTAGCACTAGTAAAAGGTTAAATAATGTTTATTTAAGTCAATTTAGTTCAAGAACCATTTATTCACGGAACTCCATAGAATTTTATTAATTTCTTTATCGGTTTCAATATTTTATCGTCTCAAAGTTTACCGGTTAGTTCTTTACTTGACATGATGCATCTAGGCCACTTCTTCCAATGCTAACCAACGAGTAAGACTAGGATTAATAGCTCAGTAGCCAGTTTACCTTTGATAGTACTACCTGAAACTAATTTAAATATTCTCTTGGGCAATAGTGTAAGTAATGAACTTCAGTCTAGTAATAGTTGTGAGCCCAATGTGATTCTTGATTCACGGCACCCACGGCAGAAATTCGGGCATAATCAGCTTTTACTTAATTTATACAGGTACTTGCTGCGGCTGGAGCGCTTCATCCTGTCTGCGAGTCTTGATCGTAAGTACATTCAACCTAAAATATCTTTTCAACTTATACAAAAACATTTTTTATATAAATTTTCTATTGGGTCGCCACGCTCATCAAGTCGAGCATGGGACTAATTGAAGTCTTAGTGAAATGCATTCACAAATGTGTTGGAGTCTCCCGGATTTATGTATTGTGTTTGTTTAAACTTTAACCTCAGAGAAATCGCGTAGTTATAGGTTTTAAGTAAGAGATTTGGCCATTGAATTGAAGTCAGCTTGGAAACTATTAGAATAAGATTTTCTTTCAATTATTTTTCTTTGTCTTGCCTATATATGTACAATTGGTACAAATATTGACTGTAGGTACTTTGGTTATTAACCTTTCGAACTGCGGAACACGTTCGTTTGTTTATTGAGATGTGATCCACTGGATAAAATATTCCTCATCCTTGTTTATCAGAATTCATGAAATTACTTCAGAGAAGTATTGGTTTATGTTCATTCATTCACAAGATTATAGGCAAACTAGTACGTTGAGATATTTAGGGTTTTTTTTCTATTTGGTTGTAAAGAAAAATTATAACACGATTTAATACTGTAGTAAAAGGGGAATTCCGCAAGGATCAAAAATGTCTCGCCCCGAGTTTTTATCATGAATTGAACGTTAAGTCCAAGAGATGTTAATAGAAGATAACGATGAACTGAATTATAACGTAAAAATGAAGTGCTGAGAGCTTTTATTTCTTCCTTTCACATCCCGGAGCCCTCTCATCCGAAGGTCGTGTAGGTTCGCTCGTTTGCTCTCTTTACAGGCCAATTTAGGGACTTTGGACAATTGTGCCACCCAAAGTAAATGGGAGGATGGGGCTTGGCAAAGAAGGCAGACCATCTGCGCCTTCATTGGAATGCAGGTAAGTGACGTAAGGGCCGCTTCAGGACCGAGTGTGTGCTGGCTTGGTGGTTGTAGGAACGAAAATCTTGTTTTTTTATTATGGTTGGTGACAAGCGGCAGGTTATTTCGGGAACTCCCCCACACTCGCCACCCTTAGCCGAGGTGCTAGCGTGCCGCCCTGTACTAACGCTGTCATCGAGTGATCTGTCAGCTCATGCTGGCAGTTTGGACTTCACGTCCTGACCAATCACTCATCAACATACATACCATAACATATTAAGTATATGATGAATTTAGCTATGTAAGTTCAAAATAAAACAAACAAATGTACATTTCCATATACCTACTCTGTTTTTTTTTCCAATTTACTACTATTTTTTTATCGATTCTTTAAATAGTGGCCGAAGACATAATAAATGTCAAGCGATTATTTTAAAATTCCATAGTTATTTAGAGTGACATAGCGAACTGATGTTTTTGTCACAATAAAGGCTTAAACACAATTGCGACGACAGACGACAAACGACGACGATATATCGCTGTCAAACTTCTAAAAGCACAGCATCTTATGCGAATGCACCAAATTGCGACGACCGACGTTGAGCGATCGACGACATTTTCGCCGGGATTGATCAATTTCTAATTTTGCCGTCGTAGATGCAGTCCTACCAACAAAATTAATTGAATGAAATTGTTGTGGCATTCACTTTTGTCTTTTTCAGGTGGTAGCACGCCGCGGTAATTTTAAAATAATGAGCTTTGAGGAAAAAGTGATCGAGGAAATGCGAAATCCATAAAAAAATTTATAGTTTACAAGACAGGCAAGACAAATGGACAAAAAAGACGTGGTTTGGATGGATATTTCAAAGCGTTCAATTTAGTTAATTTTCGCATTTTCAGTTTTTTTCACACTTTGGTCCATTGCATTTCTCTCAATATAATATAAAATATTCTTGATAAAAATCTCCTTTTAAAACGCTTGAAACATTTAACAAATGAAATTTCAATATCTTCTTCTTTCACAGTCGTCGCTCACCGCCTTTCGTTGCAATTGTGTTCCCAATTTTTCGACTGCCTGTTTCGCAACGATATTTTCGCTGTCGTCTGTGGTTCTGTCGCTCTGTCGTCGGAATTGTGTTTAAGCCTTAATTGCGTAAAATCTTAAGCCAGTTCCATACGACTCGCGAATAGCAACAAAAGTTTCACGCAAATATTCTATAGAATTTTTAGTAAATTTTTTTTCACTTATTACTCCACATATAACTCGCGCGTATCGTTAAAGGTCCATCACGTTTCATCACGAACAGTTTGACGGCATCAAAATATTTTCCGAAAGATTCCCTGATGGTGCCTGTCGTGAAGTAATATGTCGGTGACGAATAGTACCAAAACCCGTGAGAATACTTCCCAAGCCTTGAAACAGAAACGTATATGTGTGCGTTCGGAGTCCGTTCTCTAAAATGTTCTATATTTATGTTTACAGAAAAGTGCCAAATATTGACTTTATATTTGCTACAGAGCCTAAACTACTATCCATATAGGAAAATTGTCTGATATTAATTTACAGCTTGGTTCCTTAACTTCCCAAAAACTACACTTCCTATATACCTTACTTAACAAAATAATAAAAAAGTTTTGATTACAAAGTAACCTTACCATTTTACGCTCAATAATTCTCAGCTGAGTAATAATTGCATGTGTGTATGTGCAGCCGGAGTCGGAATCAGTCCAAGCGTAACACCCGGAATATAATGCAGTAAAACTTGTGAAAGCCGGCAACTGAAGGGACCGAGATATCGGTCCGGCTTAGGCAGGTTTCCGGGATAAGCAGGTTTGTTCGAAGCCGTAAATTATTCCGATTTACGCAGGTCGTAATCAAAATTAGAAACCAAATTCTCATTAAACGTTTTATTAACATTTTAATTAACACAAAAACTTAAAGAATTCATAAAAAAACTCAACATTGTTCGCAAAGAATAAACATTAAACAAAACATACTTATCAAAATTGAAGCAAAGCACATAACGTACATGTATACATATACATATGTACCAAATTTCTATTTTTGACTCAGGAAATATTTTTTGATTTTTGTTTGTTTTCTCTCAGGGAGCTTCTTCTGCAGTTCACTTTCTATCTCGAATTCCAATTGCTCAACCTTATCGAACATAGAAAAGCATCCTTCCATTTTTGAATAGTTTTTAAGAACTTGCAAGGCCATTAAAACTTCTTTAGAACTAGGTGTACGAGTGCTTTCTTCTAAAGATTCCAACTCCTCGTCTGCCTCATTTACTTGATCTACGTTTTTGTTTAATATGTCTTCTATATCTATGGATTCTGTTTCTGTCATCACATTATCGTCGATCGAATTGTAATCTGCAGCATTTGCGTTTGTTGAATCGGGTTCTGAAATGTTTATTAATTCTTGCAGCTCGTTCGTATCAAGTAATTCGTTGGAGCATTGAAATGGAGATCCACAGTTTTTAAAGCATTTTATCACACAATTTGCATTTATGTGTTCCAAAGCCTTCGACAAAATCATTATTGCATCCAGAACATTTATCTCTTTAACCAAGTCAGAAGCTTTACGACAAGTATCCATATTAGCAATGACTTTTTTCAGCATTAATTTTCTGTAATGTAGTTTTGCACACTGTATGATACCATTGTCTAAGGGCTGCAAGACAGAAGTACAGTTTGGTGGAAAGAAAGAAATTTCAGTATTAGACAATTTTAGTTTAGGATGGCATGTGGCATTATCAATAAAGAATAGAATTTTTCTGTTTTCTCGAATCATTTGCTGATTTAGTTGCTGAAGATATTCAGTAAAAGTTGATGCAGTCATCCATGCTTTTGCATTTGCTCTATAAATAACTGGCAATTGATTTTTATCCAGATTTTTAAAACAACGCGGCTGTTTATTCTTTCCGATCACCAATGTTTTACCAAGTTTTCCATCAGCGAAAACAGTTAACAGAATTGAAAGACTTTCCTTAGACATTTTGCCTCCGAAACACCTCTCATCTGAAAAAATAACGCCGCATTTGCGATGTTTTGCAAGTCATAGTTTTTTATTTTTTCAGCTAGTGATGACCTCCAATTGTCAACTGTGCTCTGATCGACGTCATTCGATTCCCCAGATGAGATATGAAAAGAAATTCTTTTATTTAGTTTGAAACAATCTAACCAACCACTTGATGCTCTAAAGTTTTTAATTTTCATTATTTCAGCGATTTCCTTCGCTTTTTCCTTAAGCATTGGACCACTGACTGGAAAATTCTTCGATCTGGCAGCACAAACCCACTCGTAAACAGTTTGATTCAAACTTTCATTGATTTCCTTTCTTAATTTTTTCTTTACCACATTCTGGCCCTGATTAATTCTGTCGGTTATTGAGTTTTTATTTTTAAGTGCTTCATAGATCTGAGTTTTACCACACTGAAAAATTTTGGCCACCTCGTGAACCTTCTTTCTTCCGACTGTAACCAACTGTACAGCGTCATACTTTTCCTTCAAGGTTAAATTTTTCATTTTTCCTATATCCTAAATAAAAATCCGTAAGCAAAATTTCCAGAAGGAATTAGAAATAAAATTCAAACCAAGATTGTTTTCTTCCTGAAAATTAAAAATTTTCTGCTCAAATGCAATCCGCCTGCGCTCAACACATTACACAACTAAATTTTAATTGCGAACTGTCATTTTCGTGCTTCTTTCTTCTCACAACATCAGTGCCAGGGAAGAAAAGAATACGAAAATGACAGATTCGGGAGCAGTACGTATCTACATACACAAAACAGCAGAAAAAAATTCACTGATAAACAGGAGGAACGAACAATAACATCACTAAAGAGTATTGCTTACTCCTTCTTTCGGCACCTTTATCCGTGAAGAAGCATCAAGTGTGTCCACGCATAAGAGTTACATACATATCATATAAAGCACTTAAGAGAAAAAAAACGAAAACGGAACAGACACATTCTGTTTACTCTTTCTTGCATTTCTTTTCGCCCCGAAAATTTGAAATTATGAGCCACGTAGAACAACTTTTCACACCCTTAAAAATGTAAATCCGTCATTGCCAGGTTAAAAATGTATGGGATATTTCATAATTATTTTTTAATTTTTTCCGGCTTCCGCGTCTGACAAGTTTTCCGGCCTTAGCGCATATTTTAGGAATAAAATTTTAGACAGGGCCTTACAAAATAGGTAAATTCCCGGCTTTAACAGTTTTCCGTTTTTCACAGGTTCCGGCTTTCACAGGTTTTACGTACAAGCCATGAAGTCGCCGAAGGCACCGACACATTAAAAGGCCTTCAAGTGCCGGGTACAGAATGCAGTAAGAGCTCACTCTCACGGCTTTTTGTATACTCGTCATGGAGGAAAAACTAAAATTTCATCTTAAACAGGTCCTAAAGCCGAAAACTGTCACTCCCACTGCAAAATGAAGTTAAAACAAACTACAGCCAAATATGTTTTCTTTCTAATAGTTAAAAAAAAATAGCATGTAGTACAAATTTATGGAAATTATAGCGTTTGAACAAAATACAAGCAACTTTTATATGAAAAACTTCTGCAGTAAGACAAGGCAAGAAGACTGTGGATGTCGCCTGCTGACCGGCGCTGCTCTCTTTTTTCGACTTTGCTCATGGCTTGTAATTCTGGGGGTTACGGTCCAAGGCATGCATGACGGCACAGCGTAATATCGTAGAAATAAGAAAGACAAGAAGAATCATGTAGAACATCAGAAGTGAAAGCTTTTGCATTCAAGACTGAGATTGTGCGATGCTTATTTCTACGGTAATATACAATGATTACTCTGCTGAGAGTTTTTGTTGAGGAGCCGTAGTCATTTGATTCAGATAAATTTTTTTAAATAATTTTGTTATGAAAGGTCAAGGTATATAGAAGATGGTTCGTAATGGGAAAGTCCTTGTATTCTATATACCTTGAGGAAAGGTATAAAAATTTTATTTCGGTTCGGAAGATAAAGCAAACTTAAGATTATCAGAACTCCATTTTTCTGTCTGAATAGTAGTTTAGGGCGGAGGAGGTATTCAACTCAAACTTTCGTCAGTGTTACATAATGTTACGTGCAATAGAAAGAGACAACTGGTGACATCTACTAGCAATGGAGAGTAAACAACTTCAAGTTCGGAGAATCGATGATGGAATCTTCGGGAAGGTTCAGGAATAGAATTAATAGAATAGTCAAGAAGATTCTGGAATAGAACACTCCAGAATAATCTGGAGAGTTTCTAGGGTATAAATATAACAGTTGTCACCGCCAAAAATGAGTCTTGTCTTAGACGTTGCAGTGTTAACAATCGAAAGTAATAAACGGGCGAAAGTGTTGTAATTGGATTGCGTTAATTGAAAGTACAGTATTAGCGATAATTAAAGTTGAGTTGATTAATTGAAGGTTAATGAATTGTATAAGATTGGAAGTGAAATAAAGAACTTGTATATTAAATATTTAATATTGTGTTTTAAATAACGAACCAAAGTCCACGCTCGCAACAACTGGTGTCAGAAGTGAAATAAAATTTGCGAAATAAAGTGGTGGCAATCGAATACAGGATTTGAAAGTAGAGTTAGGGAACCGGTCATTACAAACGACCAGTGCTGGGCAACGTTAATAAAAAAATTAACTTCGTTAATCGTTAATCCGTTACTAAAAAAGTTAACTTCGTTAAACGTTAAAGCGTTACTTTACGGAATTTTTAACTGAAGTTAAAATTAATCGTTAATCGTTAACTCCTAATAGTAATTGTAATCTTTATGTTATTTGATAGTGAAATAAGCAAGTATTATACCTCTACCACCCATTACCAATTACGCCTCCACAAGTTCATTCGTTTGCAATTATGCATTACTTGTCATTCCTTTGCCGATAAGTGCGCTTTCAGTGTTGAGGAACTGCAAAAACGAGCTGATTTTCCAGCCATCACTGTCAGATGTCATTTGTGAAATTTGCTGATACATTTTTTAAGGTAAATTTTCCTAATTTTCAAAGCGAATTATTGAAAAAAAATTCTCACATTATATGTATATCGAATACAAGGCTCGATTCAATTTTTCACAAATTACTTTACAATTCAGAGTTTTTAATTTACAAAATTGAGAACTGTCATCTGTCAAATCGAAATACCGTAAGATATCGTGTGTTTGCCTTAACAAGCAATGATCATTCGATGAATTATGTAATTGGATCAATGATCATTCTAGCGCGTCGTGTGCCTAGTGTATTACCCTTACTTATAAAAAAAATGTTTTGGTTTGGGAAGATTAGGTGCGACATGACAGATAAATAAAAGAACAGTATATAAATCTTAGTTTGTTATAATAGTTATTTCGGAATAAGAATACTGGAGATAACTGGTGAAAAACCGCAACAAGTTGGCGTTGCTCATCGTCCAAAAAGGTCCAAACCTTTTATCTAGGCCCTTTAATAAGGCATTGACTAAAGTTGCGCAATACACAAAACCCTTAGGCTTGATATTCATTAATTAAAATACAGTTGCTGCAATTACCGGTAGGAGTGATCCGAGATATGCTTGAGCTTTTTCTTGAAGCGTGATGTCAGCAGTCAACAGGGGGCTTCTATGAATGGAGTCTACGCGTAGTCACACACATACACGACCTAAAGTTAATGGGAGTTAAAGAGTCCGTTAACATTCTTAAAAGTTAATCCGTTACTCGAAAAGTTAACTTCGTTAATTAATGATTAACGGATTAACGGTCTTGTGCCCAGCTCTGCAAACGACAGGTGCAAAGAATGTTCTAGTGGAGCGACTTAGACAATCTTTAATAGAAGAAGGACAGAATCCTGAGACATTTGTTTTCCAAGTTAACTTGAAGAAACTGAAGCGGAAGAAAAGTCTGTGATAAACATGAAACCAGTTTTGGGCACTTTAATGGGTAAATTGGAGCTTTCATTAGCTCTGCTGATAAAGAGTGCTTTTGAGGAAACAAGCAATTCTCTTGAGAAGTAAAAGAGATTTCTGGAAGTCCGTTTGGACGAACAAAAGAATGCTCTTAAGGGACAAAAGAATTCTCTCGAGGAACACAAGAAATATATGGAAACCCGTCTGGACGAGCAAAAGAATGCTTGTGAGGAACAAAAGAATTCTCTGGAATCCCGTTGGGATGAACAAAAGAATTCTCTGCAGAATTGTCTAGAAACTTGTTTGGAGGAACAGAAGAATTTTCTGAAAGGTTCATTAGACGAACAAACTGTGTAAATTGAAGAAATCCAGCAGGAAGTGTTGGAAGTTCAACAACACGAAACAGCTCGGCAACTTTAAAGCAGATCTGAAAAGAATAAAGAATCGTAAGCCTCTAAACGTAGCAGCTGAAATATCCGGTGCAGGTAGAATGAAACCTCCAATATTTGATGGACAAAATTCGTGGCATATCTTTAAGAGACAATTCGAGGCTACTTCAGAGGTAAATGGATGGAATGATGAAGACAAAGCTATAGCTCTGGTGTTAGTACTTCGAGGTCCTGCGTCAGAACTGTTACAAACTGTATTAATTGAAAAGCAACGTGATTACACTTCACTAGTACAGGCGATAGAATTACGTTACGGAGATGGACAAATTTAGCAAGTATATCGCCTGCAGTTGCGCAACACGATTCAAAAGCATGGCAAATCACTGCAACAACTGCAGGCAGATGTGGAAAGATTAGCGCATCTTTCATACTCCACCGTGAATGCGGATTTTCTCAATGAAGTGGCGACGGAAGCATTTGTGAACGCTATTGCAGATCAAATTTTACAACAAGCGTTAAGGCTAACAGGAAAGAAATCAACAGCAGAAGCACTAGCCTATGCATTAGCGTATGAATCTGCCAGACAAGCTTCACGGAGTGTAGTACGAGTAAGAGAAATTTCAGTGGAAGAATGTACTTGTAACAGAGTGCAATCATCACAGAGCTCGCCTTCACGTGGTGTCCTTCGATGCTGGAATTATAATAGAGCAGGGCACCTTCAAAGAGACTGCAGAAAACATTGCCGAGTGGAATTGCCACAAGAAGAGGCTATTCGTGGAGAGACTAGATATCAAGCAGCGACTAGTCGCATCACCTCTCCTGTTGAGCAGGCGGAAAACTAGTAAAAACCAACTTTGTGGGGGCAGAAGTTGGTCGGGGGAATCGACAGCCCCGAAGTTATCATTCAAGTAGGTCAGTTGCAGAGAAATAATAGCAATCTTGTTATATATGGAAGTGTAGAAAAAAATGACTGCGCGATCACTATCGATACTGGACCTTCGAGATCAATTATTAGTGTAGATCTTGTTAAGAACAAATGGCTTAACAACACCACTAAATATCTACCAAGAACAGCAACTGGAGCAGCAGCACAGGTGTTTGGAGAAATAACTTTAGATCTTCAACTAAGCGAGCTACTATATCCTCACACTTTCCTGCGAAAGTAAGAACGATGGTCTCCGAAAATATTACTCTTTCGCCATGCTCCGAGACACTAATATGGACAAAGCTTACTGATGACATCAGGACCTGCCGATTCTATCTGGTGGAGCCTAACTCCACAAAAGTTACATCGAACATCATTGTTGGCAAGACTTTAGTGAAGGCAGAAGGTGCAACATTAATTCCAGTCAGAGTGCTTAACACGTCCGAAAATGAGGTACAACTAAAAGAAGGTGCTATTATTGGGAATTGTGAACCCGTTTACCAAACCGTCAATTTGTATAATGGTAGTAACGTCAAGGAGACAAAAACTATACCAGCTACTACCCAAAAGGTTCAGAAACTTCTTTCGTCCAGTGCCTTAAGTGTACAACGATGCCAAAGAGGTGATCGATGAATTTTCGGAATTATTTGCAATGAATGATGATGACTATGGTAAAACACATCTTAGAATAGAATAGAGAATAGAAGAATTCTTAAGAACTTTTATTTAATGATTCTAAATTAAATCATAAATACAAGAAGAAAAAACAACCGCCTCGTCCGGGGTTTGAAACCGGGTCTTCCGCTTGCCGGGCGACTGCTCTTACCACTGAGCTAACGAGACAGATGATTTCCCTCTTGCATTTATCAATTTATAATTAGCCTACTAAGCCTCGTTTTGCTTTCAGCTGGCATTAACCAGTAACGATGAAAGCGCACAAATAAATTTTTGTAAATTCAATTTTTTTTTTTAATTTTTTCCCTGACTGGAATCGAACTTACACTTGTTAGAATCGGTGTTCAGTCCTCACACAAATATGTGGACATCCCATGATGAATTTTCTGCTGTCAGTTTTTATACAGCAAATATAATACTAATCCCTCAATGTACTCCCAGCTTCACGCTCAATCTACCTAAAATATACAAAAAAGGAACACAAAGTATCTAGATTCAAATAATTAAATTACATAATACATATCTAAAACTTCCTGTTGATCCAATCAACGATTTGCTGCTGGCAGTGTAGTACAAAAGTTCACCCACGGCATTAAAATATGTTGTGATAAACCACAAAAACTCCACAAATTCTAGTAACAGCCGAATGTTGCAGCTGTGAGATGTCGGATTATATAAATATAGTCTCTAAAAATATAAAGGAGACTAATAAACAACAAATAAATAAAAATATATTATCAGACTCACACCAATTTTAGGGCACTTCCGTGTATTTTCACTTGTAATGTCATCAAATGACATTACGTCAACCAGCTGTTCTCGCCTCAAATAAAATTCAAGCAATCGTCGCTAGGGCAACACCAAGAGGCGAAACAGACATAACTGGTTACAGCGGCTATATAAAGCCGATGAATTTCAGTAGATGGCACCATTCTTTTGGCAGAGTTGATCTGTATCAGAGCTAATCTTAGTAAAAAGAATTGTGCATCCTACCTTATTACAGAAGATAGTTCTGGTCAGGGATAACCTGAATCTCCTTTCCTATCATACAGAAGATAATTCTGGTCTGGGATAACCTGAGCATCCTATTATTACAGAAGATAATTCTGGTGAGGGATAACCTGAATTTCCTTTCCTATCATACAGAAGATAATTCTGGTCAGGGATAACCTGAGCACCCTATTATTACAGAAGATAATTCTGATCAGGGATAACCTGAGTGTCTCAACTTTCTATAAAATCCTTTTACTTCTGTGTGCCCTCACGCATCACCACAGAAGATAATTCTGATCAGGGATAACCTGAGTGCTTGAACTCTCTAGAATCTTTTTACTTCCGTGTGTGTTTCATCACAAGAAGTAAGAACCGATCCAGAGAAGGCAGAAGCTGTCAAAAATTGGCCAGTTCCAAAGGACAAACATTAATTACGGAGTTTTCTTGGTCTAGGTACCTACTGCAGGCGATTTGTGAAAGGTTTTGCAGATAGCAGATAGCAAGGAGCCTACATCAACTTACAGAAAAGGGACAGTCGTTCATATGGTCGAATAAATGCAACGAAAGTTTAGAAAATTTTAAGCAACAGCTCTATGAAACTCCAGTACTTCACTATCCAAAGCTGGGAAAATCATTTATATTATACACGGATGCCAGCAATGAAGGTATTGGTGCAGTGCTTTTGCAGGAGGAGAATGGTCAAGAAGTTCCAGCAGTTTACTATAGCAAAGCACTTCAACAAAACATTTTCATAAATATCTCTACGGGCAGAAATTCATCCTTCCCCGACTGTGCGGCGCTTAAATGGCTTCTGCAGTTTAAGAACACTAAGGGACAAGTGGCGAGATGGATAGAGCGACTCCAGACTTATGATTTTGAAATCCAACACCGAAGAAGTCGTATCGATGGAAATGCAGACGCCCTTTCACGACGTCCATGTAAACTTGAATGCAAACAATGCGCGCGGGTGGAAGAAAAAGAAACGACAGCAACTATACAGTTGGTAACCGTGGAACTATCTACAGGTTGGGACAACGAGGACCTGAGAACAGCACAACGAGAAGATCCGGATATTTCACCTATTCTTGCTTGGAAAAAAGATATGGAAAGACCAGACTGGAAAGATATTTCGGAACGGAGCGAGAAGCTGAAAAGTTACGGGCTTAATGGAACTCTCTTGATGTTGAATGTGGTATATTAAAACGCAAATGGGAAGCACTTAACGGCGAATCATTCCGAATGCAGATAGTCGTGCCAGCATCAAACGTCAAAGATGTTCTAGAAGAAATGCACGGTGGAACCTCTGGAGGACATTTGGGAGTAAACAAAACAATTTCCAAAATACGGGAAAGTTTTTATTGGCTACACATGCGAGAAGATGTGGAGGAGTGGTGCCGCAGATGCACTGTATGTGTTGCTTGCAAAGGGCGGCAACACAGGAGCAGAGGAGAAATGCTTCAGTATAATGTTGGAGCCCCCTTTGAAAGGATAGCTGTTTCCAGAAGCGGATGGCGGTAACCATTATATATTAGTTGCCAGTGACTATTTCAGTAAATGACCTGAAGCTTATGCAATCCCTAATCAAGAGGCAACCACAGTTGCGGAACAAATAATAACAAATCTTTTAGTAGGTTTGGTGTGCGTCACGAATTTCATTCGGACCAAGGATGGAACTTCGAATCGCGGACTTTCCAGGAGATGTGTAAAATGTTGGGAATAAGGAAAACCAGAACAACTCCTCTACACCCACAATCTGATGGCATGCTAGAGCGTTTCAACAGAACATTGGTCGAGCATCTAAAGAAAGTTGTTGACTATCATCAACGCGATTGGATCGACATATTCCTATATTCCTAATGGCTTATAGATCAGCCGTTCATATCACTGCCGGAAAATCCCAGCTAAGATCATATTCGGAAGAGAGATGCGTTTACCTAACGACCTCAAATTCGCTACAAAAGTTACCAGAAGACTACGTATCGGAGCTCAAATAACAAGTAGCTAATGTACACGAGGTCCCGAGAACGAAATTAGCAGCAAATACTGATCGGATGAAGACCCGCTATGACTTACGTGCTAATTCCGCAGGATTTAACGAAGGTAATCTTGTTTGGCTGTACAACCCGAAACGACATACGGGACGTTCTCCAAAATTAACTAGAATTAATGACGTGGTGTGCAGGATTCAGCGTGGCACAAGAGGCAAGCGTAAAATTGTTCATTTGGACCGCTTGTGTCAATACTACGAGCATCAAGACCGTGGACCACCTGTTGTTCGGGATGAACAAATTTAAGAAGGGGGCAGTATTACGTGCAATAGAAAGAATCAACTGGTGACATCTACTGGCAATGGAGAGTAAACAACTTCAGGTTCGGAGAATCGATGATAGAATCTTCGGGAAGGTTCAGGAATAGAATTAATAGAATACTCAAGAAGATTCTGGAATAGAACACTCCAGAATAATCTGGAGAGTTTCTAGGGTATAAATATAACAGCTGTCACCGCCAAAAATGAGCCTTGTCTTAGACGTTGCAGTGTTAACAAGCGAAAGTAATAAACGGGCGAAAGTGTTGTAATTGGATTGCGATAATTGAAAGTACAGTATTAACGATAATTAAAGTTGAGTTGACAGACTCCTCTGTTTCATGGCTTTTGAAGTATTCTCGAGGGTTTTGATAGCGCGAATTGTTTTGGGGAGAAGAGCGACCTAGGCGAAGTTCAGGGATGATTTTAAATAAAGTAAAGGCACTTTGCTTTAGGAAACGCAAACTTTATTTCCAACGATTAAACCTTCTACAGATATTTTTCGGAAACACAAGTTTTTATTTTTATTCGATTAAATCTCTTACAGATATATTATATATATGTATATGTGTCTGACGTTACATTTTTGTTCAGCCGCCCGCGTGTGCACTTGATGAGTACCTATGCTGCACTTCAACTTCGTTAACGTTGTCCCATAATTTTATTATCAAAAGTAGTATATAGTACTTTTTATGGTTGGTTCACTTTCTGATTGGTCAGAAAAAGAAACCTGAAAGATAAGAATCGGGCAAGATATTTGCCTTTGTTAATTGGCTTGGCTTGGATCTTGAAATTCGATTTTGCTCTTGAAATTTTGACCGATGTGCAATATGCAGTACAATAATTTTATGAGTTATGTGAATACAAAAATGTCGAGCAGGCGTTTTGTTTATTTTTCATAAGCGGGCAATTTATGCGAAGTCAAGAAATTTATGGAGGTAAGTAATAGGAATATTAGTGCATTTTGTACATTTTTAGGAAAATTTATGGATTTATGGTGTGGTATTTTGAGACCACAATATGAATATTCATGGATTTTAAAGAAATCCATAGGGGTAAGTAATTATGAAAATTTATGGATTTTAGAGGAATCCATAGGAGGTAAATAATTATAAATATGGTTGTGATTTTGGTATCACAACATCCCCCCTTAGAAAAAGAATATTCGTAACCTGACGGGTGAAGAATTTTCTGTAAAATCAAGATCCGAACGTCTTCCAAAGAAAAATGTTCTTTTTATAAATATGGAAAGGAAAATCCATGTACGTGGTAATAGTGATCGCGTCGAGATAGTCTTGTTGTGTTTTGTTTTCTATATAATTATATGTACTTGTTATGTAAATATATATAATTGATTAAAAGCCTAAAATTCGAATTAAAAATGTGCAATTTTCCACAGAAAGCAACTCTTTTTTTATACCCTAGATGAAATCTATAGGGTAAACTAAGTTTGTCATTCCGTTTGTAACACCTCGAAATAATGATGGTAGAACAAAATGGATTGGACACCCACGCATAATATTAAAAGTTATTTTGATTTTTGCAGGTCCGTCTGTCTGTACGCATGATAACTCGAAATCGCGTATACTTAGAGACCTGAAATTTTCTACACGGACTTTAAAAAAAAAGGAAAATTAAGTTCGAAAATGAGACAAATCGGGCAACTCCTTCGTGGGGTTGCCATACAAAAATTTCGTTTTCTACTGTATATTTGTACACAGAGCTGAAATTTGATACATGGTGTTTTCATTGTACTAACAAAAAAAATTTCAAAAATGGACTAAATCGGGCAACTCCTTCTTGGTGTTGCCATATACAAATTTAGGTTTTTTAAGTATACAGAGAAAACGATCAGTCCTAGACATTTTTATTGTACCAAAAACTTCTTCTGAATACGAAATCATATAAAATCGGTTATAATCATTTTTTCTGTCCGACAAACCGTTTTAGAAATATATGCGAAAAACCACTTCAAAAATCAAACTTGCACAGAAGGGTGACAATTCGAAATTTTATCAGGGCATTCATCTAGGGCATCATAAGAATTGGTCTTAGACCAATTCTAGCTTTTTTACTTGTTTCTTTATAAAAACTTGTTATGACAGTATCTAGTCAAAAGCAATAAAAATGATATAGTATTGTTACGTGCAATAGAAAGAGGCAACTGCTGACATCTCCTGGCTATGGAGAGTAAACAACTTCAGGTTCTGAGAAGCGTTGAAGGAATCTTCGGGAAGGTTCAGGAATATAATGAATAGAATACTCAAGAAGATTCTGGAATAGAACACTCCAGAATAATCTGGAGAGTTTCTAGAGTATAAATATAACAGTTGTCACCGCCAAAAAAGAGTCTTGTCTTAGACGTTGCAGTAGTAACAATCGAAAGTAATAAACAGGCGAAAGTGTTGTAATTGGATTGCGATAATTGAAAGTGCAGTATAAGCGATAATTAAAGTTTAGTTGATTAATTGAAGGTTTGTGAATTTTATATGATTAGAGTGAAATAAAGAAATTGTATATTAAATATTTAATATTGTGTTTTAAATAACGAACAAAGGCCACGCTCGCAACAGTATTTATCCTACTGTCTAGTCATAAAGGTAAATATATAATTGATACATTATAGTATTTAATCATAAAAGGGAAGTACAAAGATATGAATATAATATCTAGTCGTAAAATAAGTATAAAAATGATTTATGTAGTATTTAATCATAAAAGGAAGTAGCTATACATATAAATGATTATATATTTGTATTTTTGTTTTGTTTTTTATTTCTTATTTTAGCATGCTTAATTGATTATATTTATTATTACTTCATATTTATTGTTAATATCTAGTAGAAAATTAAGTCTTTAGATGAGTCTGTATATAGTAGTAAGAAAATTGCTTTCATCATATAGAAAAAATTTCGTCATTTTGTTTTTTTCTCTAGTTAAAATATATATATATATATTTTTTTCTTGTTTTTTATAATACTATATGATATCTAGAAAATTGTCCACTTTATTATTTATTTATTTTATTTTCTATTAATTGTTTTTGTTTATTATTATTAATATCTAGTATTTATATAAAAAAAAATTTCACATGTATAGTATTCTTACTTTTACTTTTTATTTCCTTTGTTAAAATAATTCTATATGTTTTCGTTTTTGCATATATCCAAGGAGTTAAAAAAAAAAATTTTAATGTGCAAGTGAAAACTACTCTAGGCGTATCATTTTCGTTAGTGTTGGGTGTAGACGCTCCTTGATTCCTTCCTATGAGTCTTGCGCGAAATGTGCTTAAAGCTTTGTAGATTATGGCAATAGTATCCAAGAATAACAGAACATATATGAGTGTATAATGATGAATGTCATGTTAATCTAGGCTCTTGAGATCTATATTTTCTGCTGTTTTTAAGCTATCAATTTGTTTTGAAAGAAGTATCAGGTCATTATCATTCGTGTATTTAATCACTGCTGCCTTTGAGGAAATGTCCGAATTAGTTTCATTTAGGGCAGATACGAAGTTTGAAATATTTAAGGGATGTAAATAGGATCCTAGCAATTGAGAAATCCTTACGTTGAAACCTCGCAAAGTGATATCTTTCGTTCTCAGGTAACATTTTTTGGGGATTTCCACTATTATTGTATTTGATAAAGTGTGGTGGTACGTGATCTGATTGGAACATATTTCGTCCACAGGATTATTATTTAGGGAAGAGTATAGCCAAGTTTTTGCTCGAGAGAGCTGTATCCATACAGTAGAGAGATTGGTTTGATGCACTGTGCAGGTTGAAGGTAATGGACTCTCGCGTCTCAATAACTGTACTTCGCATTTTGGATTATTTGAATCTAGGCGTAGGGCTGCCATCGGTAAAATCATTAAACTAGGACAACAAGTTCGAAAGCCCCGGACATTTTAGCTTGAAACCCGGACATTGTTGCCAAATAATTTTCTGTTTTACTTACTAATGAAATATGTTGAAATTGTTTCGCATAGTGTCTTTTTTTATTTATTTATTATAAAATTAGTCAGTTTACAAAAAAACAGTAAAACAAAACAATGTGAATGAGCTAAATTAAATCTCTCTTATAATTAGAAACATAAATAAATCTTCTAAAAATTAGAAATACAATTTTACATTTTACAATTTTACATTTTACATTTTTTCAAAAAACCCTAGGAAAGTATTACCCGATTTGTCCCATTTTCGAACTTAAATTTACTTTTTTTTTAAAGCCCGTGTGCAAATTTTCAGCTCTTTAAATATACGTGTGCCCAAGCTATCGTGCGGACGGACTCGCGTACGCCCGGGCAGACGAACAGACGGAAGTCTCAAGTTGGGATAGTAATGGTTTTAAACAAGAGAAAATTTTTCGTCAATAGGGGGCTGGTTATTTTCGAAAAAACCCAACGTAGGCGGCGGAACTCCTGAAGTCCAAGTAAATGCTTTATAATACTACAGCCCGAAGAATAGTTGATTGAGGCTCTTACTACCACGACAACGTAGCGGTGTTTATAGTCGTTATTGTCACTCTCTCTAGAAGATGTATGACAATCACCACACACTCAAGGCTGTCAGCAACTCCCATCTTTGTTAGATGAGCGTGGAACGATCTGTGGCCGGTAATAATGCCAACCACAGTTTCACATTGTGTTCTTCCGAGCCCCATGAAAAATCTGAGATATTGCCTTTGGGCCCGACAAAAAACAGTTTTGTACATCTGCACGTACTCAGGTTCGCCCATCTCTGCTGATGCTTCCTATGAACATCTGCTTTGATGAAAGACCTGATACTCCAGGTGTCAATTCCTACGGCTGGTTTCGGTCCGAGGAACGGAGAATCAGAACCAGTCCTAGCTAAAAGGTCAGCTCTTTCATTCCCTATGATCCCCATGTGACCAGGAACCCAAGGAAGGGACACATTTTTGAGGATACGCAACTTATCCACAAACTACCTGGAATCCTACAGTAATGTTAGGATGTTATGCACGGGCCACTAAGAGCTGCCCGAAAGGATAGCAGTGTCCTTCCCCTCGATTTGCATATCTAGGGTACTGCCATTGAAATTGCGCAGACTTCAGCCTGGAAGACAGTGGCGTATCTTCCAAGTGATTATTCCTTCCTAATGTCAGGCTAAGCAAAGTTGCCACCCGCCCCAGCTTCTTCATTCGTGAGAGAGTCGACGGTGATAATTTTTAAAGCGGACCGGGGAAGACTCGACCAGGCACTTTCCTTAGTCCCCGACTCCCTTACAGGAAAGCTCACAGAGAAGCGGCACCCAAAACGAAGCTCAGGTACCATTGCATCACGAAGCATACTGGCCAGAGGGTTTCCAAATCCTGCCCATACACCAGAGAGTAATGAGAAGAGCCAGTCCAGCCGTTCTACCAGCATGCCCATGAGCGCAATCTGCACACAGCCCCTTTGGCATCTGCCTGAATGACAAGAGCCAGGGGTGTGATATTAAGTAGGACCACAAGAGCAGAAGTAGCCGTAAATCGCATGGAGGTCTACTTTTGTTGTAAGTACGCTCGATATTAAACTCACTTTGTTACGGCCACATACTGGTATGTCCTGAAAATAAGGACTGATTATTGCATTATTGCCAAATCCCATAGCATGCGAGCTTAACTTGCCTGTGCGTGTTGGTCCCTTAACTTAAGCTGTAGGAAACGCATTGAGCCCGGGTATTCGAGAACCTTTTCAAGCGAAATCCTCACCACGGTGACTACACACAGATCGAATCCAAGGCAAATTTATCAGGCTATTCATTTATTTTCCAGTGAAGTCGAAATCTGAAGGTAAAAACCGGTTTTCAGCGCACTGTCAGCTGTTATTACAATATTAATACCCACGGAAGTATACACCAACTGCTACAAAATACCACCGACTATTTCGTGTTCCTAAGAAGCATCTGTTTCGTCATGCTATATATATATAGTTTCTAATTAACTAATTGTCAATTCACAAATTATAGTTCTTGCATTTCATGTGCTACATATATATTGTATGCGATGTTAAATTTAATATTCAAAAATAGCTCTTATGTTTATATAGATTTGCTATTTATTATACTGTGCTAAAAATAGAGTTCAGTGAATATTTTGTACCAGCCATTGTTGTAAAAATTTGTAGAACCACTTGCATTCTAACCTTCAAGTATTAAACATCTTGGCAAGAAAGGTATTATTTCATTTTTAGTCGACACAAACTGCAGACTTTGTTGTGTTGTCCTTTATCCCGTAAAATTTCTGCATACATTTTTTTAAAGCTTTTTCACTTTCTTTCTAACAATGTTTTTCTTGAAAATTAACACAGATTTCTGGAGACCAAATATAAATTTCGTGTATACAATTCAAGAAATGTCTCTAGAAACTTTTTCTTATGGGCTTCAGAACTTAATTTTTTGATCTGAGACAAGAGTCTCTTGCCATGTAAACATTTTGGAGATTTTAGATTCTGTAAACCAGAGACTAAAGAGCAAAGGCTTCTTACCGTGAATCATTTTTTAACAATGTATAAAAATCAACACAATTAAAATCTTTAAAATTAAATTTTGTTTTGATTAGTGACGAAGCCGTTTATATGTTCAGTGAGTGTCTTTCTTTCATCCACAGGAGAAATTGTTTAAACACTCTCTCTGCGCTGGTTACGTTGGTACGCTTAAACATCCTGTGCAATCTTCAATGCCTCGGTGCACAAATGAGCATACGATGTTTTAAAAAATTTGCCAGTGTTGATTTGCCGCTAAAAGCTTGTTTTATTGCTTAGATTTTGACTGAAATTTTGTAAATTCATCCACTCATCTATCAATTGTGTCATCAATTTCCATGTTTTTGTTTTGTAAAAAAACTAGTTTTTAATTGCACTCCATGGAGTGCATTAACATCCAGTAAAACTGATTAAATTTTAGTAAAAATTATACACTAGCACTATGCCGAGGAACAGCATGATCTTAGTAGAATGCACATGCCTACACTTCCCCTTTTCGGTAAAAGTTCCGATGTTTCCTCCTTTTAAAAATGAGTTGTACTTTTTGTTAAGTTATACCCATCCTTTCTATTACATACTTTTTGTTTTTCTTGTTGTTTTTGTAAATTTTTATGTCTTTTTTCTCTCTCGTGAAGTGTCGCCAAGAGGTGGTTTACACGGTGTAGTTTTTGCGCGCCGCGCACGAAAATGGTAAGAGAGCGGGATGAGCGGAGATGGGGAGGGCACGCACAGAACAGCGATTGAGCATCGAGCGAGCTTCGCGCAAGATCATGAAATTTTTATCAATTTCTCTTTCACTTGTTTTCTATGCATTCGGGCGAGTTCCGAAAAATTGTTATTTTCAGAAATTCCTCTTTCACTTGTTTTTGCATTCGGGGGAGTTCAGGAAATTTTTTTAGCATCAGCTGATCATTCAATGACCCATTTTCGGTGAAAAATATTGTGTGCAATTGTTAATTCGGGATATTCATTTATTGAAGTGTGGACCATTGCTGTGAAAGTGTTATATGTGATTGTTGTGTTTTATGATTTTAATACGGGATTTTAATTTGTGAAAGCTTAGACCTTAGACCATTGACAGTAAAATATTGTTTGAAGTTTTTCTTTTTAAATTAAGATTTTTGTTTTAAAAGTATAATGAGCGTGAGGTGGGACCGCCAATTAGTGGAAAAACTGTTTTTGTGTTATCAAGACTTTGAAAACTTGTACAACACAAAACACAAAGACTACATAAAAAGAGATAAAAGAGAAAAATCCCTTGAAGTAATTTGCAGTGAGTTGCAAAAAAGCAATAGCGCAATTACGGTGCACCACATTCGCAATAAAATCCAGGTATTGCGTGGGCAGTATGCGAAAGAGATGAGGCTAATGGCTGCATCAAAAAAGAGTGGAGCAGGAATCGAGGATGTATATTTGCCAAAATTGTGGTGTTTTGACCAGATGGATTTTCTGAAGATTTATTGTACTACCAAGGAATCTACAACAAATATAGAGACGGTATGTTTACGTATTTTCTTTATACAACCAGTTCTTTTTTTATTTATTTTTAATTCAATTAGATATAACTGTAAAATACATATATTTCTTACAGCTTTTTATAAATCCTGATGACGTTGAAGAAGTTCCAGAAGAAGATGAAATTGGCGGGAACGAGCCGAGCACTTCGTTTGCTTCTCCACCACCGAGGGTAAGTTGAGAAATTTTAAAATTTGTTGAATTTAAATATTTGTTATTATTATAAAATTATATATATATATATAGTATAATAATAATAATGTAATGATGTTAGATGCACCGGGGGTTAATTATACAATTGGTTCTTAATTATTAAATGCAAAAATTGCTTAGAAAACTAACTAACTAACTAAGAGCCTGCGTTGACAGATTTGACATGGACGCTTGTTGTATAAGTTGAAATTTAAAGTACCTTCACCTGTCATCCCACTGAATTTTTCCTTCATTGTGAAAGTATTCCGCAAATTGCTTTCTAATTGTTTCTGCAAAGCGTCTAGAAGAGGTGGCTTGCTTTTGAGGTTCTTGCTGATTTTGCTCATCTCCAGTTACACTATGACCGTTGCTATTATTGTTTTCAAGGTAATCTCTTGAATTATGGGTTATCAAAAATTGTGCAAGACACAGCATTCTCTTGTAACACTTTCCACATTATGAACGCGCAAATTCATTGTATTTTGTAAAACACGAAATCTGTTAGATAGGAGACCAAAGGCACGCTCTATATTTTGTCTCGCACGGCTAATTCGAGTATTAAATGTTTGCTTTACTTCTTCTTTGCTTTTATATGGATAGGGTTTCATTATATGTTTTTGCAGGGGAAAAGCGTCATCTCCAATAGTTACATATGGCAGCATCCGATTGTTCCCGATTGCTTTCTCAGCTGGAAAATATTGTTCGCCGTTGTCGATTACACGTTTTAACTTACTTTGAAACAAAACACCAGCATCGTTAGTGCGACCGTTGCATACAATATCCACATAAGTAAACTTACAACTTGCATCACATAATGCCAATAAAATAATACTGTCTGTTCCTTTATAGTTGTGATAAAATGCACCATCCTTTTGAAGCGATCTGAATGCTATGTGCTTTCCATCCAAAGCACCCAAGAAATGGGGGAATTGCCAGCGCACGGCAAACTCTTCAGAAATTTTCTCCCACTCAGCAATGGATGAGGGAAACTGAAAAGATATGTGCAAATTAACTGAACAAATAAAAAAAAATTGATATTTTAAACCACCACAAAACAAAAAAAAAGCAGAAAAGGGATATATTACAATTGTCTCTAGCTGGAATATTTGACGAATAAAATTTATTTACTTTTTTCTTAAATTACTTTTAAATAATTTTCCTTTAAGTTTTGCCACAATATTTCACAAATAATTGGGATGTTAATGCTCAAAAAGGCTTTTGATAACCTAGTTTGAAACTGCATACTTTGGTAAGATTCGCCAGTTGCCAGAAATCTAAGAGTAATTGCCAAACGTTCTGCAGGTTCAACGGAATCCCTCATTATGGTATTTTGATGCTTTATATCCTTTTCAACACTTGATAGTAGCTTTTTGAAAGTATCTTCATTCATGCGCAAATAATTTCGGTAAGCATCTGCGTCCTCTGGTCTTAATTCGCGAGTTAAAAATTGAAATGAACCACTGCTATTTCTACGCTTTTTCCACGGTTGTACCCAACATTTTCTTTTCCCTTTTGTTCCTGCAAGTTGGAGAAGACCAGAGGCAGCGCTTAGTAAGCCCGTAACAATTACATTATCATCACTATCGCTGCTTGAGTAAGCATTTAAAGCAAGGGCGGCATTTTCTAAACTCAAAGTCATTTCCATATCTTCTTCACTGCTAGAACTCGTATTCATGTCTAAAATTGAAATAATTTTTTTATTATTTGAGTTTTGAATGTAATTATTATATGTTAATAAACATACCTATCAAAATGCGCAAGATATTTAATAAAAATATTACCAGTCCAAATAATTTCCAGTTAACGTGAACGCCACCCAGAGAAGAATGTCGTAGACGACGAAATAAGCGATTAAAGAACTGCTCTTGTTTTCGTGCGCGCCGCGCAAAAACTATACCGTGTTAACGCACAGCAAGTTTTTCCCTTCTTGAACAAAAGAGAATAACCGATCACGCGACGCAAAAACTGCACCGTCTAAACCAGCCCCAACTTGGGTTATTTCCCGTATTTGTACGGTGGCTTTACAATTATTTTACATACGTGAACTGACGTACTGTAGTATCGAGATTTTACATTGATTTGGAGGGGGCTGTACATAAAACAAACACAGGTATACAAGGCAAGTTACACAAGCAATTATCGTACTGATAGCTTCGTTACTGAGCTAAGACTGGCTGGGACCAGAAGAGAGAACTTGAGTGAGAGTCGAGTCGGTCTGACTGTCGGCATTATCAACTACACCGTACATACACAAAAAATTATTTTTTTATTTAATTGGTTTCCAAAATTTTAAAACCCGGACAGTATAGAAAACCCCGCCCGGACTCTCCCCGGACGCGCTCCAAGCTAGGACAAATCCGGGGAAACCCGGACGGATGGCAGCCCTAGTTAGGCGGCACAATTACTGATTATGTTCTTCTGTTACACAATTTAATAATTAATCCAGGGCAAGGTCTGAAAAATGCTCTATGTTATAGTCGATTATTATATTAGGTTTGATGAAAATGAAGCTGTTTTTGTGGCTAGTTGGTAAAGGAATAATTTTATATAGTTGGTAATCCTCTTTAAAGGGAAGTTGTATTTTAAATTCGTAAATAATTCTTTCATTTTGAACTGTGGTGCTTATTGTTCCAACTTTATAAATAGGTAGAATGTCATTTTTATTCAGACTTGACGGTAAACGAATGTTTGAGGAGATTTTTTTTCTAATGGTAACTAGAATATTTTCTAGTTGTTGTGGTGACATAATCACAGGATGCGGTTCACCGTGACGGACGTCAGTGATCAGATCTAGTATAGCATTGATAATATTTTGGTAACATCTTATGATGAGTGTAGTGACAGAGGTTAATGACTCCATTTCGAAGAATAATTTCTCATCGTGTTTGAGATTTACCAACCCATCTATTATCTTTTGAAATTAGGTTTGAAGTGCATTAATTTGCTTTTTAACTATTACTTCGCTTTTATTAAAGATATTAGCAGTGGTCTCGATAATTAAAGTTTGGTTTTTGATCAGTGCGACTAGGTGCTTTTCATTATATTGGACCGAAAAGTGTTTTGCTAACTGCTCCAATAATATTAAAGAGACCGCGTTTGCGGTTTGTTATTATGTGTTACTAAACTGTATTTCTGTTCTATCTCAGACATAAGATGATTCATTTCTGCTACTATGCCAATACATATTATTCCAAAATTTGGGTCCTCTTTTAGTTGTGCGCACAGGTTGTTTATTTTGCGCACGTATACCTTCGTATGATTTAGAGCCAAAGTTAATCCAGTAAGGTCATAGAACAGTACCTACCACTTTCCATACTTTGACTACTGTATTTTCCTCAGATGGAATTTGTACGACTTCAAAGGGGCCTTCCCACAGAGCTGAGAGTATATTCTGCCTTGTTTGGTTTTATATGAGAACTTTGTCTCCCACGTTAAAATTTTTTGGTGTAGTACCTTTGTCATAGTACATTTTGGATTGATTCATTTTTGAAATGGCAAATTCACGGGCAGCCTGATGGCAGTGTTTCAAAGGCGATTTGCGCTCATTTGCATAATTATCGTAGTTATATGATATGTTAGGCTTTTGTCGTACTACGCTCGGCAAATTAATGGAATATCCGGACAATAATTCATAAGGGGAGTATCCAGTGCTGGTATGGGGAGTTTAATTGTATACGAATAGAGCATATGGGATCCATGTATCCCATGTAAGAGGATCTCTATTAGTGTAAAGTCTGAAATATTCCGCCAAAGTTCTGTGGCTACGATCGAGTGAGCCATTCATCTGAGGATGGTAAGGTGTAGTATTGACTTTTTTTTTATTTTCATCGATTTACATACCTCTTGAAATAATTGACTCAAAAAGTTTGTACCTCTATCGGCTAAAACTGAGTCGGGGGGCCATGATGACATATTATTTGTTCTACGAAAACTCCTGCTATAATCTTAGCTTCTGCATTAGGTAAGGGATACGCCTCTGAAAATTTTGTGAGTTCATCTTGAAATGTCAATAAGTGTTTATTATTCTCATACGTTACTGGTAATGGGCCAATAATGACAAGACCAATTCGCTCAAATGGTTGAGAGCTTGTAGAGGTTATAGCTTCATAGTGTTATGACAACACATATTATGGTCATACATAATATGATCATGCGCAATAATCATACATAATATGATTGTGCGTAATAGTCACACATAGCATGATCATACATAATATGATCATGCGCAATAATCATACATTACATGATCATACATAGTCACGTATAATATGATCGTATATCGCATACATTTCCGTTGTGACCATTCTACCCATATCAAATCACACCTAATTGTGAGGACCATTTCATTTCAAATTCTTAAAATCTTCAATTTTCAATTTCAAGTGCCCTCATTTCATTGCATAAACATTTTCTAAAAAAATTTCTTAAGAACCTTTCTCGAATACTTGAAATCCATATATTTTTCATCAACTTGACTACGTTAACAGAAAATCGTTTAAGAATAAATAATTTCACTAATTTCACTCGTGTCTCCTTATCAACGTGTCAAGTTACATCCATTGCGTCGTGTTGACGACCCAAAATTGTGCTGAGTCGCCAGTAAAAGAGTGGAGCCCGGCAATGTGTGAGATTAAAAAGTCGAGTTGGATATCGGCCTTTGCTTTGTACAGACGGTGAACAAATTAGCACCTATCATTTTTCTAAATAATCAAATAAATAAAGTACTAAGTCTCGTTTTTTATTGTTCAAACAAATAATTAAATAAATAAATCTCGTTTTATTGTTCAAACAAAATAATCAAATAAATAAAGTACTAAGTCTCGTTTTGTTGTGCAAACAAAATAATTAAATAAATAAAGTACTAAGTGTAAATAATTAAATAAATAAAGTTAAAACTAAGTGATGTGAGTTTTAAATTTTCTAAAAGATACAACCCCAACTCACCCTGACTGGCTCTTCTCTGACGAAAAGCACGGTCAGCAGGGTTACAACACTGGTGGCAGCGGTAACGATCACGTGAAAATACAGTGAAAAAAATAATTTTCCTACAAAGTTTAAATAAATAAATTTTCTTAAAAGTGTGAAACTAAATAAAATAAAGTTATTGTGAAAAGTTTAAAAAATAAAACAAAAAAAAGTTTCAAATGAATAAATTTTACTAACAGTTTGAAATAAAATCTTCTGAATGCTCTAAATAACAAACTTCTGGCTAAATAAATTCTTCGAAAGACTTTAAATAAATAAATTTTTCTAAAATTTTAAACAAAAAAAATTATTCTAAAAGGATTTCAAATAAATACATTTTTTTTATAAATAAATAAATAAAACCCATAGTTTTAAATAAACGGAACCTTTCTAACAAAAAGTTTTAATAAAATAAATGCTGTTAAAGTTAAAGAAAAAAAAAATTTAAATAAATTTTTAACAAAATAAATAAATAAAGAAATTAATAATAGTACAAACAAATAATAAAGTGAACAGAAGTCAAAGGTCGGTGGACGGACGGTCCCGATCCATCACTGGTGGGATCCCGAAAGGGACGGACAGCCCCTGTAGGATTTATCTGAAACAAAGCAAACAAAAGGCTGCAACAATTCTGTGCTGGAATCAACTGATCAGGGCTCAACCTGATCAGACAAGGTGAAGTGTAATTAAATCATATAACTCGAGACGAAACTCCCGGGATTTTTCTTTTGCAAGGTGAAGTCTCCTGGTGATAGATAGCAGATTGACATCATTATTGCTGAACGTAGACAGCGAGGAGCAGCGGACAAAATTTTTTTTTTTATAATTTCACCAATAGCGAATATACTTACCTCAGCTGCCAAATAGGAAAAATCAACGTGAGTAATTAGTATTATCTTTATTGTATGAAAAGCGAATATTCTCCTTTCCTATAGGAAGCGTTTTTTTTTAGAAAAGTTTTTTTTTTTTTTGTTGCACAAGTCTTAGGTTGTAAAAGAGTGCGTGCTATCGTGTGAATTGCTTCATCTTGTTATAATAAACAAGTTTTAAGAGGTTCATTGAAGTAAATACAGTTGAAAAATATATATATATAAATAAATAAATGAAAAAAAAAACAAAATAAAATATATACATACAGGGTGTTCCGTAAATGTCTTTAATCCTTTAAGGGGATGAAAGTAGAGGTCATTTGGGTCAAAAAAGTCTAGATACTTTTATATCGAACTCCGCTTGGTTTTCGAGTAAATCGATAATAACGATTTTGCATTCCTTATCAGAGTAATTTCGTTATAAGTTCTATTGTAATTAATGGATTGTGACGTTCGAACCTTTATTTAAAAGAACACATATTGGCCCTTCTAAGAATGCATAATTAGTTATAATTGTGCCTTCAGTTATTTAAAAAAAAAACAGTTTTCTCTAGAATTTTTTATTTCACCAAAATTTTTGTCGCACTTCAGTGTACATTTATTCGAAATACCACCATTGCACGAAGTTGGCAAAACTATGAAAAAATTGGCGCATTATGTCCCCTTTCGAAAATGACCTCCCTAAGTGCTATCAACAATAACAATCAACAGTTATAAGCAAACATTTGGAAGATGTGCCCATCGAGGTAATCTTCAGTTTTTTCGTAGGGTTCTAACTCCTCCTACAGTTTTTAACCTACGACAACCATTTATATGTCATTTTACGGGAATCGGAACTGGCTATTAGATAGTGTGCTTTTCGATTACGAATTTCGAAAATGGAGGGGGTAATTTCGAAAAAACACTTTTTTACCAAACGTGAAATTTACGTAGATTTCGTTATTCCGCATCTTCAGTTTTGCGGGAGGGGCAAGCTCTGGGAGGGGCGGGAGGTCAAAGCTTCAACTTTAAGCGGATATATTTGAATAAAAACCACCAAAAATGTCTTTTCCATTTATGAATTTAGGACTTACTTGCTAGAACAATGCTTGGTCTAGATACATCTTCCAAATGTTTGCTTATAACTGTTGATTGTTATTGTTGATAGCACTTAGGGAGGTCATTTGCGAAAGGGGACATAATGCGCCAATTTTTTCATAGTTTTGCCAACTTCGTGCAATGGTGGTATTTCGAATAAATGTACACTGAAGTGCGACAAAAATTTTGGTGAAATAAAAAATTCTAGAGAAAACTGTTTTTTTTTTAAATAACTGAAGGCACAATTATAACTAATTATGCATTCTTAGAAAGGCCAATATGTGTTCTTTTAAATTAAGGTTTGAACGTCACAATCCATTAATTACAATAGAACTTATAACGAAATTACTCTGAAAAGGTATGCAAAATCTTGAAAATCGATATTATCGATTTACTCGAAAACCCAGCGGAGTTCGATATAAAAGTATCTAGACTTTTTTGACCCAAATGACCTCTACTTTCATCCCCCTAAAGGATTAAAGACATTTACGGAACACCCTGTATAGAATGCTTTTCTTTTATGCGGTTCGTAAAAATATTTGAAATTTCATGTTATTATCCCTCGTGTGAGATATCTTTCTGTCGGGGCTGCTAAATATTGAGATTTGACAGAATTCAAATCGTTGATGTTGAACAAAATTATATTTAAAAGGAAAACGCAACTGCCAAGGTTACCAAAAGTAATTTAAAAAGCAATCCTGCAAACACCCAACTTCGAAATTTTGTTTTTATTTATTTTTTAATAACTTTAGGTATATTTGGGTAGACTTCGTGGAAAATTTTATGTTTTACCATGTGTATACCCGTGTGTGTGACATACAGGGTGATTCAGATCAAGATACCTTCCGGTATACCGCGCGATTTCTTGAGGTAAGCTGATCTTTTATGACTGGACCCACAATTGGTTTGGTTATAATTTTCTGATAATTTTTACTTTATTAATTTAAACTAACAAACCCTATAAAATATGCTGGAAGTGATGTCCTCCCTGGTCTGTACATAATTGGGCCCTACGAAGTAATGAGTGTCTTACTCTAACAAAATTATTGCTATTATTTCTAATATGGTTAAAAGCATTTTGTATCCTATTGCATAGATCTTCCCTAGAAGTAATAACTGAACCTATAAACTATACTTTTTAAATAGCCCAATAGAAAGAAATCAAGAGGAGTAAGATCAGGTGATCGAGCAGGTCAATGAATTGGTCCTCCACGTTCTATCCATCGCGCAGTATATTGCTCGTTAAGGTAACTTCTAACCTGAGCAGAGTAATGCAGCGGAGCGCCATCGTGCATAATGTACATCTCGCTCCTAAGGGAAAGCGGAATATATTCATCCAACATGTCTTCTAAATCATGATTTAAAAAGCTTGGCTTTTTATTTTTTCTGGTAATAAATATTCTTATTTTTCAAAATCTTGATGCTGACTGATAAAATAAGTAATTACGAAACTGCTAAGATGCTACTGAAATACTAAATAAGAGTACCACTACCTTCAGAAAATTATAACCAAAGCAATTGTGGGTCCAGTCATAAAAGACCCTACGTACCTACTTGTGATTGTTGGTTTAATGCAATTTTATGATCTGGCTTGAATCTGCAAATAACCTCCAGTACTAAAACTGATTGAGGTATTGGCATGCGGTTTTTTCCAGTGATAGAGGCTAGTAGGTGCATTAATAAGAAGCAATAAATTTGGGTGACATGGAAGAAAGTTTTTGAAATAAATAACGGTATTTATGAAATTTGTGTGTAAAAAAAATCAAAATTTTGGAAATATTTGAAAATAATTTAAAGATGCTTAATTAACAAATACAGAGGAATACACTTTTCGACATCTACTATTCTTGGCTATTTAATAAGCCAACAACCACCAAAATCTATAGGGTGGTTCCAAAGTTATACTCATTTATTCCCATCAGGGTTCACGAATATTGGCGAAATCTTCAACTGGCCACAACTCCTAAAGGAAGGTTTTTTTGGGGGGGGGGGGGGTATGTGGAACAATTTTTTGATCAGCTTACCTCAAGGAATCGCATGGTATACCGGAAAGTATCTTGATCTGAATCACCCTGTATGTATATACATTCGACAATAACATCCTAAACGGATAACGTGTTGTACAAGTGCGCGGAATAAATATCGAACAATCCTTCCTTATAATCCTCAAACTTTACTGAGAACATAGAGTCCAACACACCTCCCCAGATTGTCACACCAGGACAAAGTGTAGTTCTCGCATTTTTTCGGGAGCTACCATTTAGTACCTCAGACAAAATGCCAAATAACGACGGTACTCCAGAGAACCAAGTGCTCCTGCACCTCAACGAGCAGAAATCAGTATCGCTGACGTGTATAGCTTAGTGCCGGAGTTCGGCGGGGCTCCTCACGAATTAGACAAATTTCTAGCCTGCGGCAACCTCTTGTTCTTTTCCACGGAGGTTACGCCGCAGCAAAAAATCTTCTTAGACATAATAAAAACAAAACTTCGAGGACCTGCATTTGAAGTTATACAATACAAGTCGCTCACTACTTGGAATAGTTTGGCACAGGAGTTCAAATATAATTTGAAGGAAAAGACATCCCGAGCTAACGCTCAAAATGAGTTCGTCTCAATCAAGCAAAAATTGGGAGAAAGTGTTAAAGAGTATGGAGACAGGTTAACACAGGCTCTATCTTTACTAAACTCCGCTGCTTATAGCAATGTGACAGACTCAGCCGTACGAGAATTCGTCATACGGGAAAACTCAAAGCTAGCTGTACAAACATTTGAAGATGGACTGAGAAACCATAGTTTGAAGATATTGTCTAAAGGAAATGGAGAGAGTAATTTACGGAAGGCAATCAACTATGCGTCAAACCATGCAAATCGTTTAGAACGAAGTCTTCCTACGCCTGCTTATCCCTCTAAACCTCCCCAAAAGAGAAACATATTCTGCAGCAATTGCAACCGAGAGGGACACACGAACTACAACTGTTTTAGAAGCCCGAATGGGCGCACGCGCGATAATCGTTTTAACAACCCGAATATTCCGAATTTTCCGCCTCGACCGATTAAGCGAGAGGTAAGTCACTTGTTTTGCGCATACTGCAAGAAACCGAACCATCACATAAATGATTGTAGGTTGAGACAATACAACAACGAAAGACCCTTTCAAAGTAATTCAGGTGTACGCTCGCATCGGGAAGAACGCACGTATGTATCTAGATCGAATACTAGTGGAGGTACTCCTCACAATCTGCACTACGTACTTACTAAAAGCTCGCATACGAGGCGAACCACTAAAATTAATCAAAGTTTCAGAAATGATGATTCATATTCGGGAAACGAGAGCCTTCGGGAAGAGCAAATCGGCGCTCCGTCCCGAATTGTGCATGCAGCCGAAATTCACACTCCCCCAAAGAACTAAATAATAAAACTTCGGGTCAGACTATGATACCACTTACTAAAACCGACAGAAATGCTTGTATTTGCATCCTATTTAAACCTGCTCTAAAAAAATATTCCACCTTTCTCGTGGATACAGGAGCAGACATCAGCCTTCTAAAATCAGATAGTTTTCACAAGGGTGTATAGTTTTCAGATGTAAACTTTGTCTCCACAATCTCCGGAGAACCCATTAAAACGTTAGGAACTACGGTCGGAACCCTTGATCTTTCTAGTGACGAAATATCCCTTAAACTGAAACAAACCTTCCAACTTCTTAGTCCAAAAATAAACTTTGATTACGATGGCATTATCGGCAACGACTTCTTAAGGAAGTATAAAGCTGTAATTGATTACAGTAAGGGTCGTCTTGTAATCAACACCCACATTAACAACAAAGTTTGTAAAGAGCCAGACGACTTGAAGACCTTTGATAATTTAAAGCCTAAAGTCGAAAACATAGACCTGCTTACGGACAAAAGTGACAAATACCCTGGAAATAGAAAATCAAATCCTACGCTTTTGCCTCCGCGTAGCAAAAAAATCGTTACGGTACCATTTGACTGGACAAAACAAGCGGTCATACGTAAGAAAGAAATTTCGGCAGGAGTATATTTAGCCGAAACTATAGTCGAGATGGACAATCAGAAGACTATAAACTTAATGTTCTTAAATTCAAACGAAACAGATGTTTACATAGAACCTGAAACTCTAGATTTAGAGTGGGACGATTTAGATAATTTCAATGTTATAGATTGTCTTTCTTTAGCTCGTGTGAATAGGATTCGGCGTAGCGAAATGGACCTCTGGTTAGGCTCAAGAGCTGTAATTAAACGTTAATATTCACTCAAGCTTACCACTGGTGGGGGCTTAAGTAGTACAGCAAAAGGCAGGCTTCTTTACTTTGGAAGTTCTTTACTAAAACTTAAAAATTCTTACATTACTACTGCTTTTATAATGCTTAAAAATTACTAACTAAGCAACTTAGTGTAATGAACTTAAGGTGCTATGTAGTAAGCAATATTTGTCTTGAATTCAATAATTATTGGGGGCAATTGCTTACTTTGCGCAATTTGCCTAGTAAGCAAGAGTTCAATAATTATTGCAAACAATTATTGCTTATTTGTTTTTATGCTATGCGGTTTTTGACCTTTTGTATATCTACAGTCAGATTTATTGTCTCATACTATATACCTACAAATCTGAACAATTTTGCTATTATGTAGATCTACAGTTATTTATGTTCAAGTTTGAACAGATTGGGATACGGACAAAGATCCGATAGAAAAAAGATTAAAAAATTTGGAAAAGCTTATAAACTTAGAACACTGCAACAAAGAAGAAAGAGAAACCATTATGAAGATATGTAGGGATTATAATAATTTGTTCTACTTGTAAGGAGATTACTTGACAAGTACGGATGCTATTGAGCACTCCATCATAACTGAGGCTAATCGACCTCCCATATTCGTGAGACCGTACAGGTTGCCAGAGGCGCAAAGGGATGAAATTCATAGGCAGGTAAATGAGATGCTGAATGATCAGATCATTAGGCCCAGTGCTAGTCCATGGAATTCACCGCTTCTCCTCGTGCCGAAAAAAGCTGACAGCAACGGCAATAAGCGATGGAGGATGGTGGTGGACTTCCGCAAAGTCAATGAGATCACAATTGGAGATGCATATCCGCTACCTAATATTTCCGATATATTAGATCAGTTGGGCAGATCCAAATATTTCAGTACGCTTGACCTTGATAGCGCATTCTATCAAATCCTCGTTAACGAAGATGACAAAAAGAAAACAGCCTTTAGCACACCATTTTGGGCATTACGAATATAACAGAATGCCATTTGGACTAAGGAACGCACCTGCAACTTTCCAGCGTTTAATGAACAGCGTATTAATGGGGTTGCAAGGAGCTGAATGTTTTGTATACGTTGACGATATAGTTGTTTATGGTTACGATTTGTCAGATCATAATTCCAAATTAATAAAAATTTTCAATCGTCTGCGAGAGCACAATTTAAAACTCCAGCCCGAGAAGTGCAAATTCATAAAGAAGGAGTTAATTTACCTAGGACACATAATTTCTGAAGAAGGTTTGAGACCAGATCCTGGTAAAATAAGTGCAGTTAAAACCTTTCCAACCCCAAAGAAGCCGAAAGACGTCAAATCATTTCTGGATTTTGCTGGATATTATCGGTGTTTTATTGAAAATTTCGCCGACATAGCGAAACCACTTACAAAACTCTTGAAGAAAAACACAAAATTTAAATGAGATGAATTTTGTGATGAATCTTTTAAAACCCTCAAGAGCAAATTAATCAAATCTCCTATGCTAGCATATCCAAATTTTAAAGAAGAATTTCTGGTCACGACATACGCGAGTAACGTAGCAATAGGAGCTGTCTTATCACAAGGAGCGATCGGTGAGGACAGACCAATATGTTACGCAAGTCGCACTTTAAATGCAGCTGAAACCAAATACAGCATCACTGAGAAGGAATTACTCGCTATTGTGTTTACCGTAAAAAAGTTTAGGCCATATTTATTCGGAAGACAATTCACTATAGTAACAGACCATAAGCCACTTAGATGGTTAATGGCTCTTAAAGAACCCTCATCTCGGTTGATGAGATGGAAAATACTTTTGGAAGAATACGAATATAACATAATCTACAAGCCGGGAAAGTATAATGTTAACGTGGATGCACTAATTCGGATCGGTGGTCCAGAACAACTGACAACTAATGAATCCGTCACGGTTGGAATAATAACAAGAAGTAAAATAAGGAAGCAATCGGAGGAAACACTTCAGTTGCAGAAACCTGCAACAGATCCTAAAATAATACCGATATCTAAAATCATCGAAACCAATCAGTCCATATTTAATGACTATTCATTGAAAAACAAGATTTTTATACTTCCACTAGTGGATTCTCATGTAGAGAATAAACTGAAAAAACTCTTCGAAAACTATACTATACCTAATATCGGTGAACAAAAACTTCTATTTCATAAGCCTACAAGAACAAATTTCACTGTTATAAAAGCTATGCTTTCATTAAGATCCGAAACGGACAAATCTAAGCTTCACGATGCTGTTAGAGGTATCTTCCAGTACTGTACGGAAAATAACGTAATCACCTTCGGCTTGTCAGTACCAGTCTTTGACAAAATTTTCGCTTAACGAATTAAAATCCAGCCTCAATGAGATTTTCAAGTATAGCAATGTATCTATACGGTTGTTTAATGACCCGAGGGTATACTTAGAGAACCCTAAAGACATAGACAAAATCATCGATGAATACCACACGTCTTCGCACCGTGAAAAGACTAAAGATGAAATATTTTTGGCCCTCCATTATGAAAGATGTTAAGAATTTCATTCAGAAGTGTGAGTCTTGTCAGAAAAATAAACTCCGAAGGAATCCACCAACACCTATGAAAATCACAACAACTAGTGCGGCGCCTTTCGAAAGAATTGCCCTAGACATCGTAGGACCACTACCAGTAAGCTACGAAGGGAACAAGTACCTGTTGACATATCAGGACGACCTTACGAGGTTCTCAGAACCACTACCTACACCCAACGCGGAAGGTACTACAATCGCAAAATCCTTTGTCGAAAGCATTGTCTGCCGTCACGGAATTCCTGAATCGATACTCACGGATCAAGGCGCTAACTTTCTAAACAATCTCTTCAAGGAGACTTGCAAGTTATTGAAGGCAAAAAAGATAAACACTACACCCTATCACCCGCAAACAAATGGCGCTCTAGAGAGAAGTCATCGAACACTTGCGGAGTATTTACGGCACTACGTAAACAAAGACCCTCTTTCTTGGGATAGCTGGACACCCTATGCCATCTTTGTGTTTAATACAGCACCACACACTAGTACAGGCTATACGCCCTACGAACTTCTATATGGATATCCGCCTAATATACCGAGTTCTTTCCAGCAAAAACCACAAGTGTCATACAATTACGACAACTATGCCAAAGAACTCAAATCACGTTTGCAACATGGTTACTTAATAGCACGAGAGACCATACACCAAAATAAAAATTGCTCTAAACTTTATTATGATAAAAATAGTTCCTCGAAATGCTTTAACGTAGGAGATAAAGTTCTCGTAAAAGTTCCTTTTCGGAAGAACAAATTTACCCCACTTTGGGAAGGACCATACGAAATTGTTAAAATTGTTTCTGCCGAGAATTCTGTGATTAATATAAAATCAAAACATAAGACCGTTTATAATAATCAACTGAAACTCTTCATCAATTAACATTTCAAAAAATTTCTCTTTTGAGGATAGAGTTACTTTCCAACATTGTCAGGATGAGATTTGTATATTCACTAGGAATTTAGCGAGCTTTAGGTGATCTTGTTCTAAAGCGTCTACCAAATTCCAAGTCCGCCTATTATAATATCGTGATCCCATATTTACACTATACTTCTTTGCCTTCACATAAAACAACTATATCGAAATGTTTTTTTTCCTGTGATATTCAGATATTCTCGTAAAAGTTTAAAGAATTCATTTTTATATCCGGATTAACCGGACCTTCTCGTAAAAGTTTAAGCAATTCATTTTTTATATCCAGATTAGCTGGACTACCGGGATTTTCTTTCCATGATCTGGAAATATTAAATGACACTCAGGTTATATTGACGTTACGCAATGTATGAAACTACATCTTCGCCTCCAAAACTTCATCCATCGTCCCTTCCATTAATGTCTTTAAAGCAACTAACTAGGCACAACTTCGACCGTTTTGCATAACTATACTGCCTTAACAAGAATAATTACTGACCGCATCAATACTAACAGCATGCCTTTTCAGGAAATGATGCGAATAGTGCTGATCATGTTCATGGTCTCATGCACCAGCGGGAGTAATATTAACATCTCCATAATCGACCATCGCCCAGGTATGTACTGCGAAGAGCTAGGAAAGGTAGAACTATTTTCTAATGAGTGTAAGGTAATCGCTTTTTATGATTTGAAAAACATCGAAAAGGAAGCGGTAAAAATTAACGCATACGTAAAAGCCGAAAGCAATTCGTGCGAACTTTTGACTGAAAATTTCCATATATGTAATAGTATAATAGTAGAGATCAACCACATAATGCATGATATACAGCAAAAATTAAAATTACTAACACACAGATCTCGTAGTAAACTCGCTCTGTTCAATGTTGTAGAAGTAATTAGTAAAAATCTGTTCGGAACATTAAACGAGGACGACGCTAAGCACTATGATAAGCAGATCGACAAATTACGTTACAACCAAAACCATCTCCTAGACCTGATTAAAAATCAAACAGTCGTTGTAGAAACCACCGCGAATATATTTAACAAATCGCGAATAACTTTCGAAAATCAAGTTAAATCCCTTGATTCTAAACTATCACAAGTTAAGAGTATAGTCGATAATCTCACAAATGGAAGTTATAACCAGAGACTTATCGCCGAGGTCGAATCCCTCGCTTCACTCGTGACACTTGTCTTAATGCGCTATCAGAATGCTGTTAATACGATCGTCGATCTAGTAACGGATGTTCGACATGGGAAATTTCACCCAACGATTATTACCCCAGAACAACTAGAGGATATTCTAACAATCATACGGAAAGGAATTTTAAGCGATACTAAGCTATCCTCAATGGTTAAAGATGACAATTTATTATCATTATACCGAACAAGCTACATCAGCGGATCAGTCTTGAACTCCAAAGTTATATACGAACTTAGAATCCCTTTGCCCACTAAAGAAAATTATCAACTATTCAAAGTTATTCCTTTACCAGCTCCAGGCAACCACCGATTGGTCTTTATACAGCCAAAAATGGAGTATATAGTTATCGACTACAATAAAGAACATTTCTACGAAATGTCACATCAGGAATTTGTTAGTTGTTTAACGGAAGATCACACTCAGTTTCTTTGTCACATATTGCATCCAATATTTAACATAGACAAAAATACAGAAGTATGTGAGTAAGTTTGCTTCGAAGGGAGAATAAGCTACTACCTTCACGTATTTTGAAACAGTCTGAGTATAAAACAGTATGGATACAATTATCCCAAGTAAATAAGTGGCTTTAATCAACACTTCAAGCTTTTACCGCTGATTATATTTGTGATGATAAGATATCTCCACAGTCCATGACATCGACTGGTATTGTTGAAATTTCTGGGAATTGTTACTTGCGGACTCCCGATCTAGTAATACAGCGATATAATATTAAAACAACCCATTTAAAGAATTCCGACATACCCTCGCTTAATCTGACAAAGGCTATAATTAGAGGAATAATACCACCCAAACCTTATATAAATAATAGCGAGGTAGGTTTAATAAAGTACTCCTCACACCATGAGCTTACTAGACTCTTTGAAAATATAAAAACACTTAAGGAGCACGAAAACGAACAGCTACTTCCAGTAGATAGTCATGACATACCATTACTCAATTGCATACATCTTAGTATTTATTGTTATATTATACGCTCTCTTCAAAATTTACAAAAAATATATAGAAACATGCAGGAACAAGCTCCTAAAACCCTGCACATAGAGAGACAAAGCGAGAATGTTGATAAAACTGAAAATAAAGAAAAACACGATGGAATTCAACCGATAGTGCTCACTCTGCGTTAGGCAAGAAAGAAAAAAAAACACAAATTTATAAATAAAATAATTTTTTTTTATCTTCATAAAAGGACTTAGTAGTAGAATTTTTCCTCCCTTTCCTTTTATTAAAACACAGAATATTTCCATGAATCTATATGTGCACGTCACTAGCGTAAAAAAAACCCCCACAATTCATGTAACGAAAACTCTCTGATAATAGAGAAAATTATGTAAGTCTTCACGTTACTTTACTTACCAAGATTAACTTGTATTCTTTTTAGTATTTTCGATTATATCTTAGTTGATTACATTATACTTAGAGAATATGATTGGTAATAAATAATATAAAAAAAATATATATATATGTATAAAAATATAAAATAATAATGATAAATCGATTTAATACCATAGTTACTATTTGTATTTTAATCTTCTATCTATTTTAATCATGGATAAATATGAATAATTTTAGCTTTGTATTTTTTATTTTTCAATCTAAATCTTTTATAAAAATATACATGTTTTATTGACTATATTATATATAAAAAAAAATAATAATAATAAAAAAAACATAGGATAGAAACATTATGTATGTACGTATAGAATAGAGTTTATATACACATGTAAATTTTTTTTAGAATAACACAAATACATAGTTATAATTACATAATTTTGTAGTTTTGACAAAACTAGAAAACCAAGACCAAACCGTGCAGCCAATAATCTTACCATAGCCAGGCTCGTAATACTCAAGAAAATTCTCTAGCGACCCTAGATTTTTTTTTAGGGGGATGGAATGTAATGACCACACATACTATGGTCATACATAATATGATCATGCGCAATAATCATACATAATATGATTGTGCGTAATAGTCACACATAGCATGATCATACATAATATGATCATGCGCAATAATCATACATTACATGATCATACATAGTCACGTATAATATGATCGTACATAGTCACGTATAATATGAGCATACATTTCCGTTGTGACCATTCTACCCATATCAAATCACACCTAATTGTGATGACCATTTCATTTCAAATTCTTAAAATCTTCAATTTTCAATTTCAAGTGCCCTCATTTCATTGCATAAACATTTTCTAAAAAAATTTCTTAAGAACCTTTCTCGAATATTTGAAATCCATATATTTTTCATCAACTTGACTACGTTAACAGAAAATCGTTTAAGAATAAACAATTTCACTAATTTCACTCGTGTCTCCTTATCAACGTGTCAAGTTACATCCATTGCGTCGTGTTGACGACCCAAAATTGTGCTGAGTCGCAAGTAAAAGAGTGGAGCCCGGCAATGTGTGAGATTAAAAAGAAAGTCAAGTTGGATATCGGCCTTTGCTTTGTACAGACAGTGAACAAATTAGCACCTATCATTTTTCTAAATAATTAAATAAATAAAGTACCAAATCTCGTTTTTTATTGTTCAAACAAAATAATTAAATAAATAAAGTACTAAGTCTCGTTTGTTTGTACAAACAAAATAATTAAATAAATAAAGTACTAAGTGTAAATAATTAAATAAATAAAGTTAAAACTAAGTGATGTGAGTTTTAAATTTTCTAAAAGATACAACCCCAACTCCCCCTGACTGGCTCTTCTCTGACGGAAAGCACGGTCAGCAGGGTTACAACAATAGGTATAAGAGGTATATTTTGTAATTTATTTCGTTGGCACGAGTCGCATTTTCGAATATATTCTCTTACGTCTTTTGCCATAGATGGCCAGAAGTATTTTGCTTTAATACGCTTAGGGGTGGACAAAATTTTCATCAGAAATCCTGCACAGGCTATGGATATCGAGATATTAGCGATCTTGCCTTTTCGGTATAATTAATATTAGTAGCTGAAAAACATAAAAACAACAACAACTATAACCTAATTTGTGGATTAAGGATTTGATGATATTAATCTGTAGGTGTCTTTTATAAACAAGATTACACCAGGTGATCATTTATCTAAAAATAGATCGTTCGCAGCTGGTTGGGGTGAATGTAGGTAGATATGTTGACTTAGATAAGTAATGGAAATTAGTAAATGCCTAATTTTACTCTTCAGGTGTAATGCTTCTAATTTGATTCCTTGCATAAACAAATTCGCACAGTCCAGTAAAGTAAACAAATTCGAATAATGTAAACAAATTCGCACAGCAGCCGAGTAAAGTAAACACATTGAGGGATATATATTTTTTTCAATGTAAGATTCCCAATTTCTTTAGCTGAAAACAACAACAATTGATGTTAATCTGTAGGATATGGTGTCTTAGATGAGTAGTGGAAGTTATAATTGAAAATTTGTTTTGTTGAAAAAAAAAACAACAACAGCAACTATAACGTAAGTTGTGGATTAAAAGTCTTTTATAAACAAGTGATCATGCTATGATATTCGATATCCAAAAATAGATCACGGTTGCTTGGGATGTTAAGAAATATGAAGTAATGGAAATTAAAGCCTTATCAGAAAATTTTCAATGTAGATGTGTGTGTATTGAAAAGTCTTAGGTTTTATGAAAAATTGTTTTTTATATTGTCAATAAAATTTCTTTTTGGGTGGGTTAAATGTAAAGCTTTGATGAGCTATGATATCAATGTGGGATAATACTTATATAGTATGATATGTTGACTTAGATGAGTAGTGAAAGTTGTATGGGTACAGTAAGAGAGTTTTCATCAAATTTTTGGTGATAAGGTGTAATGGCATGACCTTGTTAGCCTAGCCTGAAAGTGGTTTGAGCAGCCACATCTGAAAAAATCACATATTATGATTAAGAAAGCTTCAAGATACATATCAAAAGTGATACCAATGGATTACATAAGGAAAGTAGCTTCACTTAATCCGCAAATAACAAATTTGATTGAAAGCGACACCCGATGTGAGCAATAATCATTCTTGCTTCAATTATCACTCTTACTCGACGTGTGCCGGAGAAAATATATTAAGTATAGTCTAAAATATGCACTGTAAATAAAAATTGTATTATGTTTATAATGCCATTTTTTGAAATAATTTGTTTTAATTGTATTATAGCTTAAGTCGAAAGTCTTTTTTCTTTAGTTCAGGAAAGCCAAGATTTCAAAGATATAGACTGATGCTTATAATGAATATTCCTTATGCCTTTAGACTAACATGGGTTTAGAAGGTTCCTTGTGCACCATTTTCACAAATAACATCTCTCCGTCTTTAATTTTTGTAATCTTTGTTGGAATATCGTGATTTTTCGAGCTGTTGGTAGGGGACAGTCGACTCGTTTTTGGATGAAAAACTTTCTTCTTTATTTCTAGAAAGCATCGATTTCATAGATGTAGACTGAGCCCTTTATGAATATTCTTTACGACTTTCGTCCGTAGGCTTTAGAAGGTTTGTAGTATCCTTAAAGCTCACGTTGAAACTATTACGTAATTAGCTTGCCAACAGCGGGCTGTTTGGGTAAAGAGCAAAAGATCAACTGAAAAATAAGTTATGAAACTATTATTTATATGTATTTGACACGTGGTCTTGGAGGCAGCAATTTGTCCTTGACCTCTGACGTCACCTTAACCTTTGAAACCGAAAATGTCTGCTCTTGGGTAACCTTCAGCAGTATCGGGTCTTAGAGGCTACAATTTGACCTTGATTCAGCTTCGATATCTAAAAAATTATTCACACGAAGCTGACAAGAATATGGTAATTTTATCTAATTCGTGTGGTGGGCATAATTTTCATAAGAATCTGGTATGTTCTATACAAAATCTAAAAAGGGAAAAGAAAATTGCATGAGAATTTGGTTAGTGGTTAGTGTCTTCCCGAGTGTTGGACTTGTTAAGATGGATATTGAGGAGTTTTTAAGAGAATATAATAACATCTTACTCGATGAGCATAAGAAACAAATCCAAGAATGCTATAACTTTTTAAAATTATATGAAAATATTGAAAAAGTTGACTCAAAATTTGGTGAGCACTATATAAGCTGCCCTTGGTCAAGTTATGATTCAACGGATGGACAAGATACATGTGAATCTTGTGGTGTTGCTAGATGCCTAAAAGAAGTTGTGAAGCTATATAAATTCTACCAAACATTAACACAAAGTAATTGCGAGGCATGCCTTAAGAAGTGCGAGTTAACTTAGCACTAGAAATTCTCATTTTGTATACTTGGAGAGCTCATAAAGGATCATGGAAACTTACGCTGTAGGCAGATGTTGATTTCAACGACAGATTCACCAAACAGCACCACATATCTATCCAAGAAAACAGTAGTACCGGAGCATGCTGGTAGTACCGGCTAATGCCGTTAGGGTGCAGTCAAGACCAAATGACACATCCAAGACATAAGCCAGTCAAGACTCAATGGTGTAGCCAAGACATAAGCCAGTCAAGACTCAATGGTGTATCCAAGACATAAGCCAGTCAAAACGCAATGGTGCGTCCAAGACATAAACCAGTACAGTCAAGACCCAGTGATCATAAACCAGTATAGTCAAGACACAACCCCACATTTAGCATGTACTCAAACCAGCTAGCGACGGTGGCGCCATCTGTGGCGAAATCCTGGAAGCTAAACTGCCAGAACTGTCATAGAACAACTACTTGACTATTTTCCCTTTGAAGTGTGGGCATGTTCCTCATTGCCTCATTTCTATTGTTCTGATCTCTTTTCAAGGAAATTTGCGTGTAGCGGTTATTAGCGTAGCTCGCTTGGTTTGCGTAGCCTTGTTGCCGATGAGTTTCTAGGGCCAATATTTTCCGACATTCTCGCCACGAATGATTTGGTCTGCTACAATATGTGCATACTAAATATCTGACATCGTTTTTTATTGGTATTGGGTTGCAGCGCGGAAGATTTCGGTAACAATTTTCAGTAGTATGTCCTTCCTTCCGGCAATTTTGACAAAACGGGGGTTTTCGAAACCTGGGCAACTGACTGCGCGGGATTGTTGTGCTCCAGCCTTGAAGATTGCTCTATAACATAGCTCATGACCTTTGTCAGTTCGGACTCACCCTTAGCTTTAACTAGCAATTTTAAGTTTGGATTTTTTAATCCGTCTTCAAATGCCTGCTCAGCAATTTTATAGTGTTCTTTCACAGTTAGCAGTTCATGCTGACTGGTCGTCCTCGATTTTTCTTCCATAAAATGCTCCTCAAGCTGTTTCGTGAGATCAGCCCAAGAGCTTACAGATTTATATTGAATTATTTCGAAAACGAAGCCCTGAAGCCTAGTTTTGACTATGTCAACAAAGAGGTTTGTTTCAGTATCAGTGTTTGTAGATGAAAATAATATATTTCCACGCGCAATGAAATTATTCAGATTTTTCGGGGTACCGTCAAACTCAACTATCATAATGTAAGCATCGGTAAGGCTTATTTTGAGTTCAGTAGCCATTTCTGTGTGAAAAGGTAAATTTTCGAACAGGTTAACAATTTCTTTCCTTTTTCTGGTAAGAATTTTGAACAAATGATTAGAATTCTTTAACGAGAAGAATACAAAAATAAAAGAACAGGTTAAGAATGTAGTCGTATATATATACGATATAAGAAAGGAAAGACATTCTTTTTTATAAGAACAGCAAAATCTTGTTACTAGCGTTTGGGGTTTAATTTTGAAGTTTGGAGTAGGGTAACTAGTTCACTTTGTTTTCAAATTTTCAAACTCTAACACTAATCCATACACATTATTAAATCCCTTTAAGTACGAGTATAGTATGTGTCACAGTGCGACTAATATATAAAAATGTGTTTTAAATAAGTTCGGGTTTAGTTATATATTTCTATAGCAGATCATGATGAGCACCATTATGTACAAGCACACACAAAAAAATCAAGCAGCGGGTTTGCAATCAAGTGTAGAAAACTTGTTCTTTCACTTGAATCTGTCGATAGAAAAAGAACATTATAAGTTTTCTGTCGTATTGTCTGAGTACTTCCCAAAGCGCTGTAAGACAATATGCTTGACTGTTAGGAGCTGGAGAGCTCGCTATTAGCCAAGCGGCTTATCCAGGTAAGAGCTATAGAGCTCGCTATTTGAATAGCCAGAAAAATTACCAGTGCTAAAGGGCGCTATTGGTAATGCAAAGGCAAGATTTAATTTAAATTGAATATAAGTGTTTATTCTATTCTCTTTAGCCAATTTTTATGTACTTTCTTAATTTTTTTATTTATCTGTATGTCTACATTAACATCTTTTATATTTTTTATTAAGTATGGTCCTTTATACAGACTTTCATATTTTCTTTTATCTTCCTTTTTTAATAATGCATAATCGTCTATTTTTAAATTTATTGTATTTAAATTACTATCATATTTTTCTTTTCGGTTTCTTTTAGCTATATTTAGCAGATTTTTGGCTTTTTCGTGCGCTTGTTTTAAACGAAATTTTAATTCTTCACAGTAATTGGCGTAATTGTATATGGGACTTTTGTCAGTAAGATCTACATCATTGGATAAACTGGGAAGTTTTCCGAAAACCAGCTGTATTGTATTATAACAGAATGTGTAATACGGGATCCATTCATCCCAATTATAGTCTTGCGTGAATGATAAACATTCTGTGGTTTCTCTCTATTGAACCTAAAGTTTGGTGATGGTATGGTGTAGATGTCGTGTGATTTATTTTCAAACACTTGCATATGTTTGAAAAAATTTCATTAACGAATTCCGTTCCCATATTGGTTTTTATTGTCTTGAAGTTACCGTGTCTTAATATGCATTCCTTAACTAGAGCTTTTGCTACCCTTATCACTTCTTTAGTTTCCATTGGAATAGCTTCGATGTATTTCGTTAAGTCGCACTGGTCCAACTATATTTAAGGATATCACCTCAAGACTTGTTGATGGCGTATCTGTTATTAACATTTTTTCTTTAGTGTGACTCAATACTTTATTCTTTGCGCATTTTTCGCATTTATTTATATATTGTTTTTTTCTTAGCGCTTTATTATTATTCTTTATCTTGAGCTCGAATTTGAGTTTTTTAACCCTTCTTATTTCCTTTATGGATATACATTCCCATGCATAAAGGTAATCAGTCTTTACGCTATCAGGGGTTTTATTCTGGGGTTTTATTTTTATTGTCATTTGTTTTAAGGGTCATTGCCCTTGTAGCTACTTTTATACTTGAAGTCGGTATCATTGCTTTCAGGATATCAGAATCTATTTTTATTCGTGATAGAGCGTCGGCATTGGTATTTATTTTGCCTTGCTTATAAACGATTTCAAAATTGTAATCGGTTAAATCTAGCCTAATTCTTGTCAATTTAGAAGATGGATTTTTATGTGTGAAGAAACTCACTAAAGGTCTGTGGTCTGTAACAATAGTTATACTATGGGGGCTCTGGCCCACTTTTTCCATACAAAAAGTGTCCGGTATTCTCCAACTCATTTTACATCTTCATCTTCCTCTGGAGGTACGGTGAACAATTTTGAGGAGGATCGGGACCACTTTTTGTATTGAAAATTGCTATCTAGCTCTAACGCATCATCTGCCTCGCTCTAACACAAGTGTATGTGTGTGTCTTGGATGACCTTTTAGACGAAATCATCAGAGACTTACCACATCAACCGATTTTCATTAAAAAGTATGTAGATGACATTATTACAGTGTTGCCAGCACACACCATAGACGAAACTTTAACAATTTTTAACAATAAACACCCACGTATCAAATTCACTATGGAAAAATAGCATCACATATCTAAAAGTATTCCTTTTCTCGATTTAAGATTCTGCAGGAACGGTAATAAGATTATAACTGACTGGTACATGAAAGTAATAGCATCAGGGCGACTGCTGAACTATTTGTCAACCGAACCCCACAAAATGAAATTCAACGTTGCTCTTTCTTTTGCAAAGAAGGTGATCACACTTAGTGATCCACAATTTCATAAAGTAAACTATGACAGAATATGCACAATACTAGACTCAAACCATTACCCCACGCACACAATACATAAAATTATCAAAAATATCAAACATTCACTAAGCAGCAACAGAATGGATAATCGAAAATACAATCATGCTACAAAAATTACTTGATATAAAAAGCTAGCATATGTACCACCAATAAGTGACAGAATCATCCCTTTCCTGAAAAGCAACAATATTTCAAAGAATTCCTCTAGGACTACAACCGCAAAATAAACTAAGGCAGACAATATACACAGACACCAAAACCAAAATTGGAAAACTTGCAACAGGTGCAATATACGAGATAAAATGCAAGACTGAAAATTGCAATAAGATCTAGTTCGGGTAAACGGGAAGAGATATTAAAACACGAATGCGGGAACACATAAATGACTTCGACCGAGCAACAAAACTTACTATAAATGACAATGATACACAAAGGCACGAACGCAATTACAATACATCATGCCTGGCACATGCTATCAAAAACAAACACAAATTCAATTATGATAATCCAACTATTCTTCACAAAAAGCAATTCTGGACAAAACGAAAAAACAAAGAAGCTCTATACATACATGCAAATAAGCCCAACACCACGAATTTCAAAGTGGACACACAATATATTAGTTCCCAGTATAAGAGTATAATAGATGTATATAGACATCATAGTAATTGTCGATTCTCATAACCATAAGAAGTAGTGTAGTCCAACTGTTTAATATATTTAATTTATTACTTACATGTTTTACTCGTTTTTTTGTATAATTCATCACAAGTGACTGTCCAGTTTTCTCTTTTTCTTTTAACTTTTTTAATATATTAATTTTTAATTCTTAATTCAAATTAACGACGAAAGGCTAAGGATAGCCTCGACGCAGCTACATCTTAGAATCACTATGATACGATAATCCTAAGGTAAATAGCTTGTATTATAACGAATGTCTGCATAATTATTGTTGCATTATATTTATATATAGCTACTTGAGAATGGTCATAACTGTGGTGTTTATCTTTGTACACCGCGAGAAAAAGGGATGTGGAGGCTTTGATTACGAAAAGGCGAAAATGACACACAGTTTAATCTTTTATTTTCGTAGTTATTAATTTATCTTTACACCTTAATGCTTATGAACTTTTATATCTACACGACTTTAATAAACTTTTTTAAACTTTAATAATTACACCGCTTTTTAAACTTTTAATTATTACACCGCTTTTTTCCTGTTTTTTATTACATCGCTTTTTTACTTAAAATAATTACACCGCTTTTTTCCTTTAATTATTACATCGCTTTTTTTCTTAAATAATTACACCGCTTGTTCTGTCTTGTTTAACTTTTCACACGAGACTCTAAAGTAACTCGACTTATTCTACCGCACTCGATATTAATTAGTTTATTTAAAAAAAAATGCAGAATCGGCTACGCGTAATTTCTGTGCCAGAATTTTTTAATGTTTTTAAACAAGATCATTTTTATTTCCTACTTGGCTTTGTTTACCTGCGAAGTAGGTCATTATTGCGAAGGTAAGTCACAATAAATTCTGATCAATCACTAGGTCATTTTTTATTTATGCTGACCGGGCATTGATCAGTGCACGTAAAATGTTTTTATTTTATTTATTTTTGCAATTGTTACGATTGCAAAGTAACTTACATATTAGTTAATTTGTAACATGGAAACAACTGAGGAAATAATTATACAACATTCCTTCCCCCCATGTAAAAGAAAAATGATACTAAGGATTAGTATCATTTTTCGTCGAGAGAAGGAATTAAACTAGCAGTAATGGAACATAAGAAAAAGTTATGCTGCTGGCACAGAAGTTTACGAGTAGCTTGATCATCTGAGCTATTAACAAATACAGGTATATTGATTAACTTAAGAGAAACTATATAATTTATATTAATTAATGTACCTAAGTAATTATACATTATCAGCGGGATAATAAAAAAAAAAAAAAATAGAAAAATTCCTAATAATAATTAAGACTAATAGAAGGAGTTTGAAATTAATCTAACAATACTAATAGTTACAATATTTTTTTTTTTGTTTTTTTTTTTTTTTTTTTTTTTTTTGCAACAAAATTCATTTATTCATTTTTAACTTGGTTATTCTAGTAAATTAACGTATTCAATTTAATAATTTTTTAAATGCTATTAATCTAGTTCCTATAAAGATTCTTTTTACTTATTTATTTTTTTATGATAATGTGTGCGAGGGAATGCGGAACGATTTCCGATATTTGTTTTTAAGAGTTGGTGGTGCTGGTGCAAGTTCTATAGGCAATTCATAAACTTTTTCCGTTGTTGGATGCGTTCTGGGTGTTTCCATTGAAGAAATAGTGGCAACCTCGTGTGGGATAGCAGTGAGGGTGGATGCTGTTATTATTGGAGAGGATATATTTATCGTAGAACGTGATTTTGATATTTTTGAGGATGCTTTTCCTTTCCAATATAAATAAATTCCTACGACTATTAGAAAGGCAGTTACTAACGAGAGAAGCCCGGTGTTAGTATATGTAAACATTTTATGAGCAGACTGTACCTTTTCGTGTTTTGCATGCCTTATTTCATTGTCTAATTCTTTGAAATTTAGAGCAGCCTTTTTAAGTACTTCTTGAAAGTTGGGGTGTGATGAGGTTATGGTTAGATTTCTTAGTTTGGTTGCGTTAAAGATAGATAGCCTGAGTGAGGAGTCCTCGTAATTTAATTTGGGGAGGGAAAAGTTTGCATACACGTACGTATTTAGTACATTAATTGAGTTACCTCTTGTGGGGAGCTCCCAGTGTCCTAGGGTAAATTTGCAAGATGCATTAAGATGTAAGATGCCAGGCCCGGAGAGAGTCTTTTGGAAAACTCTGTTTGGACATTGAGCTTGTAGAATTTTGTCTTCGTGGAATACAAACAGCCAGTGGTTGGGAGCGGTTAATTCCGTCACAACATTGGGAGGCTGAGGTAATAATTTTACTGGACATGTGAGGACATTTTCATTTTGGCTTTTATAAAGGCTGTTAACACATGATTCCTGTAATTGGTGGTCAATAGAATGGGGCTTACTCTGTCTGCAGAGATAGAGTTCAGTTTCTCGATATGTAGATAGAAGACGACATAACGTATTGAGCTCACTCTGAAACATAACGACGGTCTGCTGAGTAATATTATCTTTGAGAAGATAATCAGCGTCAATATCTAACAAAGCGTAGACTCCATCGGTTTTTTCGAACGGAAGGGGGTGAATTTTGCTGATGTAAAAATCTGGCGAAGTACCTACGGGTATAACAATTTTAATAAGTATATGATCGGGTAGATAGAGGCTTTGCACCGATATTACCTCATTAATAATAGAAGTATCTCGAAGTAAATGGTTAATCGGGGAATACAAGGTTATGTTGTTATATTAATTTTCCAAGTTCTCTGAACGTAAAAGAAGTGGGTGTAATCGGTGTTGTTGCAAGGCATTTATAATTGTGAAAATTTTCGAAAGAGTGTTTTGTATATGCTGTAACTGAGATAACATTGTCAGAATAATCTCGTTTAGTTCAGCTTATATTCTATTTCTATGAATTTCCACGTCAAACTCGCTCATAGTGCCATTAACTTCTAGAAGAAAACTATTGACCACCTGTATTAAATGGTCCTGATTTTTTGTCAAGTCTAGTATTGGCGAGGATAGCGATTCAAAATTTGACTTCATTAAAGTGAGTTGTCTTTCCAGAAGATGGATGGATTGATCTTCTTGGTTTTCTAACGCGGACGACTATAGATATTGTTGGCATCATCATTATCCATTGTACCAAACAAAAATTTGCTCACTTTCCCACCGATATCCAATAACCCTCGTTTTTCGCGATGTCGCGCTAAGAAGGACGTCAATTCAGAAATTTCTTCCTGGACGTCTATTATATTTCTTTTAAATAAACTATCCCAGAAATTGCACCTACCCTATTTATTTTTGCCTTTGAAACTGCACAAGTTTAATAGGTTGTCAGCGCAGTACCTCAGAAAATCGATGGTTGTTGTCCAATTAGGCATTTTCATGCGAGTAACCACCGTCCACGTCGTGTGATAAAATACTGCAGTTCCTATTGGTTCCATCAAGACTTCCCTTTCCGGCTCCAGTAGTTTTATGTCGAAGGGAGTACTGGTGATCCATTGCCACGTAAGTGTGGTCATTAGAAAGCGGAGTATTTTCATACCTAAGAAAATTCAGCGGTTTGGACAGATTCTTTCTTTGTATATTTAAGTAGAGATAAAGAAAACGAAGAGAAAGAAAAAAAAAGAATAAGAGGAAAAAAAAATATTTGTTTGTTTTACTTATTTCCAAAGTTTTAATCTATTATTATGTACACGCCGTTTACCGTTTTTAATTCGTATCACCGTATTTACTTCCGAAGGTACTTCAATTACATTGTACGGTCCTAACCATTCAGGAGAAAACTTTCCTTTTTTAACCGGGTTCTTTAGCAGCACTTGGTCGCCAATATCGAAAATTAAAGGCCGAGCCGTTTTGTCATATTGGGTTTTGGAGTACTCTTTACTTTGTAGTAAATTATTACGCGCAATTGCATATGCTTGTTGTACAATACTTCTTAATTTAAAGTAATAGTCTTCAAAGTTGTATACTGGTTCAGGCTCTCGTTGCAAATTGTTAGGAATTTCCGCAGTGAAACCGAACAAACAGTCCATAGGCGTTAGCTTAGTTCCTCTATGTTTGCTGTTATTTCGTACGAACATTGCTGCCCTAAGATGTTCATCCCATGTACGGGGGTTAGACTCAACGAAGATTTTCAGATACTCGACCAAAGGCCTATGAGACCGCTCCAAAGCTCCATTGCTTTGCAGATGGTACGCGGTAGTCTGTATTTTCTTGACCTTAAGCATTTTACATACTCTTTTGAACAAATCGCTTGTAAAGTTTGTCCCTTGATCTGTAACCAGTACTTTGGGGATTCTGTAGCGCGTTATTATTTCATTAAAAAATGCCTTCGCTACTGTTGCTGCTTCTGCGTCTGGTATAGCGACACAGTCCATGAACCTCGTCAAATCATCTTCGAAAGTTAAGATATACTTATTACCTTCACTCGTTTCTTCTAAAGGGCCTACAAGGTCCAAATAAACTTTCTCGAAAGGTTCGCGAGCGGTGTCTGTTATTACCATAGGCATTTTATTTTTACGGCTAGCTTTATAGCGTTGACATTTAATACAGTTTTTTATGTATTTATTTATATCCGATAACATACCTTTCCATTTAAATTCTCTGCAGATTTTATAAAATGTTTTCCACACGCCTTGGTGACCGCCCAGAGGTGCATCGTGGAAGTTATGTAGGATAGTCTCAATTTCGTTCCTATCTTTCAAGATTCGGATTTTGCCTTTTGTGCTAATTTCTTCCTCATTTGTTATATCATCAGCTTCTTCGTCTGAACTGAGGGGAGTCTTCTGTATGTATACTTCCATAGTAGAAGGCACCGTGGTTGTGTGATTCAATGGTATGTCCTGTATACGTTGAGGCTCCTCTGATATTAAAGGCAAGCTATAGGGGCCCTGTTTGGCTTGAGATCGTGTAAGCACCAAGCAGTTGGTTTTGCTGTTTTCCTGATCTTGAGTCGCGGAACTTGCTAATTCTGCGCTAAGAGGTGAAATTCTGGACAGCGTATCTGCATTTGTATTATATTTTCCGGGCTTATATTCAATGTCGAAATCATAGTCTGACAATTTCACATGAAACCGAGCTAGACGCGAAGTGGTATCTTTTACCTTGAATATTCCTTTTAAAGGCTTATGACCCGTATAAACCGTAAATTTTCTTCCCAACAAGTAGCATCGAAAGTTTTTGACCGCCCACACAATGGCCAGGAGCTCTTTTTCTGTTGTACTATATTTTTTTCTGCCTGGTTCAGGCTTCGGCTTGCGTATGCTATGGGTTGATCTTTGCCTACCTCTCCCTGAGAGAGCACAGCTCCCAAAGCGTCATTACTGGCGTCGGTAGTTAGGATGAACGGCTTAGAGAAATCAGGGTATAACAAAAGCGGAGGTGAAACTAAAGCATTTTTCAGCGCACAAAAAGAATTTTGGCATTCCTCGGACCATTTAAATTTTACATTTTTCCTTAGTAGTTTGTTTATTGGAGTTGCTATTTTGGAAAAATCGCGAATGAACTTCCTGTAATAATTTGCCAATCCCAAGAAAGATTGCACTTGTTTAACTGTTTTGGGAGTTGGAAAATTTTGAACACTTAAAGTTTTCGCAGGATCTGGCAAGGCACCTTCCTTACCACATTTGTGTCCTAAATAGACAACTTCACGACGTAAGAACTGACACTTTTCCGGTTGTAATTTTAGGTTATTTTCCCTTAGCCTCTGGAATACTTCCAGCAGCTTGGCGTTGTGATCATTCAGACTTTTTCCATAGATGACAATGTCATCTAAATAAACGAAACATTTAAATCCCTGCAAACCAGTCAAGATATGGTTCATTATGCGTTGAAACGTTGCTGGTGCTCCGGTGAGTCCAAAAGGCATCCGTTTAAACTCATAATGTCCATAATTAGTGCTGAAGGCAGTTTTTTCTCTGTCTCGTCTATCTACTTGTATTTGATGATAACCACTTGCCAAATCTAAAGTTGTGAAGTATCTTGCGTGACCCAACTGATCTAAGATTTCTTCTATTCTCGGTAACGGGAAAGCGTCCTTGACAGTAACTTCATTTAACTTGCGGAAGTCGACGACAATTCTCCATCGTTTGGTACCATCCGAGCCAGGCTTTTTTGGTACTACCAGTAATGGGGAGTTCCATGGGCTTTTACTAGGAGTTATGATATCATTTTTGAGCATTTCCTGAACTTGTTCATTTATTATCTCTTTTTGACTCTGTGGTAATCTGTAGTTCTTCTGGTTAATTGGTGCCTGGTTTTCTTTTACCTGTATTTTATGTTTTAGTACTGGAGTGTATGTCAAAAGATCATCTTTCAAATGAAATATATCCTTATAATCTTCACAAATTGCCCATATTCTACCCCTTTCCTCCGAGTTTAATTCTTCATCTAGGCTTATTTCTTCATGTAGTTTTTGCAATCGGTTAATGTCGCGATAAATTCTTTGGCAAGTACTATTCTTCTTTACTACAGTTGCTGTCTCCACTGCGTTTATTTCCTTACTTTCATTCACCATTTTCTGCTTTGGTTTCTCAACTTTTCCTTCACTAAGTCTTACTATATCGTAATCTTCCAGTTTCTCAATCTTGGGATTAATATTTTTCAGTGTGACCGCAATTTCGTTGATGTTTACTATACTTATCACAATGTGTTGGTCCTTTGGATGCACTATACAATTTGAAATGAACACTCCAGGGCTTAGCTCTTCGGCTAAATAAATCAAATCTCCTTCATTTGAACAAGTTGTCTTGACCAAAACTTCTGATCGAGCAGGAATATGAACTTCTCTCGAAGTCAATTCATTTTCATTATGGCACTGAACATTAGTAAATTGTTCAGGGCTACTCTCTTGTTGCGAGTCTTTTATTTGATCCGCTAGCATAATGCGGACAGAATTTTGTTCAGCATGCCTAGGCTTGCCGAGATTGCGGGTTGCTCTCTGAGTCTCCTTCCCACAATCCAACTTGGGACTAGCCTTGGCACTTGAACTTTCTTCTGAATGCGTAGCAGTTTCTTCAAATGGCACTTCGAATTCTACTTTATTGATTTCCGTGCGAGGAAAAAGTAGTCGTTTTCTAGGACCTTCAACATTGCAATTTTCTTGGAGAAAGTCATTTCCTAACAATCCATCTTCCGGAATGTTAGTACCCGTACTTACTACGTTTAATTTACAGGGTAACTCCGATTTCAACACAAAAGTTCCTGTACAAGTCCCTAAAGTATTTTCTTTGCCGTGTACTGAATTTATTCGAATTTGTTCATTTTTATTTACTTTTGTTCCCGTCTTCAGTACGTTTTCCTTAATAAGAGTTACCTGGGAGCCAGTATCTATCAAAAATTTTGTTTCACGCTTTTTACTTACATCTAACGGCAACTTAACTACAGAGTCATGAGGAGTTTGCGATTCAAAATTTCTTACTTCGTTAAGGCTCTTGTTTATGTCTAAGAAAGTTACTGCCGATCGGGGTGGGATCCGATCGGCGCCGGCAAGTTTCCCGAATTTTCTTGTTTTTCCTCCCATCGTCTTTTCGTAGCGCAATTAAATACTGTATGGCCATGCCTTTCGCAGAAATCGCAAGTGACGATTACCTGTCTTACTTCCGAGGGTCGATCACTTACTCGCCTACAGCTTCTTACATCGTGACCCGAAGTCTTACACCTTTGACAATAGATCGAATTACCGGAGGCTCTGCAGTCTCTACTCAAATGATTTGGTTGTCCACGCTTAAAGCAGGTAATGGGGGCTGAGTTTCGTGGGGGAGCACCATGTGCGGTACGTCTAGGATACTGGAAGCTTTCATATTGTGTTCGGGGTGGGTGATTTTGTTCTTGATATTGATAATTCTGTGGATATATGGGTACACTTGGACGTTCTGAAAAGTGTGAAAAAGGTCTACGGCTATTTAGCCTATTCCTATTTATTTCACTTTGGCCAGGGAAGTTATTTACACCACCAAAAGGGAAGTTATTGGAGTTTACTCCACCAAAAGAGAAATTGTTGGAGTTTACACCACCGTAAATTTGATTTTCCGTGTCTTCCATAAAGCTAACCTTTTTTATTAAATCTGTGAAGCTTGAACTATCTGACATGCAGGCATATTGCTTGAGTGTCATACTTAAAAGTCCTCTCCTAAAAACTTGTGTGGCCATATTTTGATATTCTTTTATCATTGGTTCTGGATCTGTTTTGCATTTTTGTCTCAAGTTCAGCTCACATTCTTCTAGACGTTGTTTTACTCGTTGACCAAACTGTCTCACAGTTTCTCCATTGAGTTGTCTACAGCTTTGCATGTCATGGGTGAGATCTGCTAAATTTTTACAGGGAAAGTAATAGGCCGTTAAGGTCTCCTGCAATTCCTCCCATGTTTTAAAACTGGTATTCTTGCAAATCTCATAAGGAATTTTACGCAATTTTAGTTTGGGGAGAAAAGATAAGAAAATTGCCTTCTCTTCTTCATTCAAAGAATTGCAATACGCCTGTGAAATATTCAAAAACACATGCAAATCGGATTCTGCTGTTGAAGATGGCTCACCGGAAAATGTTGGCACTATTTTGTTTATGGTATCTATTATGGTGGACGTTGGTTCGCAGTGAAAAGTCTTGCTAAGACTGGTGCTGTTATTGGGGTTAGACATTATTCCAGAAAGAGTTGGAGCTTGCGTTATTTCGGAAGGTGGAGAAGTTACTTGAAAGTGTTCTAAGTCAGTGAAAAGATCTTGATTTTTCTGAACCAACTGCTTAACTAAGGTGGTTCCTTTCGAAATTTTTTCACAGAATGCCCTAATCTGGTTGTCCGTTTCTTCAGCGGTTTTAAAGAGTAGATCAGTAGCCGTAGTTGAATGGACTGAATTTATGAAGGTTTCGGCAGAACTCGTAGTGGGAGTAGGAGGTTTCGCTATTCTATGACCTGATCGCAGTACTGTTTCTTCAAGTGGTTCAATATCACCTAGAACAAAACTTACTTCCCTATTTTTGGGTTTAGGGGCATCTGCACCTCTACCTTCTAATCTGGACATGCGCTATACAGGCACCATGCGTCGGTCGATAAAATTAAAGAAGTTTACAATTTAACTCATGAAATGGCATTCAGAAGCTCAAAATTTAATCAGAGTACCTTCACACATAGTTAACAAGGAAAGTTTAAGAAAATTTGACTTCTAATATATGTCTATATATACATATAAATTGGAGCTTCAAAAAAAAATCACTGATTCCGTAACTCGTAAGCTACTATTATGTATATACACGAAAATAATAATAAATAATCTTACGTTGCTATAAAAACTATATATGTAATATATGATATGGTATAAATAAGAATAAATGCAAGATACGATATACTGCTTACTGAATTTTAATAGGCTGCTGGATGCTCTATTTGTTGACCACTTTGAATTCTTCTTCGGTTTTTGCGTTTCAATTGGCTGCTTGATGCTCTATTCGTGGACAACTTTCACTTCTTCAGTACTTTCTCAATTTCTATCTTTTTATAGGCTACTGGCTGCTCTATTTCTTTTTTACACTGTAACTTTTGCACACTTTTGCCTTCTATTGTCTTTCGTAGATCGTAGTCAGCCTCGTTCTCGCTAATACCAGTATCAGTATTATTAAGTGATACAACGCTATGTAATTTTCCGAATCCTACCGGCTGCGCCAAATGTGGTGTTTATCTTTGAACACCGCGAGAAAAAGGGATGTGGAGGCTTTGATTACGAAAAGGCGAAAATGACACACAGTTTAATCTTTTATTTTCGTAGTTATTAATTTATCTTTACACCTTAATGCTTATGAACTTTTATATCTACACGACTTTAATAAACTTTTCTAAACTTTAATAATTACACCGCTTTTTACACTTTTAATTATTACACCGCTTTTATACTTAAATAATTACACCGCTTTTTTCCTTTTTTTTTATTACATCGCTTTTTCACTTAAAATAATTACACCGCTTTTTTCCTTTTTTTTTATTACATCGCTTTTTTACTTAAAATAATTACACCGCTTTTTCCCTTTAATTATTACATCGCTTTTTTTCTTAAATAATTACACCGCTTGTTCTGTCTTGTTTAACTTTCCACACGAGACTCTGGAGTGACTCGACTTATTCTACCGCACTCGATATTAATTAGTTTATTTAAAAAAAAATGCAGAATCGGCTACGCGTAATTTCTGTGCCAGAATTTTTTAATGTTTTTAAACAAGATCATTTTTATTTCCTACTTGGCTTTGTTTACCTGCGAAGTAGGTCATTATTGCGAAGGTAAGTCACAATAAATTCTGATCAATCACTAGGTCATTTTTTATTTATGCTGACCGGGCATTGATCAGTGTACGTAAAATGTTTTTATTTTATTTATTTTTGCAATTGTTACGATTGCAAAGTAACTTACATATTAGTTAATTTGTAACATGGAAACAACTGAGGAAATAATTATACAACATAACCCATGACCGAAATATTTTAATTTCAATTTTAATTTTTAATAAATGATATTTTATATATGGCCTTCTTTTTATTCAATTTCCCATACTAAGTCCGGAACTCTCGAATAATATTTGACCACTACAACGGGTGGCGGTGGTGGTGGTGGGTGGTGGTGGGGTGGTGGTATTGGCGGTGGTGGTGGGTGTCTGGTCTTGGATGGCGCTATGAAACGGATATTTGGCACGTGGCCTCGGAGATTTCACTTTGACCCTGACCTCTGACGTCACCTTGACCTTTATTTGCTATATATGTTATTTACAGTTGTTGTTGTTGTTTTTTCAGTAAACGAATTGGGAATCTTACATTTTCAATTTCCAATGCTCACCTACAACATATTCCGCACGTATTACTCACAGCTCTCTAGTACTCATCTAAGACAACATATTATACTATATTAATATAATAACACCACCTTCTTTTATACAAAACTTTTAATTTAATCCATTCCTAACCTAATAATTTAATGGTAGATTTAGAATTATATCATTCGAAATACCCACTCTCAACATCATGGCCTTCACTATTGAACTTGAAGAATTATCAATTTTTTTCTTCCTTCCTGATACTCATCCAACACCATTTCGCGGAGATAAATACCAAATACCATCCATTCACCCATCAAAAATGTTAACTTAATACAAAACTTACAGTACCCACTCTCAACCCCACCATGGTCATCACTATGGACTTGGAGAATTCTCAACTATGTTTTCCTTCATACAACACCATTCGGATGATACTTCCGAGGAGATAAATATTAAGCGAGATAGCTGATTAGGTTTTTACTGCTTATTCAATAAATATATACACAACTTACAGTATCCACTCTCAACCTCCACTACGGTCTTCATTATAGGCTTGAAGAATTATCAATTTTTTGTTCCTTCATACAACACCATTCGGATAATGCTTTAGAGAGATAAATATGAAGCGATATTGCTGATAACTTCCACTACTCATCAAAGACAACATATCATACTACATTAATATCATAACACCACCTTCTTTCATCAAAACTTTTAATTAAACCCACGCTCAACGTAATGGTTAGAAAATATGTGCTCAATCTTATAGTATGAAGATAAAATTATCATATTCCGTTCAGCTTCATGTGAACTATGATATAAGGGTAAATAACTGTGCTACCTTCCTATGCTCACCAACCCTAGACACAAAAGAGCATAAATCAATTTGTTTATTTTATTCGAATGTATTTGTTTACACAAGAAGTTATATTATATTTCAAGCTCATTACACCTGGTCACCGAACTTTTTCCTAATTTATATTACTCATCTAAGTCGGCATAACATCCTACATTAATTTGATAGCTCATTAATGCTTTTAATTAACCCACTCTCAAGCTAATGAAAATATGTAATTTTTTCAGATGTGGCTGCTCAAACCACTTTCAGGCTAGGCTAAAGAGTTCCTCTAGAAAGATTTCGTGTTGCAACACTGGTCATGCCATTACACCTTATCACCAACATTTTTAACGAAAAGTCTTTTACTATACCCATATAACTTTCACTACTCACCTAAGTCAATATATCATACTGTATTAGTATCATCCCACATTGATATCGTAGGTGATCAAAGCTTTAAACTTAGCCTGTCCAAAAAGATATTTTATTGAAAATAAAGAACAATTTTTCCTTAAAACCAAAGAATTTATAACACACACACACACACACCACACAGATAGCAGAGTAGCTAACAAGTAGAATACGGACGCAGAGGTTAATCCCTTTAAAAGGTTCTGATTGAACTGAACAGAAATCAGAAGGGACAAATAATGTTCGAACTGACGAAGGGCGAGTGACGCGCTGAAGGCTGCGGTGACTGAAGCACTCGAGCGGACAGCCACAGTTATGGTGCGCACCCAAGAGATAAATGTCGTGTGCAAAAACATAGACGAGGTGACGACCAAAGAAGAGGTGCTCGAGGCACTGAGGAAACAGTTGGACATAAACATCTTACCGGTGTCTTCAATCAGAAGCTTGCGGCGGTAGTAAGCCTGCCATTTCTGCACGCGAAGAGCATCCTGGCAACCGGCAAGGTCAAGATTGGTTGAACCATCTGCAGCATCAGAGAAGCGACGAAACCCATGTCGTGTTTTCGATGTTTCGATTCCGGACACCTGGCAAAGGACTGCAAAGGCGAGGACAAGTCCAAGCGATGCAAAAACTGCGGAGGAGACGGACACATCGCTAAGAACTGCGATAAGACACCGTTCAGCATGATCTGTAGCACTAATAATAAGAAGGCGCCCCACATAGCAGTTCTATTAAGACAGACGTAACATGAAGCTGTTACAATTAAACCTCAATAATTGCGAGGTCACGCAGGACCTGCTACGGCAAACAGTGGTTGAAAAACAAATTGACGTGGCCATCGTTTCGGAACAATACCGAAGAGTCGACGGCTCTACATGGGTGGCCGATGGCACCGAGAAGGCATCAATTTAGCCATGCGGTAGATTACTGATCCAACAAGTAGTGGTCTAAGGACAGGTAGGATCCGGGATGTGCGGGTTAGCGGCATATTCATCATTAGCTGCTACGCGCCACTTAGACTATACCTCCAAGGGTTCAAACAAATGATGGAAACGATCGCGGCAGGAGAGGCACTACTGGAAGCGTTCGCCATTGTTTTGGCAAATTCCGGAGACACGAGCACCTTTAGCGGAAGCAACGGAAGCTCCATAGTGGATCTCACCTTTACCAGCCCGGTACTGGCGAGAGGCATGATTTGAAATGTGAGCGAGGACTACACGCATAGTGATCACCAGGCTATTGTGTTCGAAATCACGAAGCAGAGAGGAACAACAAACCCCGGTAACCATGGCCGCAGTCAAAGAAAAGGATGGGTGGCCAAATCCATGGACGTGGAGGTTATAGTGGAGGCACTACGAGACGCCAGCGCACTAGAAGGTACAGCGCAAGAAAGGGCGAGATTGACCATGAGTACGCTGAAGGCCGCGTGGGACGCATCGATGCCAAAACGCATCGTGATCACCTGTAGAACACCAGTCTACTGGTGGACTGAAGCGATCAGCGAGTTAGGTGCCAAGTGTCACAAGGCACGAAGGAGGAGCCCAAAGATCGATCGGTTCGGAGAGGCAAGAAGAAGAGCGCCGCAAGTACATCGAGGAACGCGGCGAGCTCCGTAACGAGATACATAGAAGCAAAAAACGGTGCTTCAGGGACATGTGTGATGAAGCAGACGCAAACCCCTTCGGCAACGCCTACAAGGCTGTGACGTCGAAGCTGAGAGGCTCCAGATCGCCAGCAGAAAACTGCCCGATTTTACTGGAGTCGATTATCAAGACACTGTTCCCACCACAGAATCCAAGGTGGACCATTGACACAGCCCCGCCTGGAGACACAAACATTCCGGCAGTTATTGTAGAAGAGTTGACGAAAGCAAGCAAAAAGGTGGTGGCGAACAAGGCGCCAGGACCCGACGAAATCCCGAACAGAGCATTGAAGAAAGCTCTCGAGTGTAACCAAACTATGTTCACTGCTGTGATAGAGACGAGCCTGCAGGAAGGAACCTTCCCGAAAGACTACTGGAAGCGCCAGAAGCTTGTACTGCTGCCCAAGGCCGGCAAGTCACCAGGTGACCCATCAGTTTATCGCCCTGTTTGCCTTCTAGACACTGGTGGAAAACTGTGGGAGCGAATAATTCAGAATAGATTGGAAAAAATAACCGAAGGCGAGAGACCACTATCGGCAAGGCACGCTCGACGCTAGACGCGCTAAACCTTGTGGTGTCCACTGCCAAAGATGCCATCGCAGGAACGAGATGGAGGAGCGGCAGTATCAAATACTGCGTCATAATCACACTGGACGTCAAGAACGCATTCAACTCTGCTAACTGGGGCCTGATCATGAGAGCATTACAGCAGTTGGGTGTACCGGAGTACCTCCTGAGAATAATCGGCGATTACCTCAGCAACAGGGTGCTCATTTACGATACCGATGACGAACCTAAAGAGTACCGGATCACCGGCGGAGTGCCACAGGGCTCCGTACTAGGTTCAATTCTGTGGAATGTCATGTACGACGCAGTTTTGAGGCTAGAGATGCTCAACGGGGCAAGCTCAGTTCGATTCGCCCACGACCTCGGCCTATTGGCGGTGGTAAAGACTTTGGAAGAAGTGCAGATGATCGCGAACCAGAGCGTAGAAATTGTGCGAAAATGGATGGAGTCAGTCGGTCAGTAGACGTAGAGTAATGCAGAAGCTGACAGTGATAGTGGGAGATTTTGACGTTGAGTCAAAGGAGGAAATACGCTACCTAGGCGTCATTCTTGATAACAGGCTGAACTTCAAGGCCCACGTGAAGTATGCATGCGAAAAGGCATCTAAAATATACACTGCTCTGGCTAGGATGCTGGCCAACATCGGAGGACCTAAAGTACCAGACGAATGCTCCTAGCGAGAGTCGTTACGTCGGAAATTTATGGCGCCCAGATCTGGGCAGACCCACTGCAGCTGCAAGAGTGCAGGAGAACGATGCAGTCGGTGCACCGACGGACCGCTCTGAGGGTGACCAGCGCATTTAGAACAGTGTCAGGGGATGCAACGTGTGTCATAGCGGGCACAATGCCAATTGATATAGCCGCGGATAAGGCAAAACGCATATACGCCATTGAGTAGAGAGGAACTTTCACGCAAGAAGGCAGACGAAGAGTACGGGCTGAGTCGGTGGAAGTCTGGCAAAGGAGATGAACTACCACCTGACGCAATTCTTGACTGGCCACAGCGGATACAGAAGTTATCTGTACCGCTTTGGAAACGACGATACACCACTTTGTCCGACGTGCAGAGATGATGAAAACGAAGAGCACGTGGTGGTCAAGTGCCCACGGTTCCGAGAGGAGCGAAATAATTTGACGATAGCCACAAACGCGACGGTCAGTGCGGAAAGCATAATCGACGAAATGCTGAAGACGGAGGAGAATTGGAACACCGTGTGTTCCAAAGTCAGACGCATCAACTAAAAGTTGCGAGAGATAGAAAGGACCCGGAGGGTCAACATGACGCAAGGGCTCTAAGGCTAAGCCATCCACCGAAGTAATACCTAACGGAAGTCCCGGTGGACAAACGGCTGGAGAATGGTGTGTTATGGTTAAATGAACAACACGTGAGTCAATGAATTCAATGTATACATTTGACTATATTCAACTTAAGACTAATATAATATTCAGATGTAATGTATAATCAATCCTAACCGCGCGAGTCTATGCTAGCAACTGACTAGGTTACCTTAAGCGAGGGAGCGTCAGCCGAAAAATACTGAAACAACTAGTGTTGTGTTATGAGGAATTCAAGTAACCAAATCTACTACATTTCTCATCGCTTAAGCGCATGATTGAAAATTTACTTTTTCCGACGATTACGAATATTGACATTTGAGCAAAATCTTACTGCTTTTTCCTGATACTCGTAGATCTTCTCACGCTGTTCCGTTCTGAGTCTATTTCTCTTAAGATAATTTGTGGATATATATTTGGAACCACCTCGTTCTGTGGTGCATTTTGAGTATTGCTTGCGTCGTTCTCATTTATCAATCCGTCAGCCCATGAAAACTCCCTATCATATATGGCCCGAGAATTTGATTTTGGTGTCGCTTTATTTCCCCTCTCGCTTGTATGAGCAGCATACATCTTCCTTCCAACCTGGTAGCTTACAGTGGTTGGGATCCAGCGGTCTCCTCTGGAGTAATTTCGGACAAACACCGCTTGTCCAGCTGAAAATTTTGGCTCCTGGTATTGGGCTGGTAAACGAGTATCCAGAGGCTGTAATTGAGATAAAATAGTTCGCGGCCGTCTTCCATGTAAAATTTCGGCAGGAGATTTGCCTACAGCATTATGGTTTGATCTGTAAGACAGTAAAAAACAAGTTAAAGCATCCTGCTCATGCTCACTCTTATAGCAGACTTTCCGCATAGCAGTTTTGAACGTTCTAACTATGCTTTCCGGTTCACCATAGATGATGGGTGAAACGGGACAGTCCTTAAATGAGTAATTCCATTCGTCTGGCATCAACTTGTGAAGTTAGTCGACGTATCGGAAACGAGTAGTTCTGAGAGACCTTCAATAGCAAAAATAGCTTTTAGAGCACGAGTTGTTGCTTCCGCTGTCGTAGTCTGCATCTTGACGACGTATAGATAATTGGACAAAGCATCTAAACAAATCAATACATGCCGTCCTTGAAGGGGCCTAGATAATCTATATGTACCCTTTCCCATGGCTTAGATGGTACAGCCCAACTTTGAAATTCCCTCTTTGGTGCACTTGCATTAGCTTGGCAGGCCTTAAATAGTTGCAATATCGTTATCTATTCCAATCCACCAACACTAGCGACGAGAAGTTTGTTTCATTTTAGTCATACCTCAATGTCCGGTATGCAATAATTGAAGCACTTCTTGTCTGAGTGCAGTTGGTACAAGAACTCTCGAATATTCCGCTTGATAGAGAAGTACACCCCCTTGAATAGTTAAAGCAAATCGGCGTGACAAATACGGTTTAATATCTCCGGAAGCTTGTAATCCTTTCCGGCCATCCATTCTTAATGAGGGATGAAACCTTGTAATCGTTTATTTTTAGTTGAACGTTGCAGGTTAGCTTTGGAATTGCGCCAGGGTCAAGGCATTCAACGACGGGGAAGAAAAAGATTAATATACCAGGTTTGAAGCGGTGAAAAAGAACACTTATTTAGTTTTGTACTGAACAAATGTTTTTTATTTCACAAAATTTTTTTACTGTGTCAGTGATAATAAATTTCCTTAACTAATACACGAACTGGTTTTATTTATATGTCCTTACTTAATATCATACACCATTTGGTTTTTTAATTGTCTACGACAATGAACTTCTTAACTAATACATTCTTAATATTAATCTTTTGTGTTACACATTTATTATTAACCTTTTATCAATAAGGTTTTACAAAACTTAACCTAACACACACTTATTATTAACCTTTTGTCAATAAGGATTTTTACAAGCACCTTTCCACTTTTTCACAAACTTAACCTAATACACAATGTTTCCACTTTACCGTCTCTGATGATGACTTTCTTATGCTCTTTTGGCAAGTGTACGTTTAGATTTCATTTCTTTTATTTAATATACACGGGAAAAAGGGTAAGTCTCAAGTTTGGATAACCTCAAACTCGTCGGGAGCGGAATATTACTAAAATACAATGGAAGACGGGTAAGTCTCAAGTTTGGATAACCTCAAACTCGGCGGGAGCGGAATATTGCTATCTAAGGGATTTGATAGGCAATATCAAGTTCGGAAAACCTCAAACTTGGCGGGAGCTGAGTCAATTAACTTCTTCGTAGGTAAGTCCAGTGAAGTTCTTAGCCGTCGAAGCTTGTTGATCGACTGATTTGTTCTTGGTGTCAGCTCGCCTTGGAAGTGTTACCGTTCTGATTTTTTTTTTTTTTTTATATTATTAAGCCAAGCTCAGGGGATACCCTATGATGCAAAGCACAGCGTGGCAGGAGAGAGATAGGGAAAGGATTAAGGGATATGAGGAGAGCGGCGGAGGTGCCGATGTATGTCGCCCTTAAACTTTCGCAGGTTGTATGCCGGAGGAAAGACAGAAGATGGTAGACTGTTCCACATTCGCACAGTTCGGGATAAGAAAGCATCACGGAATTTTAGTGTACGGCCGAAGGTAATTTGAAGGGTAAAAGGATGAGCGCGGGATGCAGCGCGAGTATTGCGTGCAGGAACTATTCTACAAGGGATCAGACTAGATATTTCATCAGAACATTGACCATGCATATAGCGATAAAGGAGCGAAAGGCATCCAACATTGCGACGGTGCTCGAGCGAGTCGATATGACGAGTAATTGCCACATCGCCAATGAGCTTGAAGGCTCTCTTTTGGACAATATCCAATGAAGCTAAGGCTGTGCGACCAGCCCCGGCCCAGATATGGGAATTGTATTCCATTCTAGGTCTGATGTAGGACTTGTAGAGGAGCGCTATATTTGATGGGCTGAAATATTTCTTACACCTTTTCAAAAAACCAAGACATTTTGATGCTTCTTTGGCAACCGAGAAGATGTGATCTGTCCAGCTTAACTTACTGGAAATATTAATGCCAAGAATTCTTAGTGCCGGTGAATCAGAAATTAATGCTCCATCAAACGAAACGGGAGTGGTTAAGTGATGGTCTTGTTTTAATGAGATGAGACAGCTTTGGGTCTTAGATGCATTGAATTCGACGCGATTCACTTTGCCCCAAGCGAGAATATTGTCAAGATCGTTATTCAATGATCTAATCATGCAGTCTCGTTTAACACATGTGGCGTTCCCTCTGGAATCCGCAAGGGTGTCAAAGGAGTATGCGAAATCAAGGGTACTGTCATCAGCAAAGCTATGGATAGGATTAAAAGTAAGGGAAAGCAGATCATTAATGAAGATTAGAAATAGAGTCGGAGAAATAACAGAGCCCTGGGGGACACCGGCATTAATAGGATGAGGTTCAGATATAACGCCATCGATATAACGGAATCCATAGGAGGTAAATAATTATAAATATGGTTGTGATTTTGGTATCACAACATCCCCCCTTAGAAAAAGAATATTCGTAACCTGAGGGGTGAAGAATTTTCTGTAAAATCAAGATCCGAACTTCTTCCAAAGAAAAATGTTCTTTTTATAAATATGGAAAGGAAAATCTATGTACGTGGTAATAGTGATCGCGTCGAGATAGTCTTGTTGTGTTTTGTTTTCTATATAATTATATGTACTTGTTATGGAAATATATATAATTGATTAAAAGCCTAAAATTCGAATTAAAAATGTGCAATTTTCCACAGAAAGCAACTCTTTTTTTATACCCTAGATGAAATCTATAGGGTAAACTAAGTTTGTCATTCCGTTTGTAACACCTCGAAATAATGATGGTAGAGCAAAATGGATTGGACACCCACGCATAATATTAAAAGTTATTTTGATTTTTGCAGGTCCGTCTGTCTGTACGCATGATAACTCGAAATCGCGTATACTTAGAGACCTGAAATTTTCTACACGGACTTTAAAAAAAAAGGAAAATTAAGTTCGAAAATGAGACAAATCGGGCAACTCCTTCGTGGGGTTGCCATACAAAAATTTCGTTTTCTACTGTATATTTGTACACAGAGCTGAAATTTGATACATGGTGTTTTCATTGTACTAACAAAAAAATTTTCAAAAATGGACTAAATCGGGCAACTCCTTCTTGGTGTTGCCATATACAAATTTAGGTTTTTTAAGTATACAGTGAAACAGTCCTAGACATTTTTATTGTACCAAAAACTTCTTCTGAATACGAAATCCTATAAAATCGGTTATAATCATTTTTTCTGTCCGACAAACCGTTTTAGAAATATATGCGAAAAACCACTTCAAAAATCAAACTTGCACAGAAGGGTGACAATTTGAAATTTTATCAGGGCATTCATCTAGGGCATCATAAGAATTGGTCTTAGACCAATTCTAGCTTTTTTACTTGTTTCTTTATAAAAACTTGTTATGACAGTATCTAGTCAAAAGCAATAAAAATGATATAGTATTGTTGCGTGCAATAGAAAGAGACAACTGCTGACATCTACTAGCTATGGAGAGTAAACAACTTCAGGTTCTGAGAAGCGTTGAAGGAATCTTCGGGAAGGTTCAGGAATAGAATGAATAGAATACTCAAGAAGATTCTGGAATAGAACACTCCAGAATAATCTGGAGAGTTTCTAGAGTATAAATATAACAGTTGTCACCGCCAAAAAAGAGTCTTGTCTTAGACGTTGCAGTAGTAATAATCGAAAGTAATAAACAGGCGAAAGTGTTGTAATTGGATTGCGATAATTGAAAGTGCAGTATAAGCGATATTTAAAGTTTAGTTGATTAATTGAAGGTTTGTGAATTTTATATGATTAGAGTGAAATAAAGAAATTGTATATTAAATATTTAATATTGTGTTTTAAATAACGAACAAAGGCCACGCTCGCAACAGTATTTATCCTACTGTCTAGTCATAAAGGTAAATATATAATTGATACATTATAGTATTTAATCATAAAAGGGAAGTACAAAGATATGAATATAATATCTAGTCGTAAAATAAGTATAAAAATGATTTATGTAGTATTTAATCATAAAAGGAAGTAGCTATACATATAAATGATTATATATTTGTATTTTTGTTTTGTTTTTTATTTCTTATTTTAGCATGCTTAATTGATTATATTTATTATTACTTCATATTTATTGTTAATATCTAGTAGAAAATTAAGTCTTTAGATGAGTCTGTATATAGTAGTAAGAAAATTGCTTTCATCATATAGAAAAAATTTCGTCATTTTGTTTTTTTCTCTAGTTAAAATATATATATATATATATATTTTCTTGTTTTTTATAATACTATATGATATCTAGAAAATTGTCCACTTTATTATTTATTTATTTTATTTTCTATTAATTGTTTTTGTTTATTATTATTAATATCTAGTATTTATATAAAAAAAAATTTTCACATGTATAGTATTCTTACTTTTACTTTTTATTTCCTTTGTTAAAATAATTCTATATGTTTTCGTTTTTGCTTTTATATATCCAAGGAGTTAAAAAAAAAATTTTAATGTGCAAGTGAAAACTACTCTAGGCGTATCATTTTCGTTAGTGTTAGGTGTAGACGCTCCTTGATTCCTTCCTATGAGTCTTGCGCGAAATGTGCTTAAAGCTTCGTGGATTATGGCAATAGTATCCAAGAATAACAGAACATATATGAGTGTATAATGATGAATGTCATGTTAATCTAGGCTCTTGAGATCTATATTTTCTGCTGTTTTTAAGCTATCAATTTGTTTTGAAAGAAGTATCAGGTCATTATCATTCGTGTATTTAATCACTGCTGCCTTTGAGGAAATGTCCGAATTAGTTTCATTTAGGGCAGATACGAAGTTTGAAATATTTAAGGGATGTAAATAGGATCCTAGCAATTGAGAAATCCTTACGTTGAAACCTCGCAAAGTGAGATCTTTCGTTCTCAGGTAACATTTTTTGGGGATTTCCACTATTATTGTATTTGATAAAGTGTGGTAGTATGTGATCTGATTGGAACATATTTCGTCCACAGGATTAATATTTAGGGAAGAGTATAGCCAAGTGTTTGCTCGAGAGAGCTGTATCCATACAGTAGAGAGATTGGTTTGATGCACTGTGCAGGTTGAAGGTAATGGACTCTCGCGTCTCAATAACAGTACTTCGCATTTTGGATTATTTGAATCTACATTGAATAGAGCATGGGTTAGGCGTAGGGCTGCCATCGGTAAAATCATTAAACTAGGACAACAAGTTCGAAAGCCGCGGACATTTTAGCTTGAAACCCGGACATTGTTGCCAAATAATTTTCTGTTTTACTTACTAATGAAATATGTTGAAATTGTTTCGCATAGTGTCTTTTTTTATTTATTTATTATAAAATTAGTCAGTTTACAAAAAAACAGTAAAACAAAACAATGTGAATGAGCTAAATTAAATCTCTCTTATAATTAGAAACATAAATAAATCTTCTAAAAATTAGAAATACAATTTTACATTTTACAATTTTACATTTTACATTTTTTCAAAAAACCCTAGGAAAGTATTACCCGATTTGTCCCATTTTCGAACTTAAATTTACTTTTTTTTTTAAAGCCCGTGTGCAAATTTTCAGCTCTTTAAATATACGTGTGCCCAAGCTATCGTGCGGACGGACTCGCGTACGCCCGGGCAGACGAACAGACGGAAGTCTCAAGTTGGGATAGTAATGGTTTTAAACAAGAGAAATTTTTTCGTCAATAGGGGGCTGGTTATTTTCGAAAAAACCCAACGTAGGCGGCGGAACTCCTGAAGTCCAAGTAAACGCTTTATAATACTACAGCCCGAAGAATAGTTGATTGAGGCTCTTACTACCACGACAACGTAGCGGTGTTTATAGTCGTTATTGTCACTCTCTCTAGAAGATGTATGACAATCACCACACACTCAAGGCTGTCAGCAACTCCCATCTTTGTAAGATGAGCGTGGAACGATCTGTGGCCGGTAATAATGCCAACCACAGTTCCACATTGTGTTCTTCCGAGCCCCATGAAAAATCTGAGATATTGCCTTTGGGCCCGACAAAAAACAGTTTTGTACATCTGCACGTACTCAGGTTCGCCCATCTCTGCTGATGCTTCCTATGAACATCTGCTTTGATGAAAGACCTGATACTCCAGGTGTCAATTCCTACGGCTGGTTTCGGTCCGAAGAACGGAGAATCAGAACCAGTCCTAGCTAAAAGGTCAGCTCTTTCATTCCCTATGATCCCCATGTGACCAGGAACCCAAGGAAGGGACACATTTTTGAGGATACACAACTTATCCACAAACGACCTGCAATCCCACAGTAATGTTAGGATGTTATGCACGGGCCACTAAGAGCTGCCCGAAAGGATAGCAGTGTCCTTCCCCTCGATTTGCATATCTAGGGTACTGCCATTGAAATTGCGCAGACTTCAGCCTGGAAGACAGTGGTGTATCTTCCAAGTGATTATTCCTTCCTAATGTCAGGCTTAGCAAAGTTGCCACCCGCCCCAGCTCCTTCATTCGTGAGAGAGTCGACGGTGATAATTTTAAAAGCGGACCGGGGAAGACTCGATCAGGCACTTTCCTTAGTCCCCGACTCCCTTACAGGAAAGCTCACAGAGAAGCGGCACCCAAAACGAAGCTCAGGTACCATTGCATCACGAAGCATACTGGCCAGAGGGTTTCCAAATCCTGCCCATACACCAGAGAGTAATGAGAAGAGCCAGTCCAGCCGTCCTACCAACATGCCCATCAACGCAATCTGCACACAGCCCCTTTGGCATCTGCCTTAATGACAAGAGCCAGGGGTGTAATATTAAGTAGGACCACAAGAGCAGAAGTAGCCGTAAATCGCATGGAGGTCTACTTTTGTTGTAAGTACGCTCGATATTAAACTCACTTTGTTACGGCCACATACTGGTATGTCCTGAAAATAAGGACTGATTATTGCATTATTACCAAATCCCATAGCATGCGAGCTTAACTTGCCTGTGCGTGTTGGTCCCTTAACTTAAGCTGTAGGAAACGCATTGAGCCCGGGTATTCGAGAACCTTTTCAAGCGAAATCCTCACCACGGTGACTACACACAGATCGAATCCAAGGCAAATTTATCAGGCTATTCATTTATTTTCCAGTGAAGTCGAAATCTGAAGGTAAAAACCGGTTTTCAGTGCACTGTCCGCTGTTATTACAATATTAATACCCACGGAAGTATACTCCAACTGCTACAAAATACCACCGACTATTTCGCGTTCCTAAGAAGCATCTGTTTCGTCATGTTATATATATATAGTTTCTAATTAACTAATTGTCAATTCACCAATTATAGTTCTTGCATTTCATGTGCTACATATATATTGTATGCGATGTTAAATTTAATATTCAAAAATAGCTCTTATGTTTGTATAGATTTGCTTGAGTTCAGTGAATATTTTGTACCAGCCATTGTTGTAAAAATTTGTAGAACCACTTGCATTCTAACCTTCAAGTATTAAACATCTTGGCAAGAAAGGTATTATTTCATTTTTAGTCGACACAAACTGCAGACTTTGTTGTGTTGTCCTTTATCCCGTAAAATTTCTGCATACATTTTTTTAAAGCTTTTTCACTTTCTTTCTAACAATGTTTTTCTTGAAAATTAACACAGATTTCTGGAGACCAAATATAAATTTCGTGTATACAATTCAAGAAATGTCTCTAGAAACTTTTTCTTATGGGCTTCAGAACTTAATTTTTTGATCTGAGACAAGAGTCTCTTGCCATGTAAACATTTTGGAGATTTTAGATTCTGTAAACCAGAGACTAAAGAGCAAAGGCTTCTTACCGTGAATCATTTTTTAACAATGTATAAAAATCAACACAATTAAAATCTTTAAAATTAAATTTTGTTTTGATTAGTGACGAAGCCGTTTATATGTTCAGTGAGTGTCTTTCTTTCATCCACAGCTGAGAAATTGTTTAAACACTCTCTCTGCGCTGGTTACGTTGGTACGCTTAAACATCCTGTGCAATCTTCAATGCCTCGGTGCACAAATGAGCATACGATGTTTTAAAAAATTTGCCAGTGTTGATTTGCCGCTAAAAGCTTGTTTTATTGCTTAGATTTTGACTGAAATTTTGTAAATTCATCCACTCATCTATCAATTGTGTCATCAATTTCCATGTTTTTGTTTTGTAAAAAAAAACTAGTTTTTAATTGCACTCCATGGAGTGCATTAACATCCAGTAAAACTGATTAAATTGTAGTAAAAATTATACACTAGCACTATGCCGAGGAACAGCATGATCTTAGTAGAATGCACATGCCTACACTTCCCCTTTTCGGTAAAAGTTCCGATGTTTCCTCCTTTTAAAAATGAGTTGTACTTTTTGTTAAGTTATACCCATCCTTTCTATTACATACTTTTTGTTTTTCTTGTTGTTTTTGTAAATTTTTATGTCTTTTTTCTCTCTCGTGAAGTGTCGCCAAGAGGTGGTTTAGACGGTGTAGTTTTTGCGCGCCGCGCACGAAAATGGTAGGAGAGCGGGATGAGCGGAGATGGGGAGGGCACGCACAGAACAGCGATTGAGCATCGAGCGAGCTTCGCGCACGATCATGAAATTTTTATCAATTTCTCTTTCACTTGTTTTCTATGCATTCGGGCGAGTTCCGAAAAATTGTTATTTTCAGCAATTCCTCTTTCACTTGTTTTTGCATTCGGGGGAGTTCAGGAAATTTTTTTAGCATCAGCTGATCATTCAATGACCCATTTTCGGTGAAAAATATTGTGTGCAATTGTTAATTCGGGATATTCATTTATTGAAGTGTGGACCATTGCTGTGAAAGTGTTATATGTGATTGTTGTGTTTTATGATTTTAATACGGGATTTTAATTTGTGAAAGCTTAGACCTTAGACCATTGACAGTAAAAATATTGTTTGAAGTTTTTCTTTTTAAATTAAGATTTTTGTTTTAAAAGTATAATGAGCGTGAGGTGGGACCGCCAATTAGTGGAAAAACTGTTTTTGTGTTATCAAGACTTTGAAAACTTGTACAACACAAAACACAAAGACTACATAAAAAGAGATAAAAGAGAAAAATCCCTTGAAGTAATTTGCAGTGAGTTGCAAAAAAGCAATAGCGCAATTACGGTGCACCACATTCGCAATAAAATCCAGGTATTGCGTGGGCAGTATGCGAAAGAGATGAGGCTAATGGCTGCATCAAAAAAGAGTGGAGCAGGAATCGAGGATGTATATTTGCCAAAATTGTGGTGTTTTGACCAGATGGATTTTCTGAAGTTTTATTGTACTACCAAGGAATCTACAACAAATATAGAGACGGTATGTTTACGTATTTTCTTTATACAACCAGTTCTTTTTTTATTTATTTTTAATTCAATTAGATATAACTGTAAAATACATATATTTCTTACAGCTTTTTATAAATCCTGATGACGTTGAAGAAGTTCCAGAAGAAGATGAAATTGGCGGGAACGAGCCGAGCACTTCGTTTGCTTCTCCACCACCGAGGGTAAGTTGAGAAATTTTAAAATTTGTTGAATTAAAATATTTGTTATTATTATAAAATTATATATATATATAGTATAATAATAATAATGTAACAATGTTAGATGCACCGGGTGTTAATTATACAATTGGTTCTTAATTATTAAATGCAAAAATTGCTTAGAAAACTAACTAACTAACTAAGAGCCTGCGTTGACAGGTTTGACATGGACGCTTGTTGTATAAGTTGAAATTTAAAGTACCTTCACCTGTCATCCCACTGAATTTTTCCTTCATTGTGAAAGTATTCCGCAAATTGCTTTCTAATTGTTTCTGCAAAGCGTCTAGAAGAGGTGGCTTGCTTTTGAGGTTCTTGCTGATTTTGCTCATCTCCAGTTACACTATGACCGTTGCTATTATTGTTTTCAAGGTAATCTCTTGAATTATGGGTTATCAAAAATTGTGCAAGACACAGCATGCTCTTGTAACACTTTCCACATTATGAACGCGCAAATTCATTGTATTTTGTAAAACACGAAATCTGTTAGATAGGAGACCAAAGGCACGCTCTATATTTTGTCTCGCACGGCTAATTCGAGTATTAAATGTTTGCTTTACTTCTTCTTTGCTTTTATATGGATAGGGTTTCATTATATGTTTTTGCAGGGGAAAAGCGTCATCTCCAATAGTTACATATGGCAGCATCCGATTGTTCCCGATTGCTTTCTCAGCTGGAAAATATTGTTCGCCGTTGTCGATTACACGTTTTAACTTACTTTGAAACAAAACACCAGCATCGTTAGTGCGACCGTTGCATACAATATCCACATAAGTAAACTTACAACTTGCATCGCATAATGCCAATAAAATAATACTGTCTGTTCCTTTATAGTTGTGATAAAATGCACCATCCTTTTGAAGCGATCTGAATGCTATGTGCTTTCCATCCAAAGCACCCAAGAAATGGGGGAATTGCCAGCGCACGGCAAACTCTTCAGAAATTTTCTCCCACTCAGCAATGGATGAGGGAAACTGAAAAGATATGTGCAAATTAACTGAACAAATAAAAAAAAATTGATATTTTAAACCACCACAAAACAAAAAAAAAGCAGAAAAGGGATATATTACAATTGTCTCTAGCTGGAATATTTGACGAATAAAATTTATTTACTTTTTTCTTAAATTACCTTTAAATAATTTTCCTTTAAGTTTTGCCACAATATTTCACAAATAATTGGGATGTTAATGCTCAAAAAGGCTTTTGATAACCTAGTTTGAAACTGCATACTTTGGTAAGATTCGCCAGTTGCCAGAAATCTAAGAGTAATTGCCAAACGTTCTGCAGGTTCAACGGAATCCCTCATTATGGTATTTTGATGCTTTATATCCTTTTCAACACTTGATAGTAGCTTTTTGAAAGTATCTTCATTCATGCGCAAATAATTTCGGTAAGCATCTGCGTCCTCTGTTCTTAATTCGCGAGTTAAAAATTGAAATGAACCACTGCTATTTCTACGCTTTTTCCACGGTTGTACCCAACATTTTCTTTTCCCTTTTGTTCCTGCAAGTTGGAGAAGACCAGAGGCAGCGCTTAGTAAGCCCGTAACAATTACATTATCATCACTATCGCTGCTTGAGTAAGCATTTAAAGCAAGGGCGGCATTTTCTAAACTCAAAGTCATTTCCATATCTTCTTCACTGCTAGAACTCGTATTCATGTCTAAAATTGAAATAATTTTTTTATTATTTGAGTTTTGAATGTAATTATTATATGTTAATAAACATACCTATCAAAATGCGCAAGATATTTAATAAAAATATTACCAGTCCAAATAATTTCCAGTTAACGTGAACGCCACCCAGAGAAGAATGTCGTAGACGACGAAATAAGCGATTAAAGAACTGCTCTTGTTTTCGTGCGCGCCGCGCAAAAACTATACCGTGTTAACGCACAGCAAGTTTTTCCCTTCTTGAACAAAAGAGAATAACCGATCACGCGACGCAAAAACTACACCGTCTAAACCAGCCCCAACTTGGGTTATTTCCCGTATTTGTACGGTGGCTTTACAATTATTTTACATACGTGAACTGACGTACTGTAGTATCGAGATTTTACATTGATTTGGAGGGGGCTGTACATAAAAAAAACACACAGGTATACAAGGCAAGTTACACAAGCAATTATCGTACTGATAGCTTCGTTACTGAGCTAAGACTGGCTGGGACCAGAAGAGAGAACTTGAGTGAGAGTCGAGTCGGTCTGACTGTCGGCATTATCAACTACACCGTACATACACAAAAAATTAATTTTTTATTTAATTGGTTTCCAAAATTTTAAAACCCGGACAGTATAGAAAACCCCGCCCGGACTCTCCCCGGACGCGCTCCAAGCTAGGACAAATCCGGGGAAACCCGGACGGATGGCAGCCCTAGTTAGGCGGCACAATTTTTTTTTTTTTTTTTTTATATATATTATAAAGCCAAGCTCAGGGGATACCCTATGATGCAAAGCACAGCGTGGCAGGAAGGAGATAGGGAAAGGATTAAGGGATATGAGGAGAGCGGCGGAGGTGCCGATGTATGTCGCCCTTAAACTTTCGCAGGTTGTATGCCGGAGGAAAGACAGAAGATGGTAGACTGTTCCACATTCGCACAGTTCGGGATAAGAAAGCATCACGGAATTTTAGTGTACGGCCGAAGGTAATTTGAAGGGTAAAAGGATGAGCGCGGGATGCAGCGCGAGTATTGCGTGCAGGAACTATTCTACAAGGGATCAGACTAGATATTTCATCAGAACATTGACCATGCATATAGCGATAAAGGAGCGACAGGCATCCAACATTGCGACGGTGCTCGAGCGAGTCGATATGACGAGTAATTGCCACATCGCCAATGAGCTTGCAGGCTCTCTTTTGGACAATATCCAATGAAGCTAAGGCTGTGCGACCAGCCCCGGCCCAGATATGGGAATTGTATTCCATTCTAGGTCTGATGTAGGACTTGTAGAGGAGCGCTATATTTGATGGGCTGAAATATTTCTTACACCTTTTCAAAAAAACCAAGACATTTTGATGCTTCTTTGGCAACCGAGAAGATGTGATCTGTCCAGCTTAACTTGCTGGAAATATTAATGCCAAGAATTCTTAGTGACGGTGAATCAGAAGTTAATGCTCCATCAAACGAAACGGGAGTGGTTAAGTGATGGTCTTGTTTTTATGAGATGAGACAGCTTTGGGTCTTTGATGCATTGAATTCGACGCGATTCACTTTGCCCCAAGCGAGAATATTGTCAAGATCGTTATTCAATGATCTAATCATGCAGTCTCGTTTAACACATGTGGCGTTCCCTCTGGAATCCGCAATGGTGTCAAAGGAGTATGCGAAATCAAGGGTACTGTCATCAGCAAAGCTATGGATAGGATTAAAAGTAAGGGAAAGCAGATCATTAATGAAGATTAGAAATAGAGTCGGAGAAATAACAGAGCCCTGGGGGACACCGGCATTAATAGGATGAGGTTCAGATATAACGCCATCTAATACAACACGTATTTGGCGACTAGATAAAAAACTTTCAATCCATAATAGAAGAGGAGGGGAAAGACCAAGTGCTTTGAGTTTGGCTAAAAGGGCTGGATGCCAGACTCTATCAAAGGCCTTTGAAAAATCTAGAGCAACGATTTTGGACTCACCAAAATTGTGAAGACTACGATTCCAACGTTCCGTAAGAAAAGTCAGCAAGTCTCCAGATGAGCGACCGTGCCGGAAGCCGTATTGGCGATCGTTGATGAGCTGATTGGTTTCCAGATACTTCATTAATTTGGAGTTAATGATAGATTCAAAAACCTTTGAAAGAATCGAAGTGATTGCAATTGGTCGATAATTTGAGGGATTATGTTCTTCTGTTACACAATTTAATAATTAATCCAGGGCAAGGTCTGAAAAATGCTCTATGTTATAGTCGATTATTATATTAGGTTTGATGAAAATGAAGCTGTTTTTGTGGCTAGTTGGTAAAGGAATAATTTTATATAGTTGGTAATCCTCTTTAAAGGGAAGTTGTATTTTAAATTCGTAAATAATTCTTTCATTTTGAACTGTGGTGCTTATTGTTCCAACTTTATAAATAGGTAGAATGTCATGTTTGAGGAGATTTTTTTTTTAATGGTAACTAGAATATTTTCTAGTTGTTGTGGTGACATAATCACAGGATGCGGTTCACCGTGACGGACGTCAGTGATCAGATCTAGTATAGCATTGATAATATTTTGGTAACATCTTATGATGAGTGTAGTGACAGAGGTTAATGACTCCATTTCGAAGAATAATTTCTCATCGTGTTTGAGATTTACCAACCCATCTATTATCTTTTGAAATTAGGTTTGAAGTGCATTAATTTGCTTTTTAACTATTACTTCGCTTTTATTAAAGATATTAGCAGTGGTCTCGATAATTAAAGTTTGGTTTTTGATCAGTGCGACTAGGTGCTTTTCATTATATTGGACCGAAAAGTGTTTTGCTAACTGCTCCAATAATATTAAAGAGACCGCGTTTGCGGTTTGTTATTATGTTTTACTAAACTGTATTTCTGTTCTATCTCAGACATAAGATGATTCATTTCTGCTACTATGCCAATACATATTATTCCAAAATTTGGGTCCTCTTTTAGTTGTGCGCACAGGTTGTTTATTTTGCGCACGTATACCTTCGTATGATTTAGAGCCAAAGTTAATCCAGTAAGGTCATAGAACAGTACCTACCACTTTCCATACTTTGACTACTGTATTTTCCTCAGATGGAATTTGTACGACTTCAAAGGGGCCTTCCCACAGAGCTGAGAGTATATTCTGCCTTGTTTGGTTTTATATGAGAACTTTGTCTCCCACGTTAAAATTTTTTGGTGTAGTACCTTTGTCATAGTACATTTTGGATTGATTCATTTTTGAAATGGCAAATTCACGGGCAGCCTGATGGCAGTGTTTCAAAGGCGATTTGAGCTCATTTGCATAATTATCGTAGTTATATGATATGTTAGGCTTTTGTCGTACTACGCTCGGCAAATTAATGGAATATCCGGACAATAATTCATAAGGGGAGTATCCAGTGCTGGTATGGGGAGTTTAATTGTATACGAATAGAGCATATGGGATCCATGTATCCCATGTAAGAGGATCTCTATTAGTGTAAAGTCTGAAATATTCCGCCAAAGTTCTGTGGCTACGATCGAGTGAGCCATTCGTCTGAGGATGGTAAGGTGTAGTATTGACTTTTTTTTATTTTCATCGATTTACATACCTCTTGAAATAATTGACTCAAAAAGTTTGTACCTCTATCGGCTAAAACTGAGTCGGGGGGCCATGATGACATATTATTTGTTCTACGAAAACTCCTGCTATAGTCTTAGCTTCTGCATTAGGTAAGGGATACGCCTCTGAAAATTTTGTGAGTTCATCTTGAAATGTCAGTAAGTGTTTATTATTCTCATACGTTACTGGTAATGGGCCAATAATGACAAGACCAATTCGCTCAAATGGTTGAGAGCTTGTAGAGGTTATAGCTTCATAGTGTTATGACAACACATATTATGGTCATACATAATATGATCATGCGCAATAATCATACATAATATGATTGTGCTTAATAGTCACACATAGCATGATCATACATAATATGATCATGCGCAATAATCATACATTACATGATCATACATAGTCACGTATAATATGATCGTACATAGTCACGTATAATATGAGCATACATTTCCGTTGTGACCATTCTACCCATATCAAATCACACCTAATTGTGAGGACCATTTCATTTCAAATTCTTAAAATCTTCAATTTTCAATTTCAAGTGCCCTCATTTCATTGCATAAACATTTTCTAAAAAAAATTCTTAAGAACCTTTCTCGAATACTTGAAATCCATATATTTTTCATCAACTTGACTACGTTAACAGAAAATCGTTTAAGAATAAATAATTTCACTAATTTCACTCGTGTCTCCTTATCAACGTGTCAAGTTACATCCATTGCGTCGAGTTGACGACCCAAAATTGTGCTGAGTCGCCAGTAAAAGAGTGGAGCCCGGCAATGTGTGAGATTAAAAAGTCGAGTTGGATATCGGCCTTTGCTTTGTACAGACGGTGAACAAATTAGCACCTATCATTTTTCTAAATAATCAAATAAATAAAGTACTAAGTCTCGTTTTTTATTGTTCAAACAAATAATTAAATAAATAAATCTCGTTTTATTGTTCAAACAAAATAATCAAATAAATAAAGTACTAAGTCTCGTTTTGTTGTGCAAACAAAATAATTAAATAAATGAAGTACTAAGTGTAAATAATTAAATAAATAAAGTTAAAACTAAGTGATGTGAGTTTTAAATTTTCTAAAAGATACAACCCCAACTCACCCTGACTGGCTCTTCTCTGACGAAAAGCACGGTCAGCAGGGTTACAACACTGGTGGCAGCGGTAACGATCACGTGAAAATACAGTGAAAAAAATAATTTTCCTACAAAGTTTAAATAAATAAATTTTCTTAAAAGTGTGAAAATAAATAAAATAAAGTTATTGTGAAAAGTTTAAAAAAGAAAACAAAAAAAAAGTTTCAAATGAATAAATTTTACTAACAGTTTGAAATAAAATCTTCTGAATGTTCTAAATAACAAACTTCTGGCTAAATAAATTCTTCTAAAGACTTTAAATAAATAAATTTGAATAAATTTTACAAAAAGTTTGAAAGAAAAATTTTCTGAATGTTCTAAATAAAAAGTTCTGGTTAAATAAATTTTTCTAAAGACTTTAAATAAATAAATTTTTCTAAAATTTTAAACAAAAAAAATTATTCTAAAAGGATTTCAAATAAATACATTTTTTTTTTATAAATAAATAAATAAAACCCATAAGTTTTAAATAAACGGAACCTTCCTAACAAAAAGTTTTAATAAAATAAATGCTGTTAAAGTTAAAGAAAAAAAAATTTAAATAAATTTTTAACAAAATAAATAAATAAAGAAATTAATAATAGTACAAACAAATAATAAAGTGAACAGAAGTCAAAGGTCGGTGGACGGACGGTCCCGATCTATCACTGGTGGGATCCTGAAAGGGACGGACAGCCCCTGTAGGATTTATCTGAAACAAAGCAAACAAAAGGCTGCAACAATTCTGTGCTGGAATCAACTGATCAGGGCTCAACCTGATCAGACAAGGTGAAGTGTAATTAAATCATATAACTCGAGACGAAACTCCCCGGATTTTTCTTTTGCAAGGTGAAGTCTCCTGGTGATAGATAGCAGATTGACATCATTATTGCTGAACGTAGACAGCGAGGAGCAGCGGACAAAAATTTTTTTTTTATAATTTCACCAATAGCGAATATACTTACCTCAGCTGCCAAATAGGAAAAATCAACGTGAGTAATTAGTATTATCTTTATTGTATGAAAAGCGAATATTCTCCTTTCCTATAGGAATCGTTTTTTTTTTTAGAAAAGTTTTTTTTTTTTTGTTGCACAAGTCTTAGGTTGTAAAAGAGTGCGTGCTATCGTGTGAATTGCTTCATCTTGTTATATTAAACAAGTTTTAAGAGGTTCATTGAAGTAAATACAGTTGAAAAAAATATATATAAATAAATAAATGAAAAAAAAACATAAAATAAAATATATACATACAGGGTGTTCCGTAAATGTCTTTAATCCTTTAAGGGGATGAAAGTAGAGGTCATTTGGGTCAAAAAAGTCTAGATACTTTTATATCGAACTCCGCTTGGTTTTCGAGTAAATCGATAATAACGATTTTGCATTCCTTATCAGAGTAATTTCGTTATAAGTTCTATTGTAATTAATGGATTGTGACGTTCGAACCTTTATTTAAAAGAACACATATTGGCCCTTCTAAGAATGCATAATTAGTTATAATTGTGCCTTCAGTTATTTAAAAAAAAAAAACAGTTTTCTCTAGAATTTTTTATTTCACCAAAATTTTTGTCGCACTTCAGTGTACATTTATTCGAAATACCACCATTGCACGAAGTTGGCAAAACTATGAAAAAATTGGCGCATTATGTCCCCTTTCGAAAATGACCTCCCTAAGTGCTATCAACAATAACAATCAACAGTTATAAGCAAACATTTGGAAGATGTGCCCATCGAGGTAATTTTCAGTTTTTTCGTAGGGTTCTAACTCCTCCTACAGTTTTTAACCTACGACAACCATTTATATGTCATTTTACGGGAATCGGAACTGGCTATTAGATAGTGTGCTTTTCGATTACGAATTTCGAAAATGGAGGGGGTAATTTCGAAAAAACACTTTTTTACCAAACGTGAAATTTACGTAGATTTCGTTATTCCGCATCTTCAGTTTTGCGGGAGGGGCAAGCTCTGGGAGGGGCGGGAGGTCAAAGCTTCAACTTTAAGCGTATATATTTGAATAAAAACCACCAAAAATGTCTTTTCCATTTATGAATTTAGGACTTACTTGCTAGAACAATGCTTGGTCTAGATACATCTTCCAAATGTTTGCTTATAACTGTTGATTGTTATTGTTGATAGCACTTAGGGAGGTCATTTTCGAAAGGGGACATAATGCGCCAATTTTTTCATAGTTTTGCCAACTTCGTGCAATGGTGGTATTTCGAATAAATGTACACTGAAGTGCGACAAAAATTTTGGTGAAATAAAAAATTCTAGAGAAAACTGTTTTTTTTTTAAATAACTGATGGCACAATTATAACTAATTATGCATTCTTAGAAAGGCCAATATGTGTTCTTTTAAATTAAGGTTTGAACGTCACAATCCATTAATTACAATAGAACTTATAACGAAATTACTCTGAAAAGGTATGCAAAATCTTGAAAATCGATATTATCGATTTACTCGAAAACCCAGCGGAGTTCGATATAAAAGTATCTAGACTTTTTTGACCCAAATGACCTCTACTTTCATCCCCCTAAAGGATTAAAGACATTTACGGAACACCCTGTATAGAATGCTTTTCTTTTATGCGGTTCGTAAAAATATTTGAAATTTCATGTTATTATCCCTCGTGTGAGATATCTTTCTGTCGGGGCTGCTAAATATTGAGATTTGACAGAATTCAAATCGTTGATGTTGAACAAAATTATATTTAAAAGGAAAACGCAACTGCCAAGGTTACCAAAAGTAATTTAAAAAGCAATCCTGCAAACACCCAACTTCGAAATTTTGTTTTTATTTTTTTTTTAATAACTTTAGGTATATTTGGGTAGACTTCGTGGAAAATTTTATGTTTTACCATGTGTATACCCGTGTGTGTGACATACAGGGTGATTCAGATCAAGATACCTTCCGGTATACCGCGCGATTTCTTGAGGTAAGCTGATCTTTTATGACTGGACCCACAATTGGTTTGGTTATAATTTTCTGATAATTTTTACTTTATTAATTTAAACTAACAAACCCTATAAAATATGCTGGAAGTGATGTCCTCCCTGGTCTGTACATAATTGGGCCCTACGAAGTAATGAGTGTCTTACTCTAACAAAATTATTGCTATTATTTCTAATATGGTTAAAAGCATTTTGTATCCTATTGCATAGATCTTCCCTAGAAGTAATAACTGAACCTATAAACTATACTTTTTAAATAGCCCAATAGAAAGAAATCAAGAGGAGTAAGATCAGGTGATCGAGCAGGTCAATGAATTGGTCCTCCACGTTCTATCCATCGCGCAGTATATTGCTCGTTAAGGTAACTTCTAACCTGAGCAGAGTAATGCAGCGGAGCGCCATCGTGCATAATGTACATCTCGCTCCTAAGGGAAAGCGGAATATATTCATCCAACATGTCTTCTAAATCATGATTTAAAAAGCTTGGCTTTTTATTTTTTCTGGTAATAAATATTCTTATTTTTCAAAATCTTGATGCTGACTGATAAAATAAGTAATTACGAAACTGCTAAGATGCTACTGAAATACTAAATAAGAGTACCACTACCTTCAGAAAATTATAACCAAAGCAATTGTGGGTCCAGTCATAAAAGACCCTACGTACCTACTTGTGATTGTTGGTTTAATGCAATTTTATGATCTGGCTTGAATCTGCAAATAACCTCCAGTACTAAAACTGATTGAGGTATTGGCATGCGGTTTTTTCCAGTGATAGAGGCTAGTAGGTGCATTAATAAGAAGCAATAAATTTGGGTGACATGGAAGAAAGTTTTTGAAATAAATAACGGTATTTATGAAATTTGTGTGTAAAAAAAATCAAAATTTTGGAAATATTTGAAAATAATTTAAAGATGCTTAATTAACAAATACAGAGGAATACACTTTTCGACATCTACTATTCTTGGCTATTTAATAAGCCAACAACCACCAAAATCTATAGGGTGGTTCCAAAGTTATACTCATTTATTCCCATCAGGGTTCACGAATATTGGCGAAATCTTCAACTGGCCACAACTCCTAAAGGAAGGTTTTTTTTGGGGGGGGGGGGGGGTATGTGGAACAATTTTTTGATCAGCTTACCTCAAGGAATCGCATGGTATACCGGAAAGTATCTTGATCTGAATCACCCTGTATGTATATACATTCGACAATAACATCCTAAACGGATAACGTGTTGTACAAGTGCGCGGAATAAATATCGAACAATCCTTCCTTATAATCCTCAAACTTTACTGAGAACATAGAGTCCAACACACCTCCCCAGATTGTCACACCAGGACAAAGTGTAGTTCTCGCATTTTTTCGGGAGCTACCATTTAGTACCTCAGACAAAATGCCAAATAACGACGGTACTCCAGAGAACCAAGTGCTCCTGCACCTCAACGAGCAGAAATCAGTATCGCTGACGTGTATAGCTTAGTGCCGGAGTTCGGCGGGGCTCCTCACGAATTAGACAAATTTCTAGCCTGCGGCAACCTCTTGTTCTTTTCCACGGAGGTTACGCCGCAGCAAAAAATCTTCTTAGACATAATAAAAACAAAACTTCGAGGACCTGCATTTGAAGTTATACAATACAAGTCGCTCACTACTTGGAATAGTTTGGCACAGGAGTTCAAATATAATTTGAAGGAAAAGACATCCCGAGCTAACGCTCAAAATGAGTTCGTCTCAATCAAGCAAAAATTGGGAGAAAGTGTTAAAGAGTATGGAGACAGGTTAACACAGGCTCTATCTTTACTAAACTCCGCTGCTTATAGCAATGTGACAGACTCAGCCTTATGAGAATTCGTCATACGGGAAAACTCAAAGCTAGCTGTACAAACATTTGAAGATGGACTGAGAAACCATAGTTTGAAGATATTGTCTAAAGGAAATGGAGAGAGTAATTTACGGAAGGCAATCAACTATGCGTCAGACCATGCAAATCGTTTAGAACGAAGTCTTCCTACGCCTGCTTATCCCTCTAAACCTCCCCAAAAGAGAAACATATTCTGCAGCAATTGCAACCGAGAGGGACACACGAACTACAACTGTTTTAGAAGCCCGAATGGGCGCACGCGCGATAATCGTTTTAACAACCCGAATATTCCGAATTTTCCGCCTCGACCGATTAAGCGAGAGGTAAGTCACTTGTTTTGCGCATACTGCAAGAAACCGAACCATCACATAAATGATTGTAGGTTGAGACAATACAACAACGAAAGACCCTTTCAAAGTAATTCAGGTGTACGCTCGCATCGGGAAGAACGCACGTATGTATCTAGATCGAATACTAGTGGAGGTACTCCTCACAATCTGCACTACGTACTTACTAAAAGCTCGCATACGAGGCGAACCACTAAAATTAATCAAAGTTTCAGAAATGATGATTCATATTCGGGAAACGAGAGCCTTCGGGAAGAAGAAATCGGCGCTCCGTCCCGAATTGTGCATGCAGCCGAAATTCACACTCCCCCAAAGAACTAAATAATAAAACTTCGGGTCAGACTATGATACCACTTACCAAAACCGACAGAAATGCTTGTATTTGCATCCCATTTAAACCTGCTCTAAAAAAATATTCCACCTTTCTCGTGGATACAGGAGCAGACATCAGCCTTCTAAAATCAGATAGTTTTCACAAGGGTGTATAATTTTCAGATGTAAGCTTTGTCTCCACAATCTCCGGAGAACCCATTAAAACGTTAGGAACTACGGTCGGAACCCTTGATCTTTCTAGTGACGAAATATCCCTTAAACTGAAACAAACCTTCCAACTTCTTAGTCCAAAAATAAACTTTGATTACGATGGCATTATCGGCAACGACTTCTTAAGGAAGTATAAAGCTGTAATTGATTACAGTAAGGGTCTTCTTGTAATCAACACCCACATTAACAACAAAGTTTGTAAAGAGCCAGACGACTTGAAGACCTTTGATAATTTAAAGCCTAAAGTCGAAAACATAGACCTGCTTACGGACAAAAGTGACAAATACCCTGGAAATAGAAAATCAAATCCTACGCTTTTGCCTCCGCGTAGCAAAAAAATCGTTACGGTACCATTTGACTGGACAAAACAAGCGGTCATACGTAAGAAAGAAATTTCGGCAGGAGTATATTTAGCCGAAACTATAGTCGAGATGGACAATCAGAAGACTATAAACTTAATGTTCTTAAATTCAAACGAAACAGATGTTTACATAGAACCTGAAACTCTAGATTTAGAGTGGGACGATTTAGATAATTTCAATGTTATAGATTGTCTTTCTTTAGCTCGTGTGAATAGGATTCGGCGTAGCGAAATGGACCTCTGGTTAGGCTCAAGAGCTGTAAATAAACGTTAATATTCACTCAAGCTTACCACTGGTGGGGGCTCAAGTAGTACAGCAAAAGGCAGGCTTCTTTACTTTGGAAGTTCTTTACTAAAACTTAAAAATTCTTACATTACTACTGCTTTTATAATGCTTAAAAGTTACTAACTAAGCAACTTAGTGTAATGAACTTAAGGTGCTATGTAGTAAGCAATATTTGTCTTGAATTCAATAATTATTGGGGGCAATTGCTTACTTTGCGCAATTTGCCTAGTAAGCAAGAGTTCAATAATTATTGCAAACAATTATTGCTTATTTGTTTTTATGCTATGCGGTTTTTGACCTTTTGTATATCTACAGTCAGATTTATTGTCTCATACTATATACCTACAAATCTGAACAATTTTGCTATTATGTAGATCTACAGTTATTTATGTTCAAGTTTGAACATTCTGCCGGGGGGACGCGATTGGAGGAAGATTGAACTCTGACATACTCTCCACGTCCTCTATGGGTGTTGCCTCAGTACTTGATAACGTGAGTTTTCGCTTCCACTTGCATCTTATGACTGTGATAATCCCTGCTATGATGAGTATTGTGGTGGTTGAGATGCTTGCACCGGTGATGTGGTGATGAATGATCTCCCAGCTTCCCTCAACATGAAGATTGTCACCTTCAGCTTCCAATGCCTCGTAGATTTGGTCGGACGTCTTTATAACTGGTTCCATGTCTGTCGATATTGTTAAGCTGCTAATTGTTGGTAGGGAGACATTGATTGGCACAGGTTTTATAAAGGACGCGATGACTGGTGTTTTCAACGAGTATTCGGATTTGAGTGTATTTCGCTTCGTTTTTATTGTACATTCTTGCGAAATTCTGATGATTCCAGTGCCATTTAAAAGGACGTCCTCATGATTTCCATTACACTGTATTGCTGCTGTGGTGGGTTTGTTGGCAACAAATAACCAGGTGTTGATCATGTGAAGATGCTTCCATAGAACGCTTGTTAGTTTGAATTGTCTGATTGGACATTCATTGCCTTCGTGTCGGTGATATAGTTCATCTATGATGCAACTCGGATGATTCTCGATGCTTCGTATGACTGTTGGCGTGCATAGTAACATATGTTTTTTTGTATTCACGCAGCTATCCAATTCCATCTCAGTTAAACTAAAGTAAGACTGTGTGTTGTAGTTTATGGCTAGAATAGGAGTCGCAAGATCTAGGACCACGTATTGATTGTCTGATTTTTTTTGAGGTATTGCTGTACATTTTATTAGATTGTACTGGGATAGTTCGGCTATGTTGAGGTATGCTAATACCTTAATCTCCTCTGCTGAGAATTCTAGCTCAATTTTGGCGTTGTGGAATGGCAGAATGTCTAAACTCGATGGCAGATTTCCTTTGGCTTTGGTTCGTATTTCTGATATTTGGGCAGGTTTCAGGAAGTCCATTAGACTTCCATAATGGAAGTAAACCCTAGTGATCTTGTGATATTTTTCTAATAATTCCTCTAGGTAATTAGCTGTAGCATGGTATGCTGCGAGGAAGTGTATGTTTAATTTGTTTGTGTCGGGCCTGCGAACCATTGTGCTTGCATCTTTTTAATTGCTGTCAATCCCTGGTTCAATCTATCGGTGAAAGTGTTTAGCTTTTTCACTGTTCTTGCTTCTGTCTCGTTGGCTGTTGCGATAGTTGTAAGCATGATGTTCGTTTGATGGTTGATCGTTTGAAGTAGGAGCTTTTGGTTATGATCTAGTTCGTCAATATTTTTATACACCTCATCGTTGACTCCGAATACCGTCTCTAATAGCCTCCCCAGAATTCCTCTTTTTCCCCTTTTATTTGTTTCGGATAGCAACATTTCTATGTGGTTTTGGGTTTCCGTGTGGATTTCCTCGAGATGATGTATTAACCCTTGGCAATGTGCTTCGTCAGATATTTAGTATGTCTCTTCGCAGAGTGTTTTTATTTGATTCATTGTCTGTTTTAACGTAGAACTTTTGAGTTGGTTTTGATGAAGCTATGTTTCCTAGTGTCTCGTTTTCACCGGCTGACTGGTCTGCGAAGGACATGCTCACTTTGCTTACTTTCATTCTCTTAACTAACCTCTGGTCTGTATGCACATCTTGAGCTGGCTGTCTCCTTCTTAGCGTGCTCATTGAATGAGCAGCTATTTTTATCTTTACGCAGCTCTGGGTTAGACTATTGTCGTCGTGTTCTTCTATTGCTATTGGACGTTTTATGGTATGATCACCTTTGTATCTTAGTGTTACTACTCTCACTAAGTTGTCCGATCCTGGGTGTACTTCTGTGATTCTTGCAAGTGGCCAATTTGTGGGAGGTGTACCCTCGTCTTTTATAAGTACAACTTGTCCGATTTTAACATTGCTAGTCTTGCTTTACCATTTTGACCGTTGCTGTAATTGCTTAAGGTAGTCCTTCGTCCATGCTTGCCAGAAATCTTTACTCATCTTTTGGATATGTTGCCAGCGAGAGAGACTGTGCTGTTCCTTCTCCCATCCCGTTGAATCTCGAGGCACAATTAGTGCTTCTCCCACAAGGAAATGTCCTGGAGTGAGTGTGTTTATGTCTGTATGGTTTCCCCTATAATTCTCTTCAGATGATACTTAACTGCTTTAACACCGGCTTCCCAAATTCCTCCGAAGTGAGGAGCTGCGGGGGGAATAAAGTGCCATGTCGTTCCTTTATTTGCTAGATATGAAGCTGCGCTTTTCACGTTTTCTTTATTAAGTACTTTATTAGCACTAACGAAGGTTGTGGCATTATCACTATAGATATCAGTGCAAGTGCCCCTTCTTGCAATGAATCGCTTGTAGGCTGCGAGGAAATCCTCTGTTGTCAAGCCGCTTACGATCTCTAAGTGTATGGCTTTAGTGGTCAGACATACAAACACTGCAATTAACCTTTATAACTTGTGATTCCTCTGCCTTTAGATGCTCTGATTTTTATTGGCCCAGCGTAGTCTATTCCTGTGTGGCTGAATGGCTTTGATAGTGTGACCCTTGGTGTTGGTAGTGCGCCCATTTGCTGAGATGGGTTTTGCGTCTTAAAACGGGCACAACGAATACATTTGTTCAATACGTTCTTAACAGTATTCTTGCCTCTGATAATCCAAAACTTTCTGCGAATGAATGCTAAGGTTGTCTGGTTTGATCCGTGGAGTGTCAGTGCGTGGGATTCTTGAATAATTAATTTGGTTATGTGATGACTCGAGGGTAGGATTATTGGGTACTTTTCGTTGTAAGGTACGTTGGAATTACCGATGCGCCCTCCTAATCTGATGAGTCCCTCTGTGTCTAAAAACGGGTTGAGTGATAAGAGTGCACTTTTCCTTTCTAAATTTCGATTTTTGCGTAAGTTGTGGATGTCAGAAGTGAATTCATTTTGCTGAATGATACGGACTATGCTATTGAGAGCATTCAATATCTCTGGTGCTGTAATATGCATTTTGCTTATTGGTTTCCTTCTGCAAGCGTTGATAAATCTTTGACAATAAGCCCACACTCGTAAGAGTTTAGGTAACCTGCTGTATTTTAAGAAGATTTTTTCTTGGTACGCGTCCTTTTCTGATATGTTTCCGCATGTGATTTGGCGTTTCATTTCTTCCATTGTCGATAGTTCAGGTGATGCAAGGGATGGCCATTTGCTCTTTTGTTCCATTAACCATGTAGGCCCATGCCACCATAAATTTAAGCCAAGAAGGTTTGATGGGTTGATTCCTCTAGATGCCACATCTGCAGGGTTATGCTCTGACCGAACGTGATACCAGATGGTAGGTGTTGTTAATTCTACGATTTCAGCTACCTTATTTGCGACAAAGGTTTTCCATTTTTCTGGGCCTCCTTTGATATCCAAGCTAATGTGATTGTTGAGTCTGTCCAGGCGTATGTGATAACGTGTTGAAAATGCATGATGACTTTTACCTGGTGTAGCAATTTTGCCAAGAGTGCTGCACCGCATAATTCCAGCCATGGAAGTGTTTTCTTAAGTTTTATGGGTGCTACTTTGGTTTTAGCCGTTAGTAGTGTTGTTTGAATTGTTCCATCTTGCTTTATAACTCTGCTGTAGACTGCCGCAGCATACGCTTTTTCGGATGCATCACAGAACCCGTGTAGTTCTATTTCTTGATTTGAAAGGGTATGCTGCATCCATCTTGGAATGGAGATTGACTCAATTTGTGGGAGCTCCTTCTTGAATTTTTCCCATTTTTGAGATACATCTGTTTGTACTTTCTCATCCCATGAGTTTCCTTCCATCCAGAGTTCCTGCATCATGATTTTAGCTGTTATCATTATCGGTGCAAACCATCCAAGGGGATCGAACAGTTTGGCGATATCTGACAGCATGGTTCGTTTTGTTTGTTGTTTTCGATCACAAAGATTGACTTTAAAATGGAACGTGTCTGTTGCAGGCGTCCAATATACTCCCAAGGTTTTAATTGTTTCTCCGTTGCTGATCTCAATTGGGTCTTTCTCCCGTAATTCTTCTGGAATTGTTTTGAGGAGGTTTAAATCATTACTTGACCATTTTCTTAGGTTGAAACCCCCTGCTTTTAGCAGCCCAATTAATTCGAGCATAGTGGTCATACTTTCTTGCATTGAACCTCCTCCAGACATTAAATCGTCAACGTAAAAGTCTTTTAGAGTGGCGTTTACAGCTTGAGGGAATCTGTTATGCTCATCGACTGGTAATTGTTGTAATGTCCTAACTGCCAAGTACGGTGCTGAGGCTGTGCCATATGTAACCGTCGTTAGAGCATATTCCTTAATAGGTTCGTCTTCTGAAAACCTCCACAGTATTCTTTGCAGGTTTTGTTGTTCATCATCGATTTGTATCATCCGATACATCTTCTCGATATCGGCTTTGAACACATATTTGTGTGTCCGCCAACGTAGCAGGATGTCGAATAGGTTTTCTTGCAAGCGTGGTCCGACGTACATTATATCATTAAGACTCAGTCCGGTATTGGTTTTAGCGGAGGCATCAAACACGACTCGTAATTTTGTCGTGATGCTTTCCTCTTTTATTACTGGTTGATGAGGTAGATAATAGGTGATACCATCCGCTTTTGGTGAAACTTGCTTCATGTGTCCTAGATTTAGGTATTCCAACATAAATTTGCTGTACTCCTTTTTTAAAGTCACACTCTTCCGAAATCCCTTTTCAAGTTGAAGTAATCTGGCCATAGCTATCTTACGGGAGTCGCCAAGATTGTGTGCGTTTTCTTTTAGTGGCATTGACACTGTATATGTCCCATTGAAATTTCGAACGTGTGATTCTTTGAAATGCTTTTGGACAACTTTATCCTCTTCCGATAGGCTGGAATTTGTTGGTAATTCCTCTATATCCCAGAATTTTGTTAGTTGTTCGTTCAGCTTGACCATTGATACCATGCTAATTACATTTTTTTGCGTTGTTGTCTTTTGAGTTTCGATTTTCCCAGTCACAATCCACCCAAACGTTGTATTTTGAATTAGCAACTCATCTCTTGGTTTCCGTATACCTTCGAGTAGGATAGATCCGTATACGTCTGCACCCAGTAGCACATCAATTGGCCCGGGTGTGTTTAAGGTTGGGTCGGCCAATATAAAATTGTGGTTTTCCCATAACTCGCCAGGTGATATTGGTGTGCAGGGTAACATTTGTGTTAAGTTGGGTAGTACTAATGTTTCTACTGCCAACTTGTAGCTAGAGGGAAATCGAGGTGAAAGGTTTAGCAAAACTTGGCTTCTTGATGTGCTTGCCGTTGTGTTTCCTACACCTGAGATTTCGATTTCAACTTTATTTCTTGGTAGCCCAAGTGTTTGAACTGCTTTTTCTGTCACAAATGAAGCTTGTGATCCTGGGTCTATTAGTACTCGAAGTAGCTCATAAGTACCCATGGCTGTGTGTGCTTTTACCAATGCAGTAGCTAACATTACTTGTTTCTGTAGTTTGACATTGTAGCTTGCCTTCTTGGTTTCTTCTATGCTTTCTTGTGTGGTTTTGGTTGATGCCGCATGTGAAGATACTGGTTGTCTTAACTCACCGCTTTGTCCTGACGTTGCTTGGTGCATGTGTAATAAAGTATGATGATACTTTTTACATTTATTGCATCGTTGTTTGCTTAAGCACTTGATGTCTTCTTTGTGATTTAAGCAATTCGGACATAACTTATTGTGCTTTATAAATCTGCATCTCTCATTCACGTCTATTGCTACAAATTTCTTGCATTTGTAGATTGAGTGAGCTTCATTGCAGTATTTACATCTGACTTCGATTGCATGAAATGTCTTAGTCATTGATCTTGACGTCACGCTTAGCTTGCAAGAGTCATAAGCTTTCTTTTGGTCTTTAAAATTCTCTAAAGACTGAAAGCGGGTCTCGATGAATTTTAAAAATTCATTCAGATCTGGGATTTCTCGTGGTTCTTTGACGCACTGCTCGTACCAGCGTCGTGTTTCTCTATCTAACTTTTTTAAAAGATAGAAAACGATGATCGGTCCCCAGGTATCAGTGCTAATTCCTAAATTATGTATAGCATACATGCATTCACGTGTAGTGTCGTGAATATGCTTAAGTCCGCCTGGAGTTTCTATGTTCTGGTGCTGTTGATTGAAAAGTACTTCAAGTTGACTGAATAATAAAGCTCTTTTGTTGTTGTACCTTTCATTCATTAGCTCCCATGCAGCTTGGTAATTTGAGTCGGAAATTTCCAAGTGCTTTATAATTTTTGCCGCTTCGCCCCTGATATTCGTTTTAAGGTATTGGAGCTTTTCTGCATTGCACAGCCGTTTGTTGCAATGAATAGTTTTTGAGAAAATATCTCTAAAAGCTGGCCAGTTGTTATAATTACCTTCGAATGAAGGTATTGTTTGCCGTGGTAGCCGTAACCCCGCATCTTCAATTGTGTGCGTTTCACTGGGTTCATCTGTTTTTTGTTGTTCATGTAGTAATATCATTACTTCTTGTACTGCTGTTTCCAAGTTTTCGTAATCACCTGACTGGAAGTACGGGTCATTGAATTCATTCTCGAATTCGTTAATTTCTTCGTGCAGTTCTGTTATATTGTTGAACTGCTCATGTAGATTCCATATTTTATATTCATAGTACATTTTTGTGTGAGGGCTGTTTTTGTTTCGATGTATGTCTCCTATTATTCTCCTAATGGAATTTATTTTTAACTTTTGTCTTTTGAGTCTGCCTATCTGCTCAATATTGTTTTTCGGGGTGACTAATTTAAAGTCGTCTTCTTCTTCGGTCGTGTCACGGTTTATATCACCATCTATTGGCGAAGTTCCAACTGCAGGTTCTTCATCTTGATCTTTCTTACTTTGATCATCGTCTTCTTCACATACTGTTTATATGTGCTGATACGCTTCATAGCTTCCTCATAAAAACACTTTACTTGACCGTAAAAGTCGTTTTTTATATAGCTGCGATCGGTTGAAATATTCTCTACCAAAATCTCATGTCGAGATTTAAATTCCGTCCAGTATTGTAGAAAAAGCTTCTCTTTCTCTGCAATGTACGCTAGTGTTTTTCGAATAGGGCCATCTTTCTTCATGTTGATCAGCGTATCCTCGATAATCCCAGCAATTTGCTTTTGGTCTTTCAAAAGCTGCTGTATTTTTGAAGTGTCCATGGCTGGTTCTGGTTGTTCTTCTCGAAGGACCAACCTTTCTTTAGCTCGTGTGAATAGGATTCGGCGTAGCGAAATGGACCTCTGGTTAGGCTCAAGAGCTGTAAATAAACGTTAATATTCACTCAAGCTTACCACTGGTGGGGGCTTAAGTAGTACAGCAAAAGGCAGGCTTCTTTACTTTGGAAGTTCTTTACTAAAACTTAAAAATTCTTACATTACTACTGCTTTTATAATGCTTAAAAATTACTAACTAAGCAACTTAGTGTAATGAACTTAATTACTTGACAAGTACGGATGCTATTGAGCACTCCATCATAACTGAGGCTAATCGACCTCCCATATTCGTGAGACCGTACAGGTTGCCAGAGGCGCAAAGGGATGAAATTCATAGGCAGGTAAATGAGATGCTGAATGATCAGATCATTAGGCCCAGTGCTAGTCCATGGAATTCACCGCTTCTCCTCGTGCCGAAAAAAGCTGACAGCAACGGCAATAAGCGATGGAGGATGGTGGTGGACTTCCGCAAACTCAATGAGATCACAATTGGAGATGCATATCCGCTACCCAATATTTCCGATATATTAGATCAGTTGGGCAGATCCAAATATTTCAGTACGCTTGACCTTGATAGCGCATTCTATCAAATCCTCGTTAACGAAGATGACAAAAAGAAAACAGCCTTTAGCACACCATTTTGGGCATTACGAATATAACAGAATGCCATTTGGACTAAGGAATGCACCTGCAACTTTCCAGCGTTTAATGAACAGCGTATTAATGGGGTTGCAAGGAGCTGAATGTTTTGTATACGTTGACGATATAGTTGTTTATGGTTACGATTTGTCAGATCATAATTCCAAATTAATAAAAATTTTCAATCGTCTGCGAGAGCACAATTTAAAACTCCAGCCCGAGAAGTGCAAATTCATAAAGAAGGAGTTAATTTACCTAGGACACATAATTTCTGAAGAAGGTTTGAGACCAGATCCTGGTAAAATAAGTGCAGTTAAAACCTTTCCAACCCCAAAGAAGCCGAAAGACGTCAAATCATTTCTGGATTTTGCTGCATATTATCGGTGTTTTATTGCAAATTTCGCCGACATAGCGAAACCACTTACAAAACTCTTGAAGAAAAACACAAAATTTAAATGAGATGAATTTTGTGATGAATCTTTTAAAACCCTCAAGAGCAAATTAATCAAATCTCCTGTGCTAGCATATCCAAATTTTAAAGAAGAATTTCTGGTCACGACAGACGCGAGTAACGTAGCAATAGGAGCTGTCTTATCACAAGGAGTGATCGGTGAGGACAGACCAATATGTTACGCAAGTCGCACTTTAAATGCAGCTGAAACAAAATACAGCATCACTGAGAAGGAATTACTCGCTATTCTGTTTACCGTAAAAAAGTTTAGGCCATATTTATTCGGAAGACACTTCACTATAGTAACAGACCATAAGCCACTTAGATGGTTAATGGCTCTTAAAGAACCCTCATCTCGGTTGATGAGATGGAAAATACTGTTGGAAGAATACGAATATAACATAATCTACAAGCCGGGAAAGTATAATGTTAACGTGGATGCACTAATTCGCATCGGTGGTCCAGAACAACTGACAACTAATGAATCCGTCACGGTTGGAATAATAACAAGAAGTAAAATAAGGAAGCAATCGGAGGAAACACTTCAGTTGCAGAAACCTGCAACAGATCCTAAAATAATACCGATATCTAAAATCATCGAAACCAATGAGTCCATATTTAATGACTATTCATTGAAAAACAAGATTTTTATACTTCCACTAGTGGATTCTCATGTAGAGAATAAACTGAAAAAACTCTTCGAAAACTATACTATACCTAATATCGGTGAACAAAAACTTCTATTTCATAAGCCTACAAGAACAAATTTCACTGTTATAAAAGCTATGCTTCCATTAAGTTCCGAAACGGACAAATCTAAGCTTCACGATGCTGTTAGAGGTATCTTCCAGTACTGTACGGAAAATAACGTAATCACCTTCGGCTTGTCAGTACCAGTCTTTGACAAAATTTTCGCTTAACGAATTAAAATCCAGCCTCAATGAGATTTTCAAGTATAGCAATGTATCTATACGGTTGTTTAATGACTCGAGGGTATACTTAGAGAACCCTAAAGACATAGACAAAATCATCGATGAATACCACACGTCTTCGCACCGTGAAAAGACTAAAGATGAAATATTTTTGGCCCTCCATTATGAAAGATGTTAAGAATTTCATTCAGAAGTGTGAGTCTTGTCAGAAAAATAAACTCCGAAGGAATCCACCAACACCTATGAAAATCACAACAACTAGTGCGGCGCCTTTCGAAAGAATTGCCCTAGACATCGTAGGACCACTACCAGTAAGCTACGAAGGGAACAAGTACCTGTTGACATATCAGGACGACCTTACGAGGTTCTCAGAACCACTACCTACACCCAACGCGGAAGGTACTACAATCGCAAAATCCTTTGTCGAAAGCATTGTCCGCCGTCACGGAATTCCTGAATCGATACTCACGGATCAAGGCGCTAACTTTCTAAACAATCTCTTCAAGGAGACTTGCAAGTTATTGAAGGCAAAAAAGATAAACACTACACCCTATCACCCGCAAACAAATGGCGCTCTAGAGAGAAGTCATCGAACACTTGCGGAGTATTTACGGCACTACGTAAACAAAGACCCTCTTTCTTGGGATAGCTGGACACCCTATGCCATCTTTGTGTTTAATACAGCACCACACACTAGTACAGGCTATACGCCCTACGAACTTCTATATGGATATCCGCCTAATATACCGAGTTCTTTCCAGCAAAAACCACAAGTGTCATACAATTACGACAACTATGCCAAAGAACTCAAATCACGTTTGCAACATGGTTACTTAATAGCACGAGAGACCATACACCAAAATAAAAATTGCTCTAAACTTTATTATGATAAAAATAGTTTCTCGAAATGCTTTAACGTAGGAGATAAAGTTCTCGTAAAAGTTCCTTTTCGGAAGAACAAATTTACCCCACTTTGGGAAGGACCATACGAAATTGTTAAAATTGTTTCTGCCGAGAATTCTGTGATTAATATAAAATCAAAACATAAGACCGTTTATAATAATCAACTGAAACTCTTCATCAATTAACATTTCAAAAAATTTCTCTTTTGAGGATAGAGTTACTTTCCAACATTGTCAGGATGAGATTTGTATATTCACTAGGAATTTAGCGAGCTTTAGGTGATCTTGTTCTAAAGCGTCTACCAAATTCCAAGTCCACCTATTATAATATCGTGATCCCATATTTACACTATACTTCTTTGCCTTCACATAAAACAACTATATCGAAATGTTTTTTTTCCTGTGATATTCAGATATTCTCGTAAAAGTTTAAAGAATTCATTTTTATATCCGGATTAACCGGACCTTCTCGTAAAATTTAAGCAATTCATTTTTTATATCCAGATTAGCTGGACTACCGGGATTTTCTTTCCATGATCTGGAAATATTAAATGACACTCAGGTTATATTGACGTTACGCAATGTATGAAACTACATCTTCGCCTCCAAAACTTCATCCATCGTCCCTTCCATTAATGTCTTTAAAGCAACTAACTAGGCACAACTTCGACCGTTTTGCATAACTATACTGCCTTAACAAGAATAATTACTGACCGCATCAATACTAACAGCATGCCTTTTCAGGAAATGATGCGAATAGTGCTGATCATGTTCATGGTCTCATGCACCAGCGGGAGTAATATTAACATCTCCATAATCGACCATCGCCCAGGTATATACTGCGAAGAGCTAGGAAAGGTAGAACTATTTTCTAATGAGTGTAAGGTAATCGCTTTTTATGATTTGAAAAACATCGAAAAGGAAGCGGTAAAAATTAACGCATACGTAAAAGCCGAAAGCAATTCGTGCGAACTTTTGACTGAAAATTTCCATATATGTAATAGTATAATAGTAGAGATCAACCACATAATGCATGATATACAGCAAAAATTAAAATTACTAACACACAGATCTCGTAGTAAACTCGCTCTGTTCAATGTTGTAGAAGTAATTAGTAAAAATCTGTTCGGAACATTAAACGAGGACGACGCTAAGCACTATGATAAGCAGATCGACAAATTACGTTACAACCAAAACCATCTCCTAGACCTGATTAAAAATCAAACAGTCGTTGTAGAAACCACCGCGAATATATTTAACAAATCGCGAATAACTTTCGAAAATCAAGTTAAATCCCTTGATTCTAAACTATCACAAGTTAAGAGTATAGTCGATAATCTCACAAATGGAAGTTATAACCAGAGACTTATCGCCGAGGTCGAATCCCTCGCTTCACTCGTGACACTTGTCTTAATGCGCTATCAGAATGCTGTTAATACGATCGTCGATCTAGTAACGGATGTTCGACATGGGAAATTTCACCCAACGATTATTACCCCAGAACAACTAGAGGATATTCTAACAATCATACGGAAAGGAATTTTAAGCGATACTAAGCTATCCTCAATGGTTAAAGATGACAATTTATTATCATTATACCGAACAAGCTACATCAGCGGATCAGTCTTGAACTCCAAAGTTATATACGAACTTAGAATCCCTTTGCCCACTAAAGAAAATTATCAACTATTCAAAGTTATTCCTTTACCAGCTCCAGGCAACCACCGATTGGTCTTTATACAGCCAAAAATGGAGTATATAGTTATCGACTACAATAAAGAACATTTCTACGAAATGTCACATCAGGAATTTGTTAGTTGTTTAACGGAAGATCACACTCAGTTTCTTTGTCACATATTGCATCCAATATTTAACATAGACAAAAATACAGAAGTATGTGAGTAAGTTTGCTTCGAAGGGAGAATAAGCTACTACCTTCACGTATTTTGAAACAGTCTGAGTATAAAACAGTATGGATACAATTATCCCAAGTAAATAAGTGGCTTTAATCAACACTTCAAGCTTTTACCGCTGATTATATTTGTGATGATAAGATATCTCCACAGTCCATGACATCGACTGGTATTGTTGAAATTTCTGGGAATTGTTACTTGCGGACTCCCGATCTAGTAATACAGCGATATAATATTAAAACAACCCATTTAAAGAATTCCGACATACCCTCGCTTAATCTGACAAAGGCTATAATTAGAGGAATAATACCACCCAAACCTTATATAAATAATAGCGAGGTAGGTTTAATAAAGTACTCCTCACACCATGAGCTTACTAGACTCTTTGAAAATATAAAAACACTTAAGGAGCACGAAAACGAACAGCTACTTCCAGTAGATAGTCATGACATACCATTACTCAATTGCATACATCTTAGTATTTATTGTTATATTATACGCTCTCTTCAAAATTTACAAAAAATATATAGAAACATGCAGGAACAAGCTCCTAAAACCCTGCACATAGAGAGACAAAGCGAGAATGTTGATAAAACTGAAAATAAAGAAAAACACGATGGAATTCAACCGATAGTGCTCACTCTGCGTTAGGCAAGAAAGAAAAAAAAACACAAATTTATAAATAAAATAATTTTTTTTTATCTTCATAAAAGGACTTAGTAGTAGAATTTTTCCTCCCTTTCCTTTTATTAAAACACAGAATATTTCCATGAATCTATATGTGCACGTCACTAGCGTAAAAAAAACCCCCACAATTCATGTAACGAAAACTCTCTGATAATAGAGAAAATTATGTAAGTCTTCACGTTACTTTACTTACCAAGATTAACTTGTATTCTTTTTAGTATTTTCGATTATATCTTAGTTGATTACATTATACTTAGAGAATATGATTGGTAATAAATAATATAAAAAAAATATATATATATGTATAAAAATATAAAATAATAATGATAAATCGATTTAATACCATAGTTACTATTTGTATTTTAATCTTCTATCTATTTTAATCATGGATAAATATGAATAATTTTAGCTTTGTATTTTTTATTTTTCAATCTAAATCTTTTATAAAAATATACATGTTTTATTGACTATATTATATATAAAAAAAAATAATAATAATAAAAAAAACATAGGATAGAAACATTATGTATGTACGTATAGAATAGAGTTTATATACACATGTAAAATTTTTTTAGAATAACACAAATACATAGTTATAATTACATAATTTTGTAGTTTTGACAAAACTGTAAAACCAAGACCAAACCGTGCAGCCAATAATCTTACCATAGCCAGGCTCGTAATACTCAAGAAAATTCTCTAGCGACCCTAGATTTTTTTTTTAGGGGGATGGAATGTAATGACCACACATACTATGGTCATACATAATATGATCATGCGCAATAATCATACATAATATGATTGTGCGTAATAGTCACACATAGCATGATCATACATAATATGATCATGCGCAATAATCATACATTACATGATCATACATAGTCACGTATAATATGATCGTACATAGTCACGTATAATATGAGCATACATTTCCGTTGTGACCATTCTACCCATATCAAATCACACCTAATTGTGATGACCATTTCATTTCAAATTCTTAAAATCTTCAATTTTCAATTTCAAGTGCCCTCATTTCATTGCATAAACATTTTCTAAAAAAATTTCTTAAGAACCTTTCTCGAATATTTGAAATCCATATATTTTTCATCAACTTGACTACGTTAACAGAAAATCGTTTAAGAATAAACAATTTCACTAATTTCACTCGTGTCTCCTTATCAACGTGTCAAGTTACATCCATTGCGTCGTGTTGACGACCCAAAATTGTGCTGAGTCGCAAGTAAAAGAGTGGAGCCCGGCAATGTGTGAGATTAAAAAGAAAGTCAAGTTGGATATCGGCCTTTGCTTTGTACAGACAGTGAACAAATTAGCACCTATCATTTTTCTAAATAATTAAATAAATAAAGTACCAAATCTCGTTTTTTATTGTTCAAACAAAATAATTAAATAAATAAAGTACTAAGTCTCGTTTGTTTGTACAAACAAAATAATTAAATAAATAAAGTACTAAGTGTAAATAATTAAATAAATAAAGTTAAAACTAAGTGATGTGAGTTTTAAATTTTCTAAAAGATACAACCCCAACTCCCCCTGACTGGCTCTTCTCTGACGGAAAGCACGGTCAGCAGGGTTACAACAATAGGTATAAGAGGTATATTTTGTAATTTATTTCGTTGGCACGAGTCGCATTTTCGAATATATTCTCTTACGTCTTTTGCCATAGATGGCCAGAAGTATTTTGCTTTAATACGCTTAGGGGTGGACAAAATTTTCATCAGAAATCCTGCACAGGCTATGGATATCGAGATATTAGCGATCTTGCCTTTTCAGGTATAATTAATATTAGTAGCGGAAAAACATAAAAACAACAACAACTATAACCTAATTTGTGGATTAAGGATTTGATGATATTAATCTGTAGGTGTCTTTTATAAACAAGATTACACCAGGTGATCATTTATCTAAAAATAGATCGTTCGCAGCTGGTTGGGGTGAATGTAGGTAGATATGTTGACTTAGATAAGTAATGGAAAATAGTAAATGCCTAATTTTACTCTTCAGGTGTAATGCTTCTAATTTGATTCCTTGCATAAACAAATTCGCACAGTCCAGTAAAGTAAACAAATTCGAATAATGTAAACAAATTCGCACAGCAGCCGAGTAAAGTAAACACATTGAGGGATATATATTTTTTTCAATGTAAGATTCCCAATTTCTTTAGCTGAAAACAACAACAATTGATGTTAATCTGTAGGATATGGTGTCTTAGATGAGTAGTGGAAGTTATAATTGAAAATTTGTTTTGCTGAAAAAAAAAACAACAACAGCAACTATAACGTAAGTTGTGGATTAAAAGTCTTTTATAAACAAGTGATCATGCTATGATATTCGATATCCAAAAATAGATCACGGTTGCTTGGGATGTTAAGAAATATGAAGTAATGGAAATTAAAGCCTTATCAGAAAATTTTCAATGTAGATGTGTGTGTATTGAAAAGTCTTAGGTTTTATGAAAAATTGTTTTTTATATTGTCAATAAAATTTCTTTTTGGGTGGGTTAAATGTAAAGCTTTGATGAGCTATGATATCAATGTGGGATAATACTTATATAGTATGATATGTTGACTTAGATGAGTAGTGAAAGTTGTATGGGTACAGTAAGAGAGTTTTCATCAAATTTTTGGTGATAAGGTGTAATGGCATGACCTTGTTAGCCTAGCCTGAAAGTGGCTTGAGCAGCCACATCTGAAAAAATCACATATTATGATTAAGAAAGCTTCAAGATACATATCAAAAGTGATACCAATGGATTACATAAGGAAAGTAGCTTCACTTAATCCGCAAATAACAAATTTGATTGAAAGCGACACCCGATGTGAGCAATAATCATTCTTGCTTCAATTATCACTCTTACTCGACGTGTGCCGGAGAAAATATATTAAGTATAGTCTAAAATATGCACTGTAAATAAAAATTGTATTATGTTTATAATGCCATTTTTTGAAATAATTTGTTTTAATTGTATTATAGCTTAAGTCGAAAGTCTTTTTTCTTTAGTTCAGGAAAGCCAAGATTTCAAAGATATAGACTGATGCTTATAATGAATATTCCTTATGCCTTTAGACCAACATGGGTTTAGAAGGTTCCTTGTGCACCATTTTAACAAATAACATCTCACCGTCTTTAATTTTTGTGATCTTTGTTGCAATATCGTGATTTTTCGAGCTGTTGGTAGGGGACAGTCGACTTGTTTTTGGATGAAAAACTTTCTTCTTTATTTCTAGAAAGCATCGATTTCATAGATGTAGGCTGAGCCCTTTATGAATATTCTTTACGACTTTCGTCCGTAGGCTTTAGAAGGTTTGTAGTATCCTTAGAGCTCACGTTGAAACTATTACGTAATTAGCTTGCCAACAGCGGGCTGTTTGGGTAAAGAGCAAAAGATCAACTGAAAAATAAGTTATGAAACTATTATTTATATGTATTTGACACGTGGTCTTGGAGGCAGCAATTTGTCCTTGACCTCTGACGTCACCTTAACCTTTGAAACCGAAAATGTCTGCTCTTGGGTAACCTTCAGCAGTATCGGGTCTTAGAGGCTACAATTTGACCTTGATTCAGCTTCGATATCTAAAAAATTATTCACACGAAGCTGACAAGAATATGGTAATTTTATCTAATTCGTGTGGTGGGCATAATTTTCATAAGAATCTGGTATGTTCTATACAAAATCTAAAAAGGGAAAAGAAAATTGCATGAGAATTTGGTTAGTGGTTAGTGTCTTCCCGAGTGTTGGACTTGTTAAGATGGATATTGAGGAGTTTTTAAGAGAATATAATAACATCTTACTCGATGAGCATAAGAAACAAATCCAAGAATGCTATAACTTTTTAAAATTATATGAAAATATTGAAAAAGTTGACTCAAAATTTGGTGAGCACTATATAAGCTGCCCTTGGTCAAGTTATGATTCAACGGATGGACAATATACATGTGAATCTTGTGGTGTTGCTAGATGCCTAAAAGAAGTTGTGAAGCTATATAAATTCTACCAAACATTGACACAAAGTAATTGCGAGGCATGCCTTAAGAAGTGCGAGTTAACTTAGCACTAGAAATTCTCATTTTGTATACTTGGAGAGCTCATAAAGGATCATGGAAACTTACGCTGTAGGCAGATGTTGATTTCAACGACAGATTCACCAAACAGCACCACATATCTATCCAAGAAAACAGTAGTACCGGAGCATGCTGGTAGTACCGGCTAATGCCGTTAGGGTGCAGTCAAGACCAAATGACACATCCAAGACATAAGCCAGTCAAGACTCAATGGTGTATCCAAGACATAAGCCAGTCAAGACTCAATGGTGTATCCAAGACATAAGCCAGTCAAAACGCAATGGTGCGTCCAAGACATAAACCAGTACAGTCAAGACCCAGTGACCATAAACCAGTATAGTCGAGACACAACCCCACATTTAGCATGTACTCAAACCAGCTAGCGACTGTGGCGCCATCTGCGGCGAAATCCTGGAAGCTAAGCTGCCAGAACTGTCATAGAACAACTACTTGACTATTTTCCCTTTGAAGTGTGGGCATGTTCCTCATTGCCTCATTTCTATTGTTCTGATCTCTTTTCAAGGAAATTTGCGTGTAGCGGTTATTAGCGTAGCTCGCTTGGTTTGCGTAGCCTTGTTGCCGATGAGTTTCTAGGGCCAATATTTTCCGACATTCTCGCCACGAATGATTTGGTCTGCTACAATATGTGCATACTAAATATCTGACATCGTTTTTTATTGGTATCGGGTTGCAGCGCGGAAGATTTCGGTAACAATTTTCAGTAGTATGTCCTTCCTTCCGGCAATTTTGACAAAACGGGGGTTTTCGAAACCTGGGCAATTGACTGCGCGGGATTGTTGTGCTCCAGCCTTGAAGATTGCTCTATAACATAGCTCATGACCTTTGTCAGTTCGGACTCACCCTTAGCTTTAACTAGCAATTTTAAGTTTGGATTTTTTAATCCGTCTTCAAATGCCTGCTCAGCAATTTTATAGTGTTCTTTCACAGTTAGCAGTTCATGCTGACTGACCGTCCTCGATTTTTCTTCCATAAAATGCTCCTCAAGCTGTTTCGTGAGATCAGCCCAAGAGCTTACAGATTTATATTGAATTATTTCGAAAACGAAGCCCTGAAGCCTAGTTTTGACTATGTCAACAAAGAGGTTTGTTTCAGTATCAGTGTTTGTAGATGAAAATAATATATTTCCACGCGCAATGAAATTATTCAGATTTTTCGGGGTACCGTCAAACTCAGCTATCATAATGTAAGCATCGGTAAGGCTTATTTTGAGTTCAGTAGCCATTTCTGTGTGAAAAGGTAAATTTTCGAACAGGTTAACAATTTCTTTCCTTTTTCTGGTAAGAATTTTGAACAAATGATTAGAATTCTTTAACGAGAAGAATACAAAAATAAAAGAACAGGTTAAGAATGTAGTCGTATATATATACGATATAAGAGAGGAAAGACATTCTTTTTTATAAGAACAGCAAAATCTTGTTACTAGCGTTTGGGGTTTAATTTTGAAGTTTGGAGTAGGGTAACTAGTTCACTTTGTTTTCAAATTTTCAAACTCTAACACTAATCCATACACATTATTAAATCCCTTTAAGTACGAGTATAGTATGTGTCACAGTGCGACTAATATATAAAACTGTGTTTTAAATAAGTTCGGGTTTAGTTATATATTTCTATAGCAGATCATGATGAGCACCATTATGTACAAGCACACACAAAAAAATCAAGCAGCGGGTTTGCAATCAAGTGTAGAAAACTTGTTCTTTCACTTGAATCTGTCGATAGAAAAAGAACATTATAAGTTTTCTGTCGTATTGTCTGAGTACTTCCCAAAGCGCTGTAAGACAATATGCTTGACTGTTAGGAGCTGGAGAGCTCGCTATTAGCCAAGCGGCTTATCCAGGTAAGAGCTATAGAGCTCGCTATTTGAATAGCCAGAAAAATTACCAGTGCTAAAGGGCGCTATTGGTAATGCAAAGGCAAGATTTAATTTAAATTGAATATAAGTGTTTATTCTATTCTCTTTAGCCAATTTTTATGTACTTTCTTAATTTTTTTATTTATCTGTATGTCTACATTAACATCTTTTATATTTTTTATTAAGTATGGTCCAGACTTATACAGACTTTCATATTTTCTTTTATCTTCCTTTTTTAATAATGCATAATCGTCTATTTTTAAATTTATTGTATTTAAATTACTATCATATTTTTCTTTTCGGTTTCTTTTAGCTATATTTAGCAGATTTTTGGCTTTTTCGTGCGCTTGTTTTAAACGAAATTTTAATTCTTCACAGTAATTGGCGTAATTGTATATGGGACTTTTGTCAGTAAGATCTACATCATTGGATAAACTGGGAAGTTTTCCGAAAACCAGCTGTATTGTATTATAACAGAATGTGTAATACGGGATCCATTCATCCCAATTATAGTCTTGCGTGAATGATAAACATTCTGTGGTTTCTCTCTATTGAACCTAAAGTTTGGTGATGGTATGGTGTAGATGTCGTGTGATTTATTTTCAAACACTTGCATATGTTTGAAAAAATTTCATTAACGAATTCCGTTCCCATATCGGTTTTTATTGTCTTGAAGTTACCGTGTCTTAATATGCATTCCTTAACTAGAGCTTTTGCTACCCTTATCACTTCTTTAGTTTCCATTGGAATAGCTTCGATGTATTTCGTTAAGTCGCACTGGTCCAACTATATTTAAGGATATCACCTCAAGACTTGTTGATGGCGTATCTGTTATTAACATTTTTTCTTTAGTGTGACTCAATACTTTATTCTTTGCGCATTTTTCGCATTTATTTATATATTGTTTTTTTCTTAGCGCTTTATTATTATTCTTTATCTTGAGCTCGAATTTGAGTTTTTTAACCCTTCTTATTTCCTTTATGGATATACATTCCCATGCATAAAGGTAATCAGTCTTTACGCTATCAGGGGTTTTATTCTGGGGTTTTATTTTTATTGTCATTTGTTTTAAGGGTCATTGCCCTTGTAGCTACTTTTATACTTGAAGTCGGTATCATTGCTTTCAGGATATCAGAATCTATTTTTATTCGTGATAGAGCGTCGGCATTGGTATTTATTTTGCCTTGCTTATAAACGATTTCAAAATTGTAATCGGTTAAATCTAGCCTAATTCTTGTCAATTTAGAAGATGGATTTTTATGTGTGAAGAAACTCACTAAAGGTCTGTGGTCTGTAACAATAGTTATACTATGGGGGCTCTGGCCCACTTTTTCCATACAAAAAGTGTCCGGTATTCTCCAACTCATTTTACATCTTCATCTTCCTCTGGAGGTACGGTGAACAATTTTGAGGAGGATCGGGACCACTTTTTGTATTGAAAATTGCTATCTAGCTCTAACGCATCATCTGCCTCGCTCTAACACAAGTGTATGTGTGTGTCTTGGATGACCTTTTAGACGAAATCATCAGAGACTTACCACATCAACCGATTTTCATTAAAAAGTATGTAGATGACATTATTACAGTGTTGCCAGCACACACCATAGACGAAACTTTAACAATTTTTAACAATAAACACCCACGTATCAAATTCACTATGGAAAAATAGCATCACATATCTAAAAGTATTCCTTTTCTCGATTTAAGATTCTGCAGGAACGGTAATAAGATTATAACTGACTGGTACATGAAAGTAATAGCATCAGGGCGACTGCTGAACTATTTGTCAACCGAACCCCACAAAATGAAATTCAACGTTGCTCTTTCTTTTGCAAAGAAGGTGATCACACTTAGTGATCCACAATTTCATAAAGTAAACTATGACAGAATATGCACAATACTAGCCTCAAACCATTACCCCACGCACACAATACATAAAATTATCAAAAATATCAAACATTCATTAAGCAGCAACAGAATGGATAATCGAAAATACAATAATGCTACAAAAATTACTTGATATAAAAAGCTAGCATATGTACCACCAATAAGTGACAGAATCATCCCTTTCCTGAAAAGCAACAATATTTCAAACAATTCCTCTAGGACTACAACCGCAAAATAAACTAAGGCAGACAATATACACAGACACCAAAACCAAAATTGGAAAACCTACAATATGTGCAATATACGAGATAAAATGCAAGACTGAATATTGCAATAAGATCTACATCGGGTAAACGGGAAGAGATATTAAAACACGAATGCGGGAACACATAAATGACTTCGACCGAGCAACAAAACTTACTATAAATGACAATGATACACAAAGGCACGAACGCAATTACAATACATCATGCCTGGCACATGCTATCAAAAACAAACACAAATTCAATTATGATAATCCAACTATTCTTCACAAAAAGCAATTCTGGACAAAACGAAAAAACAAAGAAGCTCTATACATACATGCAAATAAGCCCAACACCACGAATTTCAAAGTGGACACACAATATATTAGTTCCCAGTATAAGAGTATAATAGATGTATATAGACATCATAGTAATTGTCGATTCTCATAACCATAAGAAGTAGTGTAGTCCAACTGTTTAATATATTTAATTTATTACTTACATGTTTTACTCGTTTTTTTGTATAATTCATCACAAGTGACTGTCCAGTTTTCTCTTTTTCTTTTAACTTTTTTAATATATTAATTTTTAATTCTTAATTCAAATTAACGACGAAAGGCTAAGGATAGCCTCGACGCAGCTACATCTTAGAATCACTATGATACGATAATCCTAAGGTAAATAGCTTGTATTATAACGAATATCTGCATAATTATTGTTGCATTATATTTATATATAGCTACTTGAGAATGGTCATAACCCATGACCGAAATATTTTAATTTCAATTTTAATTTTTAATAAATGATATTTTATATATGGCCTTCTTTTTATTCAATTTCCCATACTAAGTCCGGAACTCTCGAATAATATTTGACCACTACAACGGGTGGCGGTGGTGGTGGTGGGTGGTGGTGGGGTGGTGGTATTGGCGGTGGTGGTGGGTGCCTGGTCTTGGATGGCGCTATGAAACGGATATTTGGCACGTGGCCTCGGAGATTTCACTTTGACCCTGACCTCTGACGTCACCTTGACCTTTATTTGCTATATATGTTATTTACAGTTGCTGTTGTTGTGTTTTCAGTAAACGAATTGGGCATCTTACATTTTCAATTTCCAATGCTCACCTACAACATATTCCGCACGTATTACTCACAGCTCTCTAGTACTCATCTAAGACAACATATTATACTATATTAATATAATAACACCACCTTCTTTTATACAAAACTTTTAATTTAATCCATTCCTAACCTAATAATTTAATGGTAGATTTAGAATTATATCATTCGAAATACCCACTCTCAACATCATGGTCTTCACTATTGAACTTGAAGAATTATCAATTTTTTTCTTCCTTCCTGATACTCATCCAACACCATTTCGCGGAGATAAATACCAAATACCATCATTCACCCATCAAAAATGTTAACTTAATACAAAACTTACAGTACCCCCTCTCAACCCCACCATGGTCATCACTATGGACTTGGAGAATTCTCAACTATCTTTTCCTTCATACAACACCATTCGGATGATACTTCCGAGGAGATAAATATTAAGCGAGATAGCTGATTAGGTTTTTACTGCTTATTCAATAAATATATACACAACTTACAGTATCCACTCTCAACCTCCACCACGGTCTTCACTATAGGCTTGAAGAATTATCAATTTTTTCTTCCTTCATACAACACCATTCGGATAATGCTTTAGAGAGATAAATACGAAGCGATATTGCTGATAACTTCCACTACTCATCTAAGACAACATATCATACTACATTAATATCATAACACCACCTTCTTTCATCAAAACTTTTAATTAAACCCACGCTCAACGTAATGGTTAGAAAATATGTGCTCAATCTTATAGTATGAAGATAAAATTATCATATTCCGTTCAGCTTCATGTGAACTATGATATAAGGGTAAATAACTGTGCTACCTTCCTATGCTCACCAACCCTAGACACAAAACAGCATAAATCAATTTGTTTATTTTATTCGAATGTATTTGTTTACGCAAGAAGTTATATTATATTTCAAGCGCATTACACCTGGTCACCGAACTTTTTCCTAATTTATATTACTCATCTAAGTCGGCATAACATCCTACATTAATATGATAGCTCATTAATGCTTTTAATTAACCCACTCTCAAGCTAATGAAAATATGTAATTTTTTCAGATGTGGCTGCTCAAACCACTTTCAGGCTAGGCTAACAAGTTCCTCTAGAAAGATTTCGTGTTGCAACACTGGTCATGCCATTACACCTTATCACCAACATTTTTAACGAAAAGTCTTTTACTATACCCATACAACTTTCACTACTCACCTAAGTCAATATATCATACTGTATTAGTATCATCCCACATTGATATCGTAGGTGATCAAAGCTTTAAACTTAGCCTGTCCAAAAAGACATTTTATTGAAAGTAAAGAACAGTTTTTTCATAAAACCTAAGAATTTATAACACACACACACACACACCACACAGATAGCAGAGTAGCTAACAAGTAGAATACGGACGCAGAGGTTAATCCCTTTAAAAGGTGCTGATTGAACTGAACAGAAATCAGAAGGGACAAATAATGTTCGAACTGACGAAGGGCGAGGGCGGGAAGAGTGACGCGCTGAAGGCTGCGGTGACTGAAGCACTCGAGGGGACAGCCACAGTTATGGTGCGCACCCAAGAGATAAATGTCGTGTGCAAAAACATAGACGAGGTGACGACCAAAGAAGAGGTGCTCGAGGCACTGAGGAAACAGTTGGACATAAACATCTTACCGGTGTCTTCAATCAGAAGCTTGCGGCGGTAGTAAGCCTGCCATTTCTGCACGCGAAGAGCATCCTGGCAACCGGCAAGGTCAAGATTGGTTGAACCATCTGCAGCATCAGAGAAGCGACGAAACCCATGTCGTGTTTTCGATGTTTCGATTCCGGACACCTGGCAAAGGACTGCAAAGGCGAGGACAAGTCCAAGCGATGCAAAAACTGCGGAGGAGACGGACACATCGCTAAGAACTGCGATAAGACACCGTTCAGCATGATCTGTAGCACTAATAATAAGAAGGCGCCCCACATAGCAGTTCTATTAAGACAGACGTAACATGAAGCTGTTACAATTAAACCTCAATAATTGCGAGGTCACGCAGGACCTGCTACGGCAAACAGTGGTTGAAAAACAAATTGACGTGGCCATCGTTTCGGAACAATACCGAAGAGTCGACGGCTCTACATGGGTGGCCGATGGCACCGAGAAGGCATCAATTTAGCCATGCGGTAGATTACTGATCCAACAAGTAGTGGTCTAAGGACAGGTAGGATCCGGGATGTGCGGGTTAGCGGCATATTCATCATTAGCTGCTACGCGCCACTTAGACTATACCTCCAAGGGTTCAAACAAATGATGGAAACGATCGCGGCAGGAGAGGCACTACTGGAAGCGTTCGCCATTGTTTTGGCAAATTCCGGAGACACGAGCACCTTTAGCGGAAGCAACGGAAGCTCCATAGTGGATCTCACCTTTACCAGCCCGGTACTGGCGAGAGGCATGATTTGAAATGTGAGCGAGGACTACACGCATAGTGATCACCAGGCTATTGTGTTCGAAATCACGAAGCAGAGAGGAACAACAAACCCCGGTAACCATGGCCGCAGTCAAAGAAAAGGATGGGTGGCCAAATCAATGGACGTGGAGGTTATAGTGGAGGCACTACGAGACGCCAGCGCACCAGAAGGTACAGCGCAAGAAAGGGCGAGATTAACCATGAGTACGCTGAAGGCCGCGTGGGACGCATCGATGCCAAAACGCATCGTGATCACCTGTAGAACACCAGTCTACTGGTGGACTGAAGCGATCAGCGAGCTAGGTGCCAAGTGTCACAAGGCACGAAGGAGGAGCCAAAGATCGATCGGTTCGGAGAGGCAAGAAGAAGAGCGCCGCAAATACATCGAGGCACGCGGCGAGCTCCGTAACGAGATACATAGAAGCAAAAAACGGTGCTTCAGGGACATGTGTGATGAAGCAGACGCAAACCTCTTCGGCAACGCCTACAAGGCTGTGACGTCGAAGCTGAGAGGCTCCAGATCGCCAGCAGAAAAGTGCCCGATTTTACTGGAGTCGATTATCAAGACACTGTTCCCACCACAGAATCCAAGGTGGACCATTGACACAGCCCCGCCTGGAGACACAAACATTCCGGCAGTTACTGTAGAAGAGTTGATGAAAGCATGCAAAAAGGTGGTGGCGAACAAGGCGCCAGGACCCGACGAAATCCCGAACAGAGCATTGAAGAAAGCGCTCGAGTGTAACCAAACTATGTTCACTGCTGTGATAGAGACGTGCCTGCAGGAAGGAACCTTCCCGAAAGACTACTGGAAGCGCCAGAAGCTTGTACTGCTGCCCAAGGCCGGCAAGTCACCAGGTGACCCATCAGTTTATCGCCCTGTTTGCCTTCTAGACACTGGTGGAAAACTGCGGGAGCGAATAATTCAGAATAGATTGGAAAAAATAACCGAAGGCGAGAGACCACTATCGGCAAGGCACGCTCGACGCTAGACGCGCTAAACCTTGTGGTGTCCACTGCCAAAGATGCCATCGCAGGAACGAGATGGAGGAGCGGCAGTATCAAATACTGCATCATAATCACACTGGACGTCAAGAACGCATTCAACTCTGCTAACTGGGGCCTGATCATGAGAGCATTACAGCAGTTGGGTGTACTGGACTACCTCCTGAGAATAATCGGCGATTACCTCAGCAACAGGGTGCTCATTTACGATACCGATGACGAACCTAAAGAGTACCGGATCACTGGCGGAGTGCCACAGGGCTCCGTACTAGGTCCAATTCTGTGGAATGTCATGTACGTCGCAGTTTTGAGGCTAGAGATGCTCAACGGGCAAGCTCAGTTGGATTCGCCCACGACCTCGGCCTATTGGCGGTGGTAAAGACTTTGGAAGTAGTGCAGATGATCGCGAACCAGAGCGTAGAAATTGTGCGAAAATGGATGGAGTCAGTCGGTCAGTAGACGTAGAGTAATGCAGAAGCTGACAGTGATAGTGGGAGATTTCGACGTTGAGTCAAAGGAGGAAATACGCTACCTAGGCGTCATTCTTGATAACAGGCTGAACTTCAAGGCCCACGTGAAGTATGCATGCGAAAAGGCATCTAAAATATACACTGCTCTGGCTAGGATGCTGGCCAACATCGGAGGACCTAAACTACCAGACGAATGCTCCTATCGAGAGTCGTTACGTCGGAAATTTATGGCGCCCAGATCTGGGCAGACCCACTGCAGCTGCAAGAGTGCAGGAGAACGATGCAGTCGGTGCACCGACGGACCGCTCTGAGGGTGACCAGCGCATTTAGAACAGTGTCAGGGGATGCAATGTGTGTCATAGCGGGCACAATGCCAATTGATATAGCCGCGGATAAGGCAAAACGCATATACGCCATTGAGTAGAGAGGAACTTTCACGCAAGAAGGCAGACGAAGAGTACGGGCTGAGTCGATGGAAGTCTGGCAAAGGAGATGAACTACCACCTGACGCAATTCTTGACTGGCCACAGCGGCTACAGAAGTTATCTGTACCGCTTTGGAAACGACGATACACCACTTTGTCCGACGTGCAGAGATGATGAAAACGAAGAGCACGTGGTGGTCAAGTGCCCACGGTTCCAAGAGGAGCGAAATAATTTGACGATAGCAACAAATGCGACGGTCAGTGCGGAAAGCATAATCGACGAAATGCTGAAGACGGAGGAGAATTGGAACACCGTGTGTTCCAAAGTCAGACGCATCAACTAAAAGTTGCGAGAGATAGAAAGGACCCGGAGGGTCAACATGACGCAAGGGCTCTAAGGCCAAGCCATCCACCGAAGTAATACCTAACGGAAGTCCCGGTGGACAAACGGCTGGAGAATGGTGTGTTATGGTTAAATGAACAACACGTGAGTCAATGAATTCAATGTATACATTTGACTATATTCAACTTAAGACTAATATAATATTCAGATGTAATGTATAATCAATCCTAACCGCGCGAGTCTATGCTAGCAACTGACTAGGTTACCTTAAGCGAGGGAGCGTCAGCCGAAAAATACTGAAACAACTAGTGTTGTGTTATGAGGAATTCAAGTAACCAAATCTACTACATTTCTCATCGCTTAAGCGCATGATTGAAAATTTACTTTTTCCGACGATTACGAATATTGACATTTGAGCAAAATCTTACTGCTTTTTCCTGATACTCGTAGATCTTCTCACGCTGTTCCGTTCTGAGTCTATTTCTCTTAAGATAATTTGTGGATATATATTTGGAACCACCTCGTTCTGTGGTGCATTTTGAGTATTGCTTGCGTCGTTCTCATTTATCAATCCGTCAGCCCATGAAAACTCCCTATCATATGTGGCCCGAGAATTTGATTTTGGTGTCGCTTTATTTCCCCTCTCGCTTGTATGAGCAGCATACATCTTCCTTCCAACCTGGTAGCTTACAGTGGTTGGGATCCAGCGGTCTCCTCTGGAGTAATTTCGGACAAACACCGCTTGTCCAGCTGAAAATTTTGGCTCCTGGTATTGGGCTGGTAAACGAGTATCCAGAGGCAGTAATTGAGATAAAATAGTTCGCGGCCGTCTTCCATGTAAAATTTCGGCAGGAGATTTGCCTACAGCATTATGGTTTGATCTGTAAGACAGTAAAAAACAAGTTAAAGCATCCTGCTCATGCTCACTCTTATAGCAGACTTTCCGCATAGCAGTTTTGAACGTTCTAACTATGCTTTCCGGTTCACCATAGATGATGGGTGAAACGGGACAGTCCTTAAATGAGTAATTCCATTCGTCTGGCATCAACTTGTGAAGTTAGTCGACGTATCGGAAACGAGTAGTTCTGAGAGACCTACAATAGCAAAAATAGCTTTTAGAGCACGAGTTGTTGCTTCCGCTGTCGTAGTCTGCATCTTGACGACGTATGGATAATTGGACAAAGCATCTAAACAAATCAATACATGCCGTCCTTGAAGGGGCCTAGATAATCTATATGTACCCTTTCCCATGGCTTAGATGGTACAGCCCAACTTTGAAATTCCCTCTTTGGTGCACTTGCATTAGCTTGGCAGGCCTTAAATAGTTGCAATATCGTTATCTATTCCAATCCACCAACACTAGCGACGAGAAGTTTGTTTCATTTTAGTCATACCTCAATGTCCGGTATGCAATAATTGAAGCACTTCTTGTCTGAGTGGAGTTGGTACAAGAACTCTCGAATATTCCGCTTGATAGAGAAGTACACCCCCTTGAATAGTTAAAGCAAATCGGCGTGACAAATACGGTTTAATATCTCCGGAAGCTTGTAATCCTTTTCCGGCCATCCATTCTTAATGAGGGATGAAACCTTGTAATCGTTTATTTTTAGTTGAACGTTGCAGGTTAGCTTTGGAATTGCGCCAGGGTCAAGGCATTCAACGACGGGGAAGAAGAAGATTAATATACCAGGTTTGAAGCGGTGAAAAAGAACACTTATTTAGTTTTGTACTGAACAAATGTTTTTTATTTCACAAATTTTTTTTACTGTGTCCTTAGCTAATACACGAACTGGTTTTATTTATATGTCCTTACTTAATATCATACACCATTTGGTTTTTTAATTGTCTACGACAATGAACTTCTTAACTAATACATTCTTAATATTAACCTTTTGTGTTACACATTTATTATTAACCTTTTATCAATAAGGTTTTACAAAACTTAACCTAACACACACTTATTATTAACCTTTTGTCAATAAGGATTTTTACAAGCACCTTTCCACTTTTTCACAAACTTAACCTAATACACAATGTTTCCACTTTACCGTCTCTGATGATGACTTTCTTATGCTCTTTTGGCAAGTGTACGTTTAGATTTCATTTCTTTTATTTAATATACACGGGAAAAAGGGTAAGTCTCAAGTTTGGATAACCTCAAACTCGGCGGGAGCGGAATATTACTAAAATACAATGGAAGACGGGTAAGTCTCAAGTTTGGATAACCTCAAACTCGGCGGGAGCGGAATATTGCTATCTAAGGGATTTGATAGGCAATATCAAGTTCGGAAAACCTCAAACTTGGCGGGAGCTGAGTCAATTAACTTCTTCGTAGGTAAGTCCAGTGAAGTTCTTAGCCGTCGAAGCTTGTTGATCGACTGATTTGTTCTTGGTGTCAGCTCGCCTTTTATAGACCTGTAAGTATTACCGTTCTGATTTTTTTTTTATATTATGAAGCCAAGCTCAGGGGATACCCTATGATGCAAAGCACAGCGTGGCAGGAAGGAGATAGGGAAAGGATTAAGGGATATGAGGAGAGCGGCGGAGGTGCCGATGTATGTCGCCCTTAAACTTTCGCAGGTTGTATGCCGGAGGAAAGACAGAAGATGGTAGACTGTTCCACATTCGCACAGTTCGGGATAAGAAAGCATCACGGAATTTTAGTGTACGGCCGAAGGTAATTTGAAGGGTAAAAGGATGAGCGCGGGATGCAGCGCGAGTATTGCGTGCAGGAACTATTCTACAAGGGATCAGACTAGATATTTCATCAGAACATTGACCATGCATATAGCGATAAAGGAGCGAAAGGCATCCAACATTGCGACGGTGCTCGAGCGAGTCGATATGACGAGTAATTGCCACATCGCCAATGAGCTTGCAGGCTCTCTTTTGGACAATATCCAATGAAGCTAAGGCTGTGCGACCAGCCCCGGCCCAGATATGGGAATTGTATTCCATTCTAGGTCTGATGTAGGACTTGTAGAGGAGCGCTATATTTGATGGGCTGAAATATTTCTTACACCTTTTCAAAAAGCCAAGACATTTTGATGCTTCTGTGGCAACCGAGAAGATGTGATCTGTCCAGCTTAACTTACTGGAAATATTAATGCCAAGAATTCTTAGTGCCGGTGAATCAGATATTAATGCTCCATCAAACGAAACGGGAGTGGTTAAGTGATGGTCTTGTTTTAATGAGATGAGACAGCTTTGGGTCTTAGATGCATTGAATTCGACGCGATTCACTTTGCCCCAAGCGAGAATATTGTCAAGATCGTTATTCAATGATCTAATCATGCAGTCTCGTTTAACACATGTGGCGTTCCCTCTGGAATCCGCAAGGGTGTCAAAGGAGTATGCGAAATCAAGGGTACTGTCATCAGCAAATCTTTGGATAGGATTAAAAGTAAGGGAAAGCAGATCATTAATGAAGATTAGAAATAGAGTCGGAGAAATAACAGAGCCCTGGGGGACACCGGCATTAATAGGATGAGGTTCAGATATAACGCCATCTAATACAACACGTATTTGGCGACTAGATAAGAAACTTTCAATCCGTAATAGAAGAGGAGGGGAAAGACCAAGTGCTTTGAGTTTGGCTAAAAGGGCTGGATGCCAGACTCTATCAAAGGCCTTTGAAATATCTAGAGCAACGATTTTGGACTCACCAAAATTGTGAAGGCTACGATTCCAACGTTCCGTAAGAAAAGTCAGCAAGTCTCCAGATGAGCGACCGTGCCGGAAGCCGTATTGGCGATCGTTGATGAGCTGATTGGTTTCCAGATACTTCATTAATTTGGAGTTAATGATAGATTCAAAAACCTTTGAAAGAATCGAAGTGATTGCAATTGGTCGATAATTTGAGGAATCGCTACCCTCTCCTTTCTTGGGAATAGGCTGAACGTGAGCTAGTTTCCAAGCAGTTGGAAATTTTCCTGTCGAATAGGACAGGTAGAATAGTTTGCGCAGAGGTTTATCCAAGGATGAGGCACAGGTTTTAATTAATAGGGGCGAGAAACCATCAGGTCCTGCGGCTTTAGAGACGTTGATACCATTAAGGACCTTGATGATTCCATACGATGATTGACATCTCAGACACATGAGTAACCATCACCAATGGAAACGTCAAGAAGGTTTGTTTATATTTGAGCATTTACGTGATTTACTTTAGTGTAAACAAATCAGTTGGTCAATCGGGTGAAGCACTACTTACTATTATACGGCATGCAATAACGGATATTTGTAGATTTAATTTCCTATTTGTAACTTCGTTACATCCCCTCTTTCTTCCAAAAAAAAAACTGTTACATTATTTCATATTTTTTTGTTTTTTTTTAATTAACATCATTTTTATAGTGGAAATATTATTATAGTTAGAGTGGAAAACTTTACTTTTATAGTTGGAAACTTTTACTTAAGAGGAGTCAGTACCAAGATTTGCAAGTTTCATACATTTTTCGATGCGAATTTCTGGCAAACTATTTGTAGCAGAGTAATGATTTATATCTTAAATTAAAGGTAATGAAAAAGTCTAGTAAATAACGTCAACAAAAATAAAAAAAAGTGAATTGGAATGGAGATATTAGCTCGGAAATTTGTAAAAAATAGTAAAACTTGAAGTCTTTTAAAACAAATTCCTGTGAGTAGGTATTCTCATTTCTTTAAATTGTGACTATTTTAGAAAGATAACGCCTAGATCTAGCAAATAACGTCGAGTTTTCTTCATTTCTAGTGGCGCTTTTTTCAATTTTTTGACAATAGTACTTGTTTTTTCTACTGATATTTCACCGACCAGAAATTGCAATATTTCGTTGAAAGTTGTTCAAGTACAAAGTAAAATAGTGTATTTAACAATTATGTGCAAACAAAATTTAGGAGAGTTAATTCCCGTTAAAAATTTTCAATTTATTTGAACTGCAAATTTTCATTTTTCGTTTTAGATTGTCGCTTCTTGGGTTTCTATCTTTTACGCTAGTTATCTCTAATGTGACTTGTTGTCTCGGTCTAGGCTAATTTTATATGAATTTTCTCATTTTCAGGACACAAACCTACGTATAGTAAATTTTATTGCCTTAAGATACGCTGGTATCTAAATTGAAACTTTTGCTGAGTACTGACTTCTCTTAACTAACATTTATTTTACAGTGGAATACTTAACAGTCTTCACATATTTTTTCATAAACTTGTCAAAAATATTTCAATTTTCGCTTCTTACTGGTGGTAGCACTTTCCTCTGGTCTTGACAGCGAAGAATACGGCAACCATTTTTTAAAGTGCGTACGCGTATGGGTCCGTTAGCTATGTAAATGACAAATGTCGTAGCTTTTCCATATGGTAATAGAAGCGCCTCGATGTCATCGAACATCCCCTGTGCTGATGGTGGCATCAGGTTGACGGATTCAATCGGTGGTTGCCTCTTTTGTATCGGATTTTCAGGAACATCACTTGGTTTCTTCAGCTTGGGTGCTACTTTCGGTGATACCTTGGGTTTATTGACAGTCGGTGGCCTTGCTTCACTTTGTTTTAAAATTTGTTGCGCTGTTATGCTCTCGATTTTTTTAATTATCTCGGCCACTTGGTTCTTAGGTACCAATGTGTTGCTGGGTTTTAGCGGTTGTGTCCGTATATGTGAAATATTTATTGGCAAGGTTGGGCTGTTTTGTGGTGGTCTACTTATCTGACGAATCGGTTGTGTTTCGGTATTGCGGGATTTTTGTTGAACTTGGATATATTCATACTCTTCTGCGAGTTGAATAAGTTCAGATAGTTTACGGAAATATTTCCTTCGGATGTACATGCGGTACTCTGGTAACATGTTTTCATAAGTTCGTTCTAGTTTCTCTTCGGTTAACACGTTTGTTTGCCAGCGCATGAGTGACTGGCTGGCAGTGATATAATCTTTGGCCCTTTCACTAGGTTTCTGTAACCTAGTTCGGATCTCATCGGCTAGTTTAATACTGAAAAGTGGTGGCAAGAAAAATGGAAGTCACTTATGAATTCATACCATGTTGTCCATTGTTCTCGGTTGTTACGAAACCATGCTAGCGCTGTCTTTGTCAGCAGCTCTGGTAATGTATTTAATTTTCTATCGGTTGGTATTGTCACAATAATGAAATAGTCACGGTAAGCGACCTTGGTTTTTAGGGAAAACAATTTAATTGTCTGAAGGTAGAAGTAGAATTATATGGTTCTGCTTTCTTACTTACACAACCTTGGGCTTCACTAGCCGCATGATGCATCCACTGGTATCCGCAATTCAAGGAATTCTAACAAAAACTGGTCCTAGGTTTATGGTCCTGTTTGTGAAGGATCCATGAGTTGCCGTAATCGTGAAAATCACAGGTTATCGAAAAGTAGTCTGGTAGTGGATTAAGTCCAACAGTGTCGATCGGTGGAATGGTGAAGCCAAGGTGGGTGATATAGTGATTTGTGTTGAATTCTAGTTATAAAACATAATTTTTATTGTAGTCGTTTGTTCGTATAGTAAAGTAGCGTAACTTAGGTAAATTCGTAGGAATTTGTGTATATGTGGGGTGAGTGTTGTATTTTGAGGACCTGCGTAAGTGAATTTCCGTAGCCGGTGCTCATCTCGGTGTACGCCACGGTGAGTACTCTGCTGACGATTGTTACACTACCTCCTGCCCATGTCGGTGTGCGACACGGTGGTGCCAGAAAGCTGCGGGTGAGGCAGGTTCGCGACGGTGTATGTGTCACGGTGAATCTGCCTGTACGATATCCCTTGTACCTATCCGTGTCGTTGTATACCACGGCGGTGAGGAATAAAGGGACTACGAAAGTAAGCCAGTGCGTATTGGCTAGTGTGTGTGTGTAAGATCGCCCACTGGGACTTATTTCTTAAATATATCTTTTGTCTTACAGGCGAGGAGCGAATCGAGTGAGCGGCCCGGAATACGCATAAACATCTGATGTAAAATAAATTTGTGTTAGTAGACTATGCGTTTAAATTAATACGTACCTGCTTTTAAGAAGGCAGAAGTGGGATAAAGATAGCCCAATTTTGCAAATATTTGACACAGAAGCCGCTCACTTCATTTCGCTTATCCTCTTCTAGGCAGTAACATTTTGTGCATGTAAAATATTGTCATACTCTGTAGTTTTGTTTGTTAAATATATATATACTTAAAAATGGCATCAGGATCGTGGATAGTAGAAGTCACGGATGAGCTACAGATTGAAAAACGGCGAAGAACGGAAGATACCCCTAGTGAAGAAAGTTTACTGATCAGGTCGGTAGATGATAATAGTTCGGCAAGTACAAGATTCCACCTTAATGAGCTTACTGAACTAGTAATATCGTTGGCATCCAAAGTTGATACGATGACTAATACTTCGGTTAAAATTCGGGGAAATAGTGAAGTGGTACCAGTGTTCGATCCACAAAACAAATCGCAGGATATTAATCGATGGATTAATAAAATTGATGAGTTAAGTGCTATTTACGGATGGGATGAACTAACAAAGAATTTTTATGCGACAACAAGATTACGTGGCCTTGCCGAAATTTGGTACCAAGGTCTGCCAAGTGTTAGCCTCACTTGGGAACAGTGGAAGGAGAAATTTAGAGTGCTTTTCCTGTACAATTAAATTATGCGGAACAGTTGGAGAATATGTTGAAACATGTGAAAAGGAAGGAAGAGAAGATATTAAATTACTATTACCAAAAACTCACTCTTCTAAATAATTGTGAAATCGGAGGAATCAAAGCAGTTTCGTGCATAATAGCGGGAATTCCGGACAGGAATATTCAAGCCGCTGCTAATGTTGGAGCATATTCAGAACCAGAACAGTCGCTGAAATATCTGAAGACTTCCTTCGATTCTAATAATGATATCCACGTCAAACCATCTAAGCCACAACCTATTATGAAGAGACATATTGATCATCATAACTCAAACAGGGGAAAATGCTACGGATGTGGTGTAGCGAGGAGCGCGCCCATTGTCAGCCCTACCTACAACCATCTTGCAATGAATGTCGATAGGCGCTGCAATTGACACCTCTTGCTGCAAAATTCATCTCGGGATTAGTGTAGGTGGCCGCACAGCATATTGCCGCTAGCGGTCAGCCGGCTTGGGGTGGTTCTTGCCACCCACATCCCTCGATGCTTGAAAAGCTGTGCGAAATGAGTAATAAAAAAAAACTGAATCATCTTTGTCAGACTTCAGACGGACGGACAGACAAAAAAAACCTTTCCACGTCTCATGATGCTTTGCCTCCATTGGTAGCACCTGTAAGTAAATACCTGAAAGTGATGTAATTTAAATAGTGCCAGCGATGCGAGGTTCTGAAATAAAACAAAATGAAATAGCAACGGCGTACAAATGCTCAACCACCCGGAGAGAGTCCAACGCCGAGAGGAAGAGAGAGAGAGATAACGTGGACTCCTGATGTATGCGGAGTCCTGACTGGACTCTGATTGGGCCCATCGCCTCCATCCACCCTGGCTAAGTCGTCGCAGTCAGTGTAGGATTCTTAGCCCCATATAGTGTGTGTTCGAACGAGCAGTATCCGCTTAACGACCCGCCATCCCCTCACCTGTATTATTCACTCACTCATGTGGTCCCGCCAACGGTTTGAAAGACATTATATGTCGAAATTTATTACTGTAAGCTATAGAAAAGAGGGGAAAAAATATGGTGGTGACCGCGAGAGAAAGAAAACAATATCTGCTCGTACTTTAGATGCTAAATCCTATATTTACTCATTCTTAATACCATGTGAGACCTTCAGCCATTTAAATCCTTCGCATACCTCTGTACATGAAATTTTATCCATTACTAATAGTGTTATATTTGTTACCTTTTTCAGGGTAACGGAATATACAAAATAAAAGATCTGTAATGCTTTAAATGTTAGCTCTAATTTTTTTTTAAATTCTTTTCTTTTCCGCCTAGTGCTTGATTTCTTCGTTATTAACACTTCAACTTTTCTAATTCTTCTATGTTTACTTCGTTATTAACATTTCAACTTTTCTAATTCTTCTATGTTTAGCTTGTTGCTAGCTTAATTTGTTTGCTTGTAACTTAGGAGGCCTTACCTTTGGTAGGGGGACTCTCCTAGTTCGCTATTGAATACTCTCTGCTTTCCCTAGTTCAACCGCATCATATTTATATTATTGATTTACACGGGGATGATACTCCCCTCCACAAATTTCTAAAATTCAGCAATTTTCTAAGGGAAAATTGATGATCGCTCAATTTTCTGTTTTGAATAACAAAATCAGGAAATTGAGCGGAAATAACAAATTCCAAAAAAAAATCGAATCGAAAAACAATTTTCTGTAAGTTCGGTGATCGATTCTATGCATAACAAAATTTCAGGGTCATCATAATTCATTAATTCATGAAACTTCATGTCACTTTACCAATGCAACGAAGTGCAGCCATTCAAAGGTGCACCTGTTGGGTAATTTTGCCGGTCTTAGATCGGTCGGTGACGTAGTCACGTATTTGGGCTTAATTGCCTGGTGACGATTTTCTTCGTCTGCTTTCATGAATGAATCATTACGTTGAGCGAATACTAGCGCCGGATCATATTACATTTCATTTGTAGAAGAATTTATGATCATTTTAGGTACGCGCCAAATGGGATAGAATATCTGACACCTGATGGTTGTTGTTTATTGTTAGTCCAAGTATACTTTGTTGCATTTACGTTAGGAATTCGTAATTTTAGGATTATGCAACAAGTTTATTGAATTTTAGAAGATTTGAAATGCCTTTTTTGGGATAAAAGGTAAAAACGTGATTTTGCTAGACGCATGACGTGCGTTTGAGATTTGTGTTTTGATTTACGTTATGAATCCGAGATTAGGTAGTTAGGCATGATAGGTTTAGTGGATTCATAACACCTTCCCCCTAAGGAGGAATTTCGTATTCTTGAAGAGAATCGAAATTACACGTAGGTTAGGTTGGTTGAACTAGGTATCTGCAGTTTACATGGTAATTTATTTTACTTAGGCTAGTAATTGGTTATATTCTAGATTCTATCTATAATTTATTATCTAGACTCTTTGACTTATAATTTTAGATAGTTGTGCTTATAGAACTTTTTGGTTAACACGTATTTTCTTAATGTAGGATAGATTCTAGTACAAATTTTAGTTTATAATTATGTTCATGTAGCAACATAAATGTTAAATATTTTAAATTACTAGTATTTCAGTAAATGTATTTCTTAGATTAACAAAATTTATGTTTCTTATAATATATAAAATTTTTCGAGTTAATAGTATTTGAGTAAATATAATTATTAGCTTTACAAAAGGTTTTCAAATTAATAGTATTTGAGTAAATATAATTCTTAGCTTTAGCCCTCTCTCTTTTTTTGATTGTTATATATATATATATGCTCATTTTTAATAATAAAAGTAAATTTGTATTTTTCTTTCTCTTCTACCTTGTCTTCTTTTAAGGTAATGCTCTGGTTAGAGGAAATCTATTAGTTTTAGTGGTTTCTTTATTATTTTCATTTTCATTTTCGTTATCACTCTCTTGAATTGATGGAGGTGGAATGTCCGTTGCTTTAAGTCTTTTAGCTTTTAGATAGGGTAGGGCTATTTTTATAGCGCATATGATTATAATGATCATTATCGTTATATAGATAATGGAATAATGGTGAATATCGTGTGCTGTCACGTTAATTAGATTTTTGTTTTCAGCCTTTTCTAAGGTCTTTATATCTTGGCTTAGTTCAAAAAGTGCCTGATGTTCATTATTTTTTATAGTGATTGTATTTGGAGGATTATACTTAATTTTATGATAATCGAGGGTGATGTTTGTTAGATTGATCGATGGCAAATAGAATTTTTCAGCGATTGAAATTTTTTCGGAGTGTCCATAGAGCGTTTGATCATCGCTTCTTATATAGCAATTGGGCGATATTTCTAGAATGCCGGTTGCCTTTATCGTAATTGGTTCGATATTGTTACCGCAAATATTAACTACAGTTCGAGGAGATTTCAAACTGAATAACCACTTGTTAGGGTTGGATAATTGTATCCATAAGGTGGAAATGTTTAAGATGTTCATTCCACATGATAGGGGAGGCGTTTGAGAGTGCCTTAATAACTCCATTTCACATTGGTTGTCCTTCGCATTTAAGTTATGGATTGGATGCGTTATTTGACAAATGTAATTATGAGGAGCTTTTTGCAAACATTTTGTAATATCTTCACTACTACAGGGATAGTGTTTTTCCCTATTTAGTGTGACTAACAAGTATTCGGTAGTGGGTTTTATATAAATGAATGAATCGTTAATTAGGGTAGGTAAGGGGATTACTTTATACATTTGGAATTCTGTATTTAAGGGTAGGGGTATTTTAATTTCTATTATGATTAAATTATTAATTTTATTGGTACTTGTACGGCTAACTCTATATAGATCTAAGAGTTGGTTCTGCGTAGTGGCTACAGGTAAGGTTGTACCCGACGGAAGGTTCTTCCGAATAGTGGATAAGAGATGCTCAAGTTGATATGGGGTTATTATGAGCGGATTGGGAGTTCCGTGCTTTATGTCTAATAACATTTCTAAAATGGCCTTTTGGGCATTTTGGTATCTCATCAAAGACAATATTGTGATGGATAGAATGTTCTCTAGGTCTAATATTGCGAAATTTTCGTTGACATCTGTCGCGAGTTGATTAAATGACTTCGTGACTTTCTCAATTTTGTCTTTAATCGTCTTGATGTCATTTTGGATTCCCGTTGAGGTTTTGTTGAAAATATTGACAGTTTTGTCGACAATCAGGGTTTGAGATTTCAGTAGTTCTAAGAGATGGTCTTCGTTAGCTCTTAGTATGTGTATTTGTTCATCATAGTGTTTAGCATCCTCTTCATCCAGCGTCCCAAATAAAGATTTGCTAATACTACCAATGACGTTCAAAAGAGCTCGCTTGCTTCTCAATTTTTTGGGTTCCAAAATTTCGTTGATCTGATCTATTTCATTTAAGATCAATCTTTGGGTGTTTATTTGGTTTTCAGAGTGATTTTTGCCTGAGTATTTTGTAATATTATGACATAAGTCTTCCGCTTGCTCTGCTTGCATTTGCAATAATTCTAGTTCAAAATAAAAATTGTCTAAATTGTAATACATAACTAATTTCCATGTATTGCTGTAGAGCTGTGCATTTCCGAATTCCTCAAAGTAGATTCCGGGTGTTGCTGAGAAGTGTGTAACTTGAGTTCCACTAGTTTGGCTGACGCATAAAGCCAATAATACAATAAGTCCACGAACGAATGAGTTGATGAGTGAGTTCATTTTGATCTGAGGGGAGGAATTGAATGTTTGGGAGTTAGTCAATGAATAGTTTCAGATTGTTATTGTGAATTTTCTTATTTTTATTTTTGATTCTCACAATAGAATTTTCTGCAGAAGTGGTATCTATCACTTCGTATGGGCCTTCCCATAGAGGCGCTAACTTATTTTTTCTAGTGTGGTTTTTGATCAATACTTTATCACCAATTACGATTGTTTTTTGCTTTGTAGCCTTATCATAATAAGACTTGGAATTTTCCTTGTTCTTTATAAGCCTTTCTCTTGCCATTTTGTGGGAATATTGGAGTCGACCTTTTAGCTCATTTACGTAATTATCATAGTTATATGTGACTTCGGGGTCTTTTTGTATGGAAGAAGGAATTTCTACATGAAATCCGTACACAAGTTCATGTGGCGTATAGCCAGTGCTTGAGTGAGTGGAATTATTATAGGTGAACATGGCATAGGGGATCCAAGTGTCCCAGGTTAGAGGATCTTTTGACACATAGTGTCGAAGATATTCGGCTAGAGTTCGATGGCTTCTTTCTAGCGCTCCATTTGTTTGTGGATGGTAAGGAGTTGTCTGTAACTTATGAATTTTTAATAATTTACAAGTTTCGGTAAACACTCAGCTCAAAAAATTGGAACCTTGGTCGGTCAGAATAGCTTCAGGTAGGCCATGTCTACAGACAATATGTGTAACGAATGCTTCTGCTACCGTATTTGCTTCAGCGTTACTTAATGGAATAGCTTCCGAATATTTTGTTAAATCGTCTTGGAACGTGAGCAAATACTTGTTGTTCAGGTAACTAGATGGTAAGGGACCTACAATGTCCAAGAAAAATTTTTCGAAGGGTTTACTGCTCGTTGTAGTAATCTTCATAGGAACTTTCTGGTTGGGTCTTAATTTGTTCACTTGGCACGAAGAGCATTTTTTTATGAATTCCTTAATGTCTTTATTCATACCTTGCCAGTAATAAATTTTCTTTAATTTATTGATGGTTTTTGTTTCTCCTTGGTGACCGCCTAAAGGAGTTATATGATAATCTGAAATGACTTGTTTGATAATTACGGGGTCTTCCAATTGAATTATTTTGTTGAAAAAAAGGATAGGCTTCTTATTGGAATTTTGAAATTCCTCGGCGCATAGTAATTTTAAGTCGAGATAACTCGGCGCATTAATAATGGGTATTGAAATGGCCACAGTTTTATCAGTAGGAATGTGTTCTTTAAATTTCTTGAAAATATTCCTGACTTTATTTCTATCGCTTGCAGTCCTAGTAGGAATAGGTACACGCCCGATTATAAAAGAATTATTCTTGGTTTTATGTTCTACTATATCTCCGACTGGTATTACTAGATCTTTGGGCAGATATGTTCTTAACAAATTTTCTTGAGTACTGTTATTGATAGGTAAAATGAAATACTTATTGCTTATGCCTCTAGTCTGCAGCAGGTTGTGAGGGTTTTCCTCTATGATAATCGGAGTAGAATCGTGACTTTGTTTAATGTCTTGAGTCTTTTGTTGACTTCTAGTAATAGCTTGTATAGCTTTTGTTTCAGGTATAGCACGACTGAGTGCGTCGCCGTTTGAATTTGCTTTGCCCGGTTTATATATGATTTGGTAGTCATATTCTTCTAATTTGATTCTCCACCTCATCAATCGGGAAGTGGGATCTTTTAAATTCATGAGCCACGTGAGGGGCTTATGGTCGGTGACTATAGTAAACTTGCGACCATATAAATAAGGACGAAATTGTTCAACCGCAAATACTATTCCTAATAACTCTTTCTCAATTGTTGAGTATCGAGTCTCAGCAGGGTTTAGAGTTCTGCTGGCGAAACATGTAGGTTTATCGATACCAATTTTTCCTTGCGATAGTACTGCGCCGATTGCGAATTCACTTGCATCCGACGTTACAATAAATTCTTCTTCGAAACGTGGGAATTGTAAAATAGGAGAATTAGTTAATTTTTCCTTCAATAATTTGAACGCTTCGTCACAAAAAGCATCCCATTTGAAAGGAATGTCTTTTTTAACAAAGTAGTGAGAGGTTTGGCCAGTTTGGCAAAGTTAGGGATAAATTGACGTTAATAACCGACAAAACCTAGAAAAGATTTTACGTCCTTTTCTTTTCGAGGTACTGGATAATGTTCGACTGCTTCGAGCTTAGAAGGATCTGGCAAAACTCCGTTTTCAGTGACTAAATGGCCAAGATAGGCTATCTGTCTGCTGAGGAAATGGCATTTCTCAGGCTGCAACTTCAGGTTATGTTCCCTGAGCCGCTCAAAAACATGCTGGAGTCGAGAATTATGTTCTGTTAAATTATATCCATAAACGATTATATCGTCCATGTAAACAAAACACTCGATGCCTTGCAATCCTACCAACACGTTGTTCATCAGCCTCTGAAAAGTGGCTGGAGCTCGTTTTAGACCAAAGGGCATTCGATTATAATGATAATGCCCGTAAGGTGTACTAAACGCAGTCTTTTCTTTATCGTTTCCATTCATGGGAATCTGATGGAAACCATTTGCTAGGTCTAAGGTACTAAAGTACTTAGCTTTCCCTAGTTGGTCCAAAATGTCAGTTATATTAGGGAGGGGGAATGCATCTCCTACAGTGATATCGTTGAGACGCCTAAAATCAATCACTACTCTCCATTTCTTATTACCAGCTGCGTCTGGTTTTTTGGGAACTAACAATAATGGTGAGTTCCATGGGCTTGAACTAGGGCTTATTATCTCATCTTCAAGCATTTTATTAATTTGTTTATGAATCTCGTTACGTTGTGCTTCTGGCAACCTATATGGTCTAACGTTAACGGTAGGTTTTCCTGGTAGCAAAGGAATTTCGTGCTTAACTGCACTGGTACAGGTTAGAAAATCCCCGTCTAAATAAAATATGTCGTTATACCTACGACAAATATTTAGGATGGACTGATTTTCTTCAGCGTTACAGTGTGAGAGGTCTAACTCAGATGTGAGTTTAGTGAGTCTCTCTTGAATAGGATCCTTTTGCGAGTTTAATTTAATAATATCAAAATTCCTTAACTCATGCAAATGTGGTCGAATTTCTGTTTCACTTATTGTAACTTCTTGCTGATTAGAGTTGAGTAGGAGGATTTTCACGTGACCTGTTTGATCAGGTTCTATGAGTGTACTTCCAAGTAACAATCCTGACTTCAACTCTTGGTGTTCACAAAGAAAACTACCTCTTTGTGATATTCTTATTTTGGCTAACAATTGAGTGCGAGCCGATACTTTAATACTGCTGGCATTGCATTCATTTGCTCTACTTTCTTTATTTGTAGAATTATTTTGAGACTCGCCTTTCTTTGAAGGGGTCTGTTTATTTAATTTATTTGTTTTTGCTTGGATATGATGAGACTCGCCTTTCTTTGAAGGTGTCTGTTTATTTAGGCTTCGGTCTTTCAAACCTCCATACCTGTTATCTGCTCTTATTTGAGGAGATACCTCTGAGCTTGGGTCTTTCAAACCTCCATACTCGATAAGTGTATCTATCCTCTTATTTGAATCCACATTTTGATTAATGGGTAATTTTAATATTAGTGATTTGTTGCTATAATCGATTATACATGAAAATTTGTCAAGAAAATCATGCCCTAGTATACCGTCGTATTTTAATTAAAAATTTCCCTCTACCATGTGAATACGGTGCGTGAATATATCACCATTTATTTTAAAATTACATTCAGCTGTTCCTAGCGTAGACAAGGGTTTTCTGGCTAGTGAGGATACAGTGATGTTTTCTCTTTTGTTTACTAGGCTATCACCTAGTGCTCTAGTGGCTTTATGGACTGATATTTTAGCTCCTGTATCAATAAGAAAAGTGCTAGTATGAAATGCAGTAATTGAATTAGCGATCGTCACTACTAGCGAATGGTGATCACTTATTAAAGGGAGATTTAATTTTGTGGTAGATTTGTTGGTTGGGAATGAATATCTGCTGAGATAGTCATTTGATTTAGGCGAGACTGAGACTCCGCTAACTCGTCTCGCCGAAGATCGTTTTCCGATTTCTCCATATTTCTGGAGTTTGTTGGTCTTTGCTTTTTGGAATTTTTCCAATTGCTCGCGGTCCTAATATTGGGATTTCTCTTAGGATTATTCGTGTTAGGTGGTAAGTATGTAGATTGCTGTGGAGGCCTATTGTTTTGCGGATAAGAGGGAATTTGGCGCGGGGGAGCTCTAGTCGGCTGCTGATATTGAAAAGCTCTATTCTGTTGCGGATATTGTTGCGGTCTGGGCGCAGAATTGTGTGCAGGTTGCCTGTACTGTTGTTGCTGGAATAGCCGCTTTCTGCATTCTAGAACGTGATGGTTTGGGGTTTTGCAGTATGAGCAAACGAGTCTGGGGATTTCTGTTCTTGCTTTGGACGAAAAGCAAGTATCAGCAGTGTGCCCTTTCTTATGACACTTAGAACAGCTATTGAGGCGTTCACTGAAAGCGCTGTTTCTTCCAGCCTGCTCCATAGCGAATTTCATAGAGTCTTTTAGCTCTGTATGGCTTTTGGCTTTAGTGAGGAGACGGATATAATCGTCTTTTAAACCGTCTTCAAAAGCTCTAAGTACCATTTTCTTATTCTCTTCTAATAAGAGATTTTTTAATGTTTCCTCGTTTGTGAGGCTAGAAGTGGCGTCGTTATAAATAGCCAATAATTTTTGTGCTCTGAAAGCATATTCTTTAGTCTCTTCTTTAGAATCTTGCTTTAGAGATAGAATTTCGTTCTGAATAGAGATACGAGAACGTGATTCTAGGAATTGATCTTGGAGGGCCTTTTGAAGCTCCTTCCAATTGTTAATATCGGCATATTTAACAATGTCGTATGCCCTTCCGACTAATTTAGCTTTTATCACTTGTAGATAAAGAGCTTTTGAGGCTTCTGTTAAGTCCTCTCTTTGAAACATTTCGCATAGGTTCAGAAACCTATGCAAATTTTCAGAATTCCCGTCGAATTCGGGTATTAATGACTTGGCGTCATTAAGGGTGAGTGTTTCTGGCTCAGCCATTTTGCTATTCCCTGATCGATTTTGTTGTGCTGTTTTCTTAGTGGGTTTCCTTCGGTGTGAAGTTAACCCTGATAGAAGTGTGTCACGAACGCTTCTTTGCGATCTGGTGACTATAACCTTTTTGCTACCTTCCACTTCGATAGGAATTTATTTGATATTCCTCAAAAGAAAAAAATATATAGGAGTTTGTCGATGTTAAAAGAATTGTAAAAAAAATTTCTAACACCGGAGAGAGTACCTTTACCTATAGAAATTTAGACTAGAGGAGAAGAGAAATTTGTGACTGGGTCTGAGACAAAAAAGGTAGAGTGTATGTATATATATATATATTACATTGTCGACTTACATATAGGATTTTGATTTTTTTTTTTGATTAACTTATTATCTAGCCTAGATTTAAATATAATTATTAAAATCAAAATTTATATATATATTTATTGAAATTAAAATTAATCTAACTTACATTACTCTGTTGTTGAGTCTTGTCCACACTTTGTTGTAGGTATCAAAGTCCCACGTATCGTCTTCTTCCCGGTCGAGGAGATCCCGATGTATTTCACCGTAGATGTCTTCAGCTGACAGCTCCGTGTTGTCAATTAGGACGTCTATTAGTAGGTCTACCAAGCTGTCGTCCACTGGATGTTCACTGTGAGTGGCGATATTGTTAAGGTGGTCCTGAGGGTCCAGATAGCTTTCCATTTGATGATCTTCTTCGCTTTCTGGGTAGGCTTCGAAGTCCTGGCTGTCGTCCGAGGAGTAGAGGAAGTGGTCAAGCACTAGATCGTTGAAGAGAATTGGCTCCTCTCTTTGTAGTGGAGGTTCTGCTCTAGGCCAGCACATTCGTCAGGTTTTACTTTGATTTGCGTTGCTTTAAACCTTGCTACTTCCTCTGGGTTTTGTGGTTTTTTGCAGGTCTTACAAACCTTTACAAAATCTTCACCGCTGCCACCAAAATTTTTTTTATATTTGTTACCTTTTTCAGGGTAACGGAATATACAAAATAAAAGATCTGTAATGCTTTAAAAGTTAGCTTTAATTTTTTTTTAAATTCTTTTCTTTTCCGCCTAGTGCTTGATTTCTTCGTTATTAACACTTCAACTTTTCTAATTCTTCGATGTTTACTTCGTTATTAACATTTCAACTTTTCTAATTCTTCTATGTTTAGCTTGTTGCTAGCTTAATTTGTTTGCTTGTAACTTAGGAGGCCTTACCTTTGGTAGGGGGACTCTCCTAGTTCGCTATTGAATACTCTCTGCTTTCCCTAGTTCAACCGCATCATATTTATATTATTGATTTACACGGGGATGATACTCCCCTCCACAAATTTCTAAAATTCAGCAATTTTCTAAGGGAAAATTGATGATCGCTCAATTTTCTGTTTTCAATAACAAAATCAGGAAATTGAGCGGAAATAACAAATTCCAAAAAAAATCGAATCGAAAAACAATTTTCTGTAAGTTCGGTGATCGATTCTATGCATAACAAAATTTCAGGGTCATCATAATTCATTAATTCATGAAACTTCATGTCACTTTACCAATGCAACGAAGTGCAGCCATTCAAAGGTGCACCTGTTGGGTAATTTTGCCGGTCTTAGATCGGTCGGTGACGTAGTCTCGTATTTGGGCTTAATTGCCTGGTGACGATTTTCTTCGTCTGCTTTCATGAATGAATCATTACGTTGAGCGAATACTAGCGCCGGATCATATTACATTTCATTTGTAGAAGAATTTATGATCATTTTAGGCACGCGCCAAATGGGATAGAATATCTGACACCTGATGGTTGTTGTTTATTGTTTGTGGAAGTATACTTTGTTGCATTTACGTTAGGAATTCGTAATTTTAGGATTATGCAACAAGTTTATTGAATTTTAGAAGATTTGAAATGCCTTTTTTGGGATAAAAGGTAAAAACGTGATTTTGCTAGACGCATGACGTGCGTTTGAGATTTGTGTTTTGATTTACGTTATGAATCCGAGATTAGGTAGTTAGGCATGATAGGTTTAGTGGATTCATAACAATAGTAAACTTAACCTAGACCTAGTCCCTACTAACTACTCGTAAAATCTACTCGTAAGATCTAAAGGTACAGTGTAGTACAGGAAAACAAAAAAAAATATTATATATATCATATGTATGCGAATAACCACAAGAGGAAATAAAGAAAAACTTGTTTAAAAAAATATTAAAGAAACTTTAACTGAACCTGGAGCGTCCACACGGAAGGGTAGAAGCTGGAAGTGAAACGTCCTTCGCTGGTATACTGGTAGGGTGCACCCTTTTCAGGAACTCGAACTACTGCTGTCACTGGTGGGCTCATTGGCCTCTTTTTTCACTTTCTTTTTCGCTTTGTTATTTAATTTGTATGTTGTTATTTATCTTTGTTATTTAATTTATATATTATTATTTATCTTTTTTTTTCTTATATTTAATTTTTTTATTTATTTATTTTATACATATATATACACTTTTACGGGGTTCACCTGTAACTGGCCCTTTCGCTTAAGGAATGAACGGTCTGGTAGATCTCACAGGTGGTCGACCTTACTATTTTGTCGACTTAGCAAAAAAAAAAACAATAAACGTTACAACAAATTTTTTTCTCTTTCCTTCGGCAGGATGAGCTGCTTTGCAAAAAAAAACGTAGATATTTCTAATTGTTCACTTGGTACTTGAATGTTTAATGAACACTATTTATGGATTAAATCTAATAATAATTCCTTTTTGCATTCGTGTGTAAACTCCTTGTGCAGTGAGAACTACTTCACTATGAAGAAATGCGCAGGTGATTTTTAATTCATCTTATCACCAACAACAGTAATTTACAAAAAAAAAAAAATCTTTTTCTCAGAAGGGTCCTGATAAATCGTCGCGCAGGTAAATAATTAATGAAAATTCATTTTAAATAGATCTTAAACTCACACAAATTTTCCTTCTTAGGATGTTCCTGCTAGCTCGTCGCACAGGTAATTAATTAACGAAAATTCTTTTTAAATAGATCTTAAACTCACACAAATTTTCCTTCTTAGGATGTTCCTGCTAACTCGTCGCACAGGTAATTAATTAATAGAAATTCTTTTAAATCGAACTTAAACTCACACGAATTTTCTTTCTTAGAATGTTCCTGCTAACTCGTCGCGCAGGTGAGTAATTAATGAAAACTATTTTTAAATAGAAATTTAAATCTACACAACTTTTACTTTTTGAATGTTCCTGCTGAATCATCGCGCAGGTAATTAATTCATAGAAATTATTTTTAAATCGCACTTAAAATTCACACAAATTTTCTTCTTGGCATATTCCTGCTGAATCGTCGGGCAGGTAAATAATTCAAACAAATTCTTTTAAATCGAACTTAAAATGCACACTAATTTTCTTCTTAAAATGTTTCTGCTGAATCGTCGCGCAGGTAATTAATTAATGAAAATTCTTTTTAAATAGATCTTAAACTCACACAAATTTTCGTTCTTAGGATGTTCCTGCTAACTCGTCACACAGGTAATTAATTAATGAAAATTCTTTTTAAATAGAACTTAAACTCACACAAATTTTCTTTCTTAGAATGTTCCTGCTAACTCGTCGCGCAGGTGAGTAATTAATGAAAAGTATTTTTAAATAGAAATTTAAATCTACGCAACTTTTAATTTTTGGAATGTTCCTGCTGAACCGTCGTACAGGTAACTAATTAATAGAAATTCCTTTAAATCGAACTTAAACTTCACACGAATTCTCTTTCTTAGGATGTTCCTGCTAGCTCGTCGCACAGGTAATTAATTAATGAAAATTCTTTTTAAATCGAACTTAAACTCACACAAATTTTCTTTCTTAGAATGTTCCTGCTAACTCGTCCCACAGGTAAGTACTTAATGAAAACAGTTTTTAAAAAGAAACTAAACTTCGCACAATTTCCTCTTTTTAGAATATTCCTGCCGAGTCGTCGCGCAGATAATTAATTCATAGAAATTATTTTAAATCGAACTTAAACTCACACACGGATTTTCTCATTGGAATGTTCCTGCCAACTCGTCGCACAGGTAAGTAATTAATGAAATTCTATATTTTCTTTTTTAATGGAAACTTAACTTCGCGCAATTTTCCCTTCGAAACTTTCCACCACAACAAAATAGGCAACAGAAATACATTTTCTAGGATTTTTTCGAATCTCACAAAGTTTCCAAAGTTCTATGGCTATTAATAAAGAAAAACCGCGCACGACCAAAACGACAGATCTTCACCCAACTCAATCCAGCAACGAACTCCTCGACTCCACGCAGTCTCTCTACATTCCAGCCGTTCTTTGCTAGCCACAGGCGAGCATTTGCCCAGTCGTCGGTTCAATTCCGAGAATTTTCGTTTGTTCGCGCTTTACAAGCAACGTCGTTGCCACAGACGATCTCCCGGATAGCCACAATTTTTCCCTCGGAATTTCGGTCGGGCTTGCTGTGCTGCATTGCGTGGGGTATCGCGTGATGTTTTACTGCTGGGCGAGTTGCCGTTTGTTTATTGGAACTTTTGTTGACAAACGGTATATGGCACGAAATATTTGTGTGATAGATAAGGCGAAGATGCCAAATTTTATGATTTTAAATTTTTTTGTTTTTCGGATAAATGCGGGTATGTATGAATATGTCTTTATCTTTTCAGGAATTTGTTAATATGAAGAAGTAGCATAGGGCTACTTCTTGAAAATATAAATTTCATCTTTTCAGGGATTTTTAAAATATGAAGAAGTAGCATAGGGCTACTTCTTGCAAATATAAATTTTACATTTTTCAGGACTTTCTTAATATGAAGAAGTAGCAAAGGGCTACTTCTTGCCAATATATATAGATTTTAAATTTTCAGGAATTTCCTCATATGGAGAAGAAGCATAGAGCTACTTCTCGGAAATAGCTAAATTCTATGAAATTATATGCTTGTGTTGAATTCTAGTTATAAAACATAATTTTTGTTGTAGTCGTTTGTGCGTGTAGTAAAGTAGCGTAGATAGGTAAATTCGTAGGAATTTGTGTATATGTGGGGTGAGTGTTGTATTTTGAGGACCTGCGTAAGTGAATTTCCGTAGCCGGTGCTCATGTCGGTGTACGCCACGGTGAGTACTCTGCTGACGATTGTTACACTACCTCCTGCCCATGTCGGTGTGCGACACGGTGGTGCCAGAAGGCTGCGGGTGAAGCAGGTTCGCGACGGTGTATGTGTCACGGTGAATCTGCCTGTACGATATCCCTTGTACCTATCCGTGTCGGTGTATGCCACGGCGGTGAGGAATAAAAGGACTACGAAAGTAAGCCAGTGCGTATTGGCTAGTGTGTGTGTGTAAGATCGCCCACTGGGATTTATTTCTTAAATATATCTTTTGTCTTACAGGCGAGGAGCGAATCGAGTGAGCGGCCCGGAATACGCATATATTCATTTTGATTCAGATCAAGATACCTTCTGGATACCTCTTGGATTTTCCGAGCCCCTGATGCGACAATTTTGCTTGTTGACGAAGCCATCGAGGTGGAAATGGGCCTCATCACTCAAGATGAGTTTTCGATGGAATTCCGGATCATTTTAATAACTTAATTTTAATAATTTCAATGCGTTGTTGAATCGTGTATCGTTCCATTTTTATTAATGGCATAGTTTCTACTTGTCAAATATCAAAAAATGACATTTACCGAAATAGCGGGCTAATTAAAATAACACCTCTTATTAGAAAACCCTTTAGCAGGTAACTTTTCCTAGGAAAGCTTGTAAATCCTTCGGATTTTTTGGTGCTGGCTTATTTTTTACGGCTCCGATTCCGTTGTCTGATGGCTTAAGACCTTTTGCATCAATAATGTGACCCACATATTCTATTTGTGGCTCTGAAAATTTACATTTCTCCACTCGACAGCGCAAACCCCAATTCTGCAGACGACTGAAAAGCTCCTCTAGATTTTATATGTGTTTTTCCTCGGTGCGGCCCGTGACGATAAAGTCATCTAAATATGAGGCACATTGATCCATACCACTTATTACCTGGCTCATCAAGCGCTGGAAAGTGGCTGGAGCGCTGGGTACTCCAAATGGAAGGCGCTTATAACGATATAACCTAAACGGCGTATTAATAGTGAAGAACTGCTTGGCATCTTCGCTAGGAGGAATCTGAAAATAAGCGTCAGACAAATCTATCCAAGAAAATAGTTTCCCACCTTGCAGCTTGTAAAATATTTCCTCAATTCTAGGTATTGAAAATTGTTCTATTTCCAGTTGAGGGTTTAGTGTGATTTAAAAATCCCTGCAGATTCTAATTTTCTAATTGCTGTTTTTGACGACTACAATAGGGGCGGCCCATTGCCTGGTGGTGACTGGCTTCAAAATCCCTTTCTTTATTTGTTCGTCGAGCTCCTGTTTGACAACTTCTTTAAATGCCTCGGCTTGTGAAATTTTTCTTGGGCTCCCTTTTTGAAGCTAATCCAAAAGTATTACATAAACCCAAATTACCTTCGAATACTGTTTTATATTTTTGTATCAATGTATCCACTTTAAATTTCTCATGAGAAGCAGATAACATGGAAGTACTTACACTATTGACTTCTGCTTTTTGTTTACAGCCGATCTCGATTCTAAATGCATTAAACCAATTAACCCCTACAATATTGTTGCCTTCTTCAACATTCACTACTAATAGTTCTAAAATCATACTTTTGTTGTTAATTTGAACAGTTGCTGTCACAGCTCCCTTGAGTGGCACAGGTTTATTTCCGTACGAGCAGAAGTTAAGGTTAATATTTCTGCATTCAGGCTGACCTATGTGTTTATATGTGTCTAAACTAATTAATGACCTAGTTGCAGCTGAGTCTACGTGAAAAAAAGCGGCTCATCATTTAGAGTTAGTGGCACAACAAACGAATTACCATGCCTGTGAAATAGTGACGTTTGTAAGCAGGCACGATCATGGCAGCTTGTGATTGAATTGACCACGTCCATAGATTGTACAGTGTCTCTATTAAAACTATTATTAAAGGGTTTGCCACTTTTTCGCTTTAAACACACAGATGAGACATGTCCCGTTTCTTGACAAATGTGACAGGTTGCATGTTTTACCGGGCACTGTGATACGTTATGCCGAATATTATACCCGGGACACGACCGGCGAGTTACACTACGACTATTACTCGTACGTTGATTACACCATGACGAATTAAATTGTGTATACTTTCGAGAATGCGAGCGAGAACGCTGTTCGTTGTATACGCGATTTTTGTCCTTCTCGCAATTTCTTCCGTTGCTAGCTATATTTTGCACATAACACGAATTGTCACCTCGAATGGTTAGCACTGATTTTTGTGTTGATCCAAAAGTTTCTGCGACGGTTAGCACATCAGATAGGCTCGGATTATTATTCTGCAGCGCAGCTAAGCGGACCCGGCTCGTGTGGTGTGTGCAATACGACTACATCGCGTATCATGCTATCGACATACGTCTGTTTACACTCGTCTTTTTCACATACAAATGCACATTCTCTAGCAGCACCTCTTAAGTCCGCCACCCAAGCAGCATAGCTCTGCCCCTCTTTCATCCGAGATTGGAAATATTTGTAGCGGGCGGCTAGTACATGTGTTTTGTCGGCAAAATGTTCCGTTAGTTTTTTCACTAAACGCTATATGCAGCTGAGTCGATGTTTTCGCCTTGAAGCAGGCTTTCTATTAAGCTGTAGATTTCGGGATCAATCCACGATAAAAAAGTGCGCGTTTTTGACTATCTTCCGTAACATTATAAGCATTAAAATGTTGATCCAACTGACCTACGTATGCTTTCCACGTGCATTTTGTGGCATCGAATTGGTGGAAGACTGGCACGCTCACGGCTGACTCTGGTGTTATATTTCTATTTTCCGATGTTTTCTGGTTATAAATTATAGACTCCATTCAATCTCTTTGAGATTTAAGCAATTCAGCAAGCTCTTTAACCGTTGTTTCACTCTTGATATATATTTTTATTTATTTTCATTATTCTTTTGTTTTTTGTTTTTTTTTTTAAGCCTTAATTTTTCCCGAACAATTTTTAAATTCGCCATCCTCGTCGCCAATTTGTTATGAATACATGAACAACACCTGAGTCAATTAATTCAATGTATATATTTGACTATATTCAACTTAAAACTAATATAATAAACAGATGTAATGTATAATCGATCCTAACCGCGCGAGTCTATGCTAGCAACTGACTAGGTAACCTTAAGCGAGAGAGCGTCAGCCGAAAAATACTGAAACAACTAATGTTGTGTTATGATTAGTTCAAGTAACCAAATCTATTACATGGTGGAAGGTGGTTTTTAGTCAGTAAGAATCTGACACTACTGGTTGCAGGACTCGTACAAAGATTTTCCACCTTCAAAAAAAATAAATAAAAAAAAAACACAAACACACCTACATCGAAAATATTCTGATATGGCTTTAATTTCCATTGCTTCATGTTTCTTAACATCCGAATCAGTCGTGATCTATTTTTAGATATCTATTTAATGCACAACTTACGTTATAGTTGTTGTTGTTTTTTTTCAGCAAAAGAAATTTTCGATTATAACTTCCACTACTCATCTAAGGCATCATATCCTACAGATTAATATCAGTTGTTGTTATTTTCAGCTAAAGAAATTAGGAATCTTTCATAAATCGCACGGAAAGAAAAAGTTTCTAAATAACAAGAAAATAGAGAACGATTCTCGTCCAAGTGATGAAAAGATCACATCAATCGGATGTAGATTAAATTTAGAAGAGAAAAGTTTAGAAGATGCTTCTTAAATCTAATTTTTAAATTTCATAATTCTAGAAATCATAAAGTAAAATCGTGAAATATATTCTCATTAAATTTCTTCCCTTAAGAAACAATTTTCTGAGATCAAGAATATTTTACTCGAAATGAAATCTAAAATCAAGAAATAATATCTTAGATTAAGAAGTTTTCTCGTATAATTTCTTGTTATATTAAGAAAGTAGGGAATATGTTTTGCTGATTTTCAGTGACGTAGAAATATGATGGGAAATTAAGAAACCAATCGTGTAATTTTTATAAAATATTTATTATACCATAAGATGAACAAAGATGGAACTTATTGTTTTTATATTAAAGGAATTTATGCAATATCTATACGTAATTTTCACATTCTTAGTAAATGACATAATTAAACGATAAAAAGTATATAAAAAAATATAGTAAATTAGTTCGACATATCTTTTTTTGAAGCATTTTCACCCATCAGCCAAAGTATTTATCCTGACTATCATTAATGCTGTACTTCCATATCTTTTTGTCCTTTCCTTTCGTTCATCCGGTGGGCAGTAAGAAGTGATGCAAAGCTTCACATATGTTCAGGTCTCGTCTGTTGTTTCCTAAAACGTGATTTAAGAGAAAAATTGACATTTAAAATGTGGTTATCCTTTTACCTTCGGTTCCAAATCTGCTGATCGAAGTGGTTCTTTTGCACTCTGTTGTATAAGAGGAACAAACTTGCGTCTAAAAGTATCCCAATTCCTCAGCAAGCCGTTGGAGTTTTTGAAATTCTCCTCAAAGTCAATATCTATCTGTAAATAAGAGAACTAAGCATTCATTTAAAATCACGATGAAATTAGTAATTACCCATCGATCACCAAATTGCCTAGTATATGCAGGCCATTCCTTAAGAATATCTTGAAGAATTAAACCAGTTGTTTGGAAATAATAAACCCTTCCCTGTGAAGATTCTTTCCATTTAAGCTCGACAGCTTCCCATGGCTTTTCGCATAATTTAAGCCATTCCTTATTAAGTTCATACGTTTTTTCATTCAATATCGGTCGTTCGGCTTTATCACAAATTCCTTTTATTTTGTCCAAGATTCTTCGTGGTGTTCGTCTTACTTTTTCTAATGGGAATAAGCCCACCTTTCGCAGGTTGCTGGCCAGGCTTTTATATTTGTAGTAAAGTCGACCTTGCCTTGTATCACCAGATAGAAGGAAATAATAATTATATATATAAATAGATAATACAAAAGATATCTAAATAAATTTAAAAGAAGCCAATATTAGATATGGGTTACTTGCTTTTCTTTCGTTTGAAAATTTTTCGATGATTTGATCTGTAATTCTTCTTATATAATCGGCATTTTTCATAAAGAACGTATTTGTCGTGTATGTTTTAACGAAATCTTCTATCAGCATCTCTCTTGCAAATGGTGGTAAGTTTTGTTGTTATCCTTCCATGCTTTTATAATAAGTTTTCCTTCAGCAGTAGTCAAATAACTGGAAATGTCCTAAATAGTTTAAGACACAAACTCTTTAGTAATGCTTAACGGAGTCTAATTTTTGGATACATACAAATCCTCCACTTTAAAAACTGTGGCAGCTTTAATACGTTTTCACTATTAAATAATTGCAAACGATATCAAATGCAACGCGGTTCTTGCTTGCTTGCTTGACAAAATCAGAATACCCACTAACTGACTGACTGAGAAAACAATACAACCGAAATCGTTTAACTTTACATATACCGTAAGTAATGATATTC